>JAMPIV010023121.1:0-423137 GCA_024509875.1 Oreohelix idahoensis
TAAAACTAGGGGTGGTCAAAATTATTAAATAATTTATTATTAAAAACTCATCACAGTGATTTTGTTTGAACCTGTCTAGGGAATTTTAGTTTATTAGAGTTCATCATCAGACAACGTTAAAGTGGGTACTTAGCTGCCAGAAAGATGTCGGCTGGCATTTGCTCTCAAGCCGATTGGGCTCCTTCCTTTGCAGGTTTAAGAACTAGTTCTTTTCGCATCACTGGTCAAAGTCTGGTGTCCCGCAGACACCGTACCTCGTAGTATGGTCTGGGCGCCGTCATTACGACAGGCCCTCTGCGGCTTAGTCTACCATTCATCCAAGACGCAGTCCTTCAGAGTGCCGCGTCTAAGCTTTGTACATGACACAAGACGCTCTACCTTACTACTTCACCGACACCCTCCAGACGCCTTGCTTCCCACATGCTAGGTACCCTGACCTACACCCACCTTGGCACACCACTCGACCTACAGTCCAACCAGACTCAGAGAAAACAAATACTAACTCCGGAGAATTGATTATCTTGTCAGAGAAAATCAGGTGTTCCCCGCTTCCCCCCTCCCCTTTTTTCATTCTAACACCATCCCCTCTTGCCTCTCAGAACTTACCCTCTCTACATGAAATATAACTCCACTGTGAGCGGAAAACCACCCAATTGCATTTATATTGACACAAAATGTTTACATAACACTACTCTGGTAATTGAAAGGTTATAAATAATTAAATTACATAATTTCTGTCATCAATTCCACTCACTCCGCTCCATATGGAACTTGGGACTAACTCTGCTATTGGGTTTCTCAATGAGAAACCGAATACGCGCATGACCTGTCACAAGCTCATGCTGTTGGCGAGGCTCATTATAACCTTTTCCTTTCATATATGCAGAGAGTACCAGTCATGAATGAACTTGACATCCACAATATAATTTCACAACTTTAGTTAAGTCTATTACTATATGCAGAAACAAAATGTACAACGTACGCCATATACCTTTGGGATACAGACGTTTGCTCAGAGTAAATAGTATACATCAACTTTGTTCAGATGCCTCTTACACGTGGTCTGGGTTATTAATACGCCATAAGAGTCCTCACTATGTCTTAGTGATCCAGGTTCCTAGGTATCCCGAGCTATCTGTAATTAATAAAGTTGAGTTTTTTCTTGCGGCGTAAGTCCACAAGAGGCTCAAATATGTTGTACAGTCCTTTAAAGTAGAATATTTAGATTCTATTTCGCTATTACTGGCATTCCCTGACTGTCTTGCTTGACGAATTGAATTTATAAAAGAAAAGTGGCTCTCGTAAAACTAAGAGTGGGCGTGTTTGATTATAAAGAGCCCATATCCTTACCTCGGGCCATCACGCATACCGAGCGAATTAGCTATCTAAGTAGATCAAGCAATGGCTCCTCAATCAGGAAAATATGATGAAAAAATTACCTCTGCAGAATCTACCCCCAGCCCCTGCCCCCAACGCCTAGTACCCCTAGATACAACAAAAACTAGTGGTAGTAGTGTTAATCTTTCGCCGCCCCTCGTCCGGCTTATATCCCCCAACACCATAGCTAGATATAAACACAAGACCTCTAATCCCTCACCCATAATCATCACGTTTGTAAAATCCCAGTTGGGGCGGGGCTTCAATGGTGAGGTAAATCAACCAAGTCCTCAAATCACGGATAAGAACTTATTGCTTACGAGGGAACTCGACATTGTAAATCAATCCATCGCCACAACGCCAACCAAGACCTATCCCTGCCAATATCGTTCAAGAAACTATTGACCACGAATCTTGCGATAACAATAGTCAGCTACAAAACCAACTACCTTGCCCGAGAAATTTAATTCCAACTCTTTAACCTGGTCCACAAATTCCATGAGTTATCCTTAAGTTGCGGTGTCTATAATCTATTCGATCCTCCAACATATTGATATTTCCGACACTATCAAGCAAACAACACCGGCCAGAATAAAAACTATTATCCACGCGATAAAGACAACTGAAACATGGCCACCCCAGCAATTTTTACGTATGAATCCGAGCGGACCGTCTCATTCAATGTCTGGTCGGAAATGCCGTGTTCGCGATTCGTAAACAACATTTTACTCTACAGATCCTTGAGTCAATAAGGGTTAAAACAAAAGTTATGAATTGTCACGGCTTGCATCCCTTAAGCTCTGCTGTACTGTTTTCCCACAGATGGCATAAAACTCAAGAGTAAATACTGTGGGACTTCACATTGTCTACCTTCGCACAAGATTTCACTCTTGGCAGAGGTTTGTAGTAGAAGGATAAGTGATGACTTCCTAGCTCTCAAGGGAGTGTAATCAAAAGATATTCAGAAAAAACGAGAACATGCTGCAAGATTGGTTGAGCAAACGTTAGACTACTAGTATCTGCCGTCACTTTGTGATGGATTAGGCGTTTTCATTAATAATTCGGTTAGCCTCGTTCAGGCCCCCCACGCTGAGTTACGTCAGCGAAACATTACCCTTATTATTATATAGCTCTTTTTAGTGTATTTAAAATTGTATCTGAGACATAACGGATGTAAGTACATTTCCAAATGATAAATCAACTTTAGGTTTGTCTTTATATAAGCAAACAAATTTCAATAATCAATTATAGCCTTAACCGAGAGTTTAAAAAACACACATATTGTTCTTTAACGAAACAATAATTATGCATCGAGTGATGTTGTATTTGGTTAAGAAGTTTTCTGATTGGCATGCTTTTATGTTTCATAAGTCCCTTAGGTGCCAATGAGTTATCTGCTCACAGCTGATGTTTGGGTTCTGTTGCAGACTAAATTGATGCTTCATTATACAAGGTATCTATGACACTCCGTTCCCTGGTCAAAATTAAGGGAAAGTTGTAGCACGTTCCAAGAAGTGACAGGTAGTAACAATCAGAAGCATAGGTTTCCCCACGAATAATATCAAAGACCGGAACCGCCCGTCTGATCTGATGGTGTCTAAGCATCTGACAAAGGATACACCAGAGAGCCAACTTATACTCACTTTGTTTCCAGAGATAGTAGCCTCAGTTGGTAACCATCGACTAGTGGTCAACAAAGGAGAAGAGAACACATGTACCCTATTGAGTATTGCGTTTTCTTGACACATTATTTGCTCTATTGACGACACGGTCTGTAATGTGTCACCTTTCAGATGCTTTGTGTGATCTCTCCACAACTTCAGCCCTCCGGCGGTAACCTTCTTTTTTTCATGTTTCTCATACGAGGGGGGGGGTGGGGGGGGGGGGGTGGGCGGGGGGGGGGGGGGGGGGGGGGGGGGTCGGGGTGGGGGGGGGGGGGGGGGAAGGGGTGGGGGGGGAAGGGGGGGGGGGGTGGGGGGGGGGGTCGTGGCGGGCTGATAAGTGACATTTGCGTGGCAGATAGAAAAAGAGTCCTATGCCTTCCCATGGGGGTGAGGGGGGGGAGGGGAGGGGGTGGGGTGAAGGGATTGTGTTTAGTGCAGTTTTCACTATTGATACATCCTTTATGCTGGACATACTTAGTGAAGATCTCTAACACGCCACTCCCAATGGCATTTATTTGAGCTACGGGGAGTAATGCGTATCTTTATTGTTTCACCCGTCCAACTCCCACACACCATTGACTGATTGTTAATATATGATCTTCTTCATAGATGCAGAATATTACATACGGTGCACCGTATACACATAATTAAAAGGCAAGTACCAATACATAATATTATTTTTTTTCTTTATCTTCCTCTTGAACGCTAAGCTCGGTCGCTTATTGAAGGAGTTCATATACGAAGTGAACGCGGCCGTGCCGCTTTGTTACTGAAACCCGGTATTGGGCGATATGCTACCAGATCAAACATCTTCGACTGCATTGAAACGGATAACCATTGTGGAAAGGTAATACATGATTAGAACATAAGACGAAAAGAAATAGTATATTGACTCCACAAGAATGGTATCCTACTATGTGTGAAATAAAACGATGAAAGAAAAACAATAATGGTTTATTTGAGCATACAATCTTCCAGGGCGGAGGCACGCAGATAAAGGTGATAAACAGAGGTGCGCTGGAAAGTCTTAGTGATAACCATAGACATCACTTGTAGTAAGAGCGCCCACGCGTGATTATATAAAATTTTTAATTTTCAAAAACGCGTGTGGATTATTAATGATACTCATTATCGTGCCACCCAAACGGTGCTAGATAGATTGTTTGGCCAAGAAATCTATTATGTGCGTCTTTTTGATTGGAATTTTCGGCGATGTTGAAACTACAGGATTCGTGAGTTAGCAAGCAATCTAGAACTAAGCTTTGAGATGGCACATCACACAGCGACATACTAGCATCTGCAGGCGGCAATAAAACACCTCCTACAAGCCAAGTGGAAAGAGGAAAGAGAGACTATCGTTCCACAACTATAAGTACCAGAATATATTCAGATCGACGTATTCTGGGCAACTTGGAAGAACAAGTATCAATACCCGACAGATTTAATACAAGACTGGAAACTTGGGAATATGTTATCACAAGGAGATCATAAGAAGAAATTACTATATTTCCAGACCAAGTGTTTTGTCTATGGGGATTCCGTCCAGTAAAAGCGAGGAATTAGTAGGTATTATTCCAAACAAGTGTCCTCACCCGTTATAATGAGGAATAATAATTTTCCAGACAAGTGTTATGCACCCATATAACAGGAATTATAGATTTCCAGACCAAGTTGTTCTCACCCCAATCTAAGAGAATTATGATATATGATTTCCCAGACAAGGTGTTTTCACAGACCCGTCATAAGAGGAATTATAGATTTCCAGACAAGTGTTATCCACCCCATGGATAAGAGGAATTATAAGATTTCCAACAATGTCTCAACCCGTTATAAGATGGAATTATAGATTTTCCAGACCAAGTGTTTCACACCGTCATAAGAGGAATTATATATTTGCAGACACAAGTGTCTCACACCCGTCATAAGAGAGAATATAAATTTCCAGACCAAGTGATTTCAACACCATGATAAGAGGAATATATATATTTCACCAGACCAAGTGACTCCAACCGTCATAAGAGGAATTATAGATTTCCAGACCAAGTGTTTTCATCAACCCGTCCCCATAAAGTATGAATTATAGATTTCCATACCAAGTGTTTTTCATCATCCTTCATAAAAAGGAATTATAGATTTCCAGACCCAAAGTGTTAGTTTTCGTTTCACACCATTCGTCAAATAGAAAGGAATTATATAAGTTTCCAGACCAAAGTGTCTCACCCGTCATATGAGGAATTATAGATCTATCCAGACACAAGTTTTCAACCCATTGATAAGAAAGGGGAATTATAGATTTTCCCAGACCAAGAGTGTCCTCATTGGCCCATCCGCGCTTCATAAGAGGAATAATAATGATTTCATAGACCGAAGTGTTTTCCACGCATGTCAAAAGAAGGACATTCTCAAGGAACCTTTAACGAGGTGATGTACGAAACAGTAAATCCTAATTATAATAAGGGCAGTGTGTTCCATACCATAAGGTGGTCATATTGTCTGCGACAGTGATGATAGTATTATAAATCATACTCCCCCATAATAATTTTGGGATGTAAGTGTAAACAATTTTTTTACTAATGTAAAGTTTTACAAGGTTTCCTTGCTAAGGTGGTTTATAAACTACTATATAATATATATAAATAATACATATATAATATATATATTATAAATATAAATATATATATATAGGTACTAATATATATAATATAAATATTATATATATATATCATATTAAATATGTTTATATATCCTATATAATACTTATATATATATGATATTATAGTTATCATATTACTATAGTATTATATAATTTATATATACTATATAATTTAGATATATTATTAGAATATTTATTTTAATATATTATAATAGTATTACGATATAACAATATATATAACGCGGTCGTAGTATCAAATGAAAACCCTTCCTACCAGTGGCTTTATAACAAATTACTAAGAAAGAGGAACATCAGCGGAATTCGTAGAATTAAATAATGAAATGAAGCAATTAATCCACCTGGGTTCTTTAGAAATAGTCACCAATAGGCCTTCAGAACAACGCATCCCACTGCAATGGGTTATACGGCCGGATGTCCGACCGAGAAAAATGACTTTTGGTTGCTTATTGAATCATTAGGTCAGCGAGCTCTGACGTCTGCATCGAAGATCGAAGTCGTTGTCTCCCTTTGATAAGAGATTTTTTTAAGGATGCAGAAACAAATGGAATAGTCACAATGGTGACAGATCGGGACTGTAGGCTGGTGTGCAGAACTTCCTACCTTTTTTTAATTTGCTGCAAACGACTTGTCTCTGCACAAAGATATGTTACGCAGACATTGACGAGCATTTGTGGGTGCAACAAATCACATCACAGCCACGCAGAAAGCATAGCCGGGTCTGTTTATTCTGATGTCTGTATGAGCAGTTGTCTAGTGTGCGTCTTTGTAGCTGGATGGCACTGTGCTAATGATCAAGACGCCAGGAGAGCCTCTTTGAAAATCAACCATAGAGCCCCTTTCAATGGTCAAAAAAATGCGGTCAGCATATACCTTACGGTGGAAAATACTGTGACCAGTTGGAAATTTTTTGGGGGTTAGTTGGTGATCCGGGATGTTTACATTGCATGCCTACTCGCTGTTTTTTGACTAGCACGACAGCATCAAAGTGGTGGCACCACGAACCCATGACGCCGCCAGTATGCTGCCGGAAGCAGTAAATGCAACAGCCCTCCACATTCTTAACGCAGCAGGTGTGGTTCAAACTCCACCCCATGCTGTTTCTTCATATGGCGATGGACTTCTTTCTAGTCGCATACCAATTAATTCACTCTGTTACCTAGGCCGCGTGAACGCTGCAACTCACTTCGTTTAAGCCTGACATCTCTTCTCGAAACATTTCGAGCCCATCCTTTCACTTTAGTCCTTAACACACTTTAGTCACCTTAAGACTTGCTTTCATGATCGGCGATGGAATTGTCGGTCTGTTTGGAGACATCTTTCAAGCTGTTACACCTGCTCAGCTGATCGACCTATAGGAAACGGATTCCGTATCCACACTCAGCCATATTATTAGAACGGTCTATGCAGACACACACAATGTAATACTAGGAGAAAGAATGAAACACTTACGACACTTGTCAACAAATCGTAATGATGGCCTTCATTTACGTCAATAGTGGACGTCATCATGCCTTTCCCTTACAAATGTTCACTTCTCGCGCAACCACCAAAAAGTGAAGCGGGCGCGTAGGTTTTTAACACCTTTGAACACGCCATCCTCGTATAGTACTATCATTATTCTCTACTATATATAAAATATATATTTATATAGTTAAATATATTATACTTTTCAATTATCATAGTTTACTTTGACAAAATAAGAATTAAATAGATATTTATACATTTAATTGTCAGTATATAAATATATATAAAAAAAGAGTGATAAAAAAAAGACTTAGAATAAGACAGAAAGATAAAACGCAACAACTACAGTGTGAGGAAGACAATTTGTATATCTTGACCGTGAGCGGACTAGTGAATGGTTGAGCGACATTGTTTTCCAGACCGGAAGTTTAGTTCCTCCAGTACGCCCGATACGACAGGGTGGAGTTAGCGAACGTGAAAATAGGGTAGAAAGTTTTGAAGGAATGTCCGTATTGCCCTCAGTGCTGTATAAGGCCAACAGTTAATAGGGAAGTCATTGATTCGTGAGCTATAATAAGTCAGACAAGGTAGATAATTCATACCGCTAATACCTCCACGATCCATTATCTTACCGTCCTCCTCACCACATTTACCACCCAGACGAGTCCACGCGGGGATGGGACTTAGTAGTTGAATCACAAACATCGGAGACTAAGCTGACAACCCAGTAAGGAAATTGGTAGTTTTACATCATAATTCGCGTTAGTGTTACATTGTGTGCTCGGGAATTTCATTCTTCTGGAGCAGATTACCATTCGTGGGGTGGAGCGCATTGAAAATGTGGGGCCTGTTAGTTTTGCGGATAACATAATGTACTAAGGAATTTGTTATAACATTTTCTATATTTTGTTCACAGTTTCGTGTTTTACGAGGAAATACAACAGAGACTTAAGTGCTGGAAGTTCCTTCTACGTCCACTATGAAGTGAGAGAAGAGTAACACCAACTTAATCACTAGGGTGAACAGTCTGCCTACTTGAGGCTGGCCACATGGAGTGAGGGACGAATTAAGGTTGGAGGAGATTTAAAGTTTACTCAGATATGCTACTGCATCAAAAATAATACTTATCAACAAAAAGAAGTTGAACGAAAACCACGTGGGGCTAGCCAGGAGCCAAGCTGGAAGCTAATCATTTTAAGTACGCTATGGACCTCCGCTTGGTCTCCCCCCACGCATTCTCAAAAAAATTCAAAGCCCGTGTCACCGAAAACCTCAATTGAAGACCCCCAACCGGACAACCAAATCTCCCCCCCCGTGTTTCCCCAAGACCACCTAGACAAAACCTCTGGACAATATATCCGCTCAAAATGCAAATTAACCAATGTGAACAGTTATCAATAACACCCCACCCCACAAAATGTGTAGAGATACCGGAATTAATCTGAAACTATTGCGCAGGCAAGGAACCGTGGAGTTTCACTGATTAATCTCCATTACATTCCAATGGAGAAGACATACAAATTTTACATCTTTAAATACCCAAATTATAGTCTAAGCAGCAATTAACTTAACGGATTATCGGGATAAGCTCCAAAAAGCAAGTGGTGTGTACGATGAGTGCATATGACACCATGTCGAAGGGGCCAGAAAGTCATATGGATCCCCATAATAAAATAAAAAATATTACATCTGGCACCCACACACCCCTTCCACCAAAAGGCGACGGTTACAGATAATAAAGTATAACAAAATTGCTCAGAAAGCATTGTGTGTTGAGGTGATAGATATATAAGCGCCGTTGCTCTTCAGCAGCGATTTTGTATCTTATAAGAGCACGAGAATTATCTCCATTTAATAATAGATCGAATACCAGAAGTCAGACCTGCCTTTTTGTACGATCGTCGCTGAGAACTATAATATAATTAAGTACCATACTTGTATCATGAAGAAACTATACTAATGTTCACCATTGTACATGGTATTCGAATATGGTTAATTAGTTTTAAGCCTGAGACGATATGCGTTGAAATAGGTTTAGAAATAAGTATGGAACTCTTACTAGTGTCTGTAGTAGATAAGCAAGTAATCATATAACTGGTTTCTTAAATACAGAAATGAGTTAAAAATAATCTGAATAACGTACGCTTATGAATATCATTTTTTCTTAGGTCAATCAAGAAGCTAGGTCAGGTTTTAGGTAACTAGCCTTCTATATTCTACAGCATTCTGGGACGCTTATTATCGAATGAGACTAATAGTTTTTCGTGCGCTCTTCCTCTTGCCTTTGTATACAAAGATTGTGATCAATGTGACCACACTGAACCTCACAGTGAAACGTAGCCAGTCTGGAAATTGTACACACCCACACCAAAACATCATGAGTATGGATAGATACAAGAGCTGATAGTACAACATATCCACTCATCAAACAAACATCTTTTAGATCATGAACGTCTCAGAAAGGTCTTAGTCCAACATGTTCATTCTCAGTCAACCCAGATAAAAGAGTTACCTAAGGAATTTTTTTCCTTAGTAATTACAAGTCATAAACTACCTTTTTACAATTATAGACCAACAACAGATAGCTATTCACATCGAATGGCACAGGTATAGCGTAAAAACCTACGGGCCCAAAGCAAGTCGACTACATTTCATTCTTGAGCATAATTTAAGGTTCTCTGAAAAACCGGTATCAACACAATTATCTACCAAATACCTTTTCCAAAAACTATCCCATAATGGGTATTGTTCCCGAACGCAACATCAGCAAAAACCGAGTCTTTAGAATTTGCATGGTATTTTAGCAGTTCTTGGCGCGAAAAATCATCAGCAAAAACTCCGCACACACCACAGAGCGTCATTATTAACCCAAAATTAATATGCGTTATGAACTTACGCAATGGTCTAATGCGGAAATATATATAAAACACCATCGAGACGGAATAAATGTCCTAATTTACACCATATAATTATATTTTTATGGTCAATCGACAGCGCCTTACTCTTGATTTAAATCCGTCTAATACGGACAAATAAAGGAGACTTTATGTAGAACGTCTTGTGACAGACACTCATTTCTATACGTGCCAGATGGCGTCGTTGTGTATAATCATAATAAATTAATGATACCCGGGTGACATAATCATGATCGCTGTCATAGATCGTCAGTCCGATTGGGTCAGAGAATGGGGCAATCATAGCCAATCAAAATCAGAATGAGGAGCGCAAACATGTGTTGACATCATTTTAGAAATAGGAGCGACGCGTAGAAAGCTGACTATACTACTTCCTCTAGTGAAAATGTTGACACTATAATTTATTATTTTTCTGTTGTCGATCACATAAGTGCGTCTCATAAAATATAAAAATTATGAGTGGGGGATTGTCTTGTGCTATAACCTACTTTGTTCATTTAGTTAGAAATATAAGCTCTGGTTTTTTCTATGAATAAACCACCGGTATAAACCCGGCATACATAACAGATCCGGTGGCCCTGACAAATGTAATCTCTAGGGAGTCGCAAGACATTTGTATACTCAGAAATACCAATACTCCCAAAACTTAGTACCTAAATATTTTTTTTTTCTTTTTTCTTTCTTTTTAAGTCGAAAAATGTTACTTCCAAAAAATTTAATTTAATTCTATAAACTTGTCCTATGTCTACGTCTAATGTATGGTCGTACCTGAATTATGTAAAAAAAACTAAGTAGTGGAACACTCCACAGTTAACTTGCTCAAAAAAGTGCTAACTTATTCATGTAGTCGGGTCTCACATCATAGATATTTTTACACTAACATATCTTTCTAATTGGCAACGACTGACTAACAAAATATATCCATACCTTCTACTAATCACAATACGCGCGATATTCCACAAATAAATTTTGAACGAGTTGCACACTAGGCGTAAAGTAAATTCAGCGCGAGCAATAATATAGTCTCCCTCTTTTCCATAAAAACTCAAATGTCAAAGATATACAATAGTTCTGAAATCATGACACTTGCTATTATCATGGAGAGGTGTGGAAGCTGTTATGATATTCTTTCGTATCTTAAATGTATGGCTCCTATCCAATGATGAGACTCCCAGGGTAGTTCAAAGAAATCTTATGTGTAATCTTGTTATACATCTTGGTTTTTACACAATAAGTATTCAGGCCCAACCTTATGTTACTGATTAAGTACTGCATTTCGCCAACAAACACTATCCATCACCCTTATCCCCTGTATTAAAAAACTGACGATCGCTCCAAAGACGAAAACTATTGTGGTAACAGGGGCGGGGGGGGTGGGGGGCGTGGGGGGGGGGGGGGGGGTGTAGTTGTGTGAGGATGGGGGGGGGGGGGGGGATGTCGTTTCGTGAAACAATGTCACTGCTGTCTTGATGAGAACCCATAAACCTACACGCCAAACTGCTGGAGAAGGAAAACGTGGTGCATGGATAAAGAAGACAAATTAAATATTCACACAAGGAGTTGGTAGTGCTCAAAGTATACTAATTCAGCGTCACCAGAGTGGTCACTGCAGCTATTAATGTGGCTGTAGTAAAATCATCATAACCACACATATCTTACACTCACCAAGTCTTCTGCTACTCATACAACCCAAACTACCACTACAACACAAGGTATACCACTGATGGACCTTAACTACTGTAGCACGCCCTAGATTCAGAGACACCGAACAGTTGGGACTACGGGACTTTGATACTTCATCCTATACCTACCCACCCCCCACTCCCGTCATGCTACCCCCCAGATAACAATATCAGCACCCCAACCACAACGTACCTGCTTCCCTTTCCACCCATATCCCTGTCCATCCCACCAGAATCGTACACACGTAACATTACCTGCAACTTATAACTATTTCAAATAACCCTAACTTAATCATACTTCTGTCCAATGCCACGCACAGTTAACCCATCAGACCAACACCCACTGTACCCCTGAGCGAACCGCACAACCAAACGACTACCCTGTAAACAACTTCCCTAAACAGGACCTCCAGAAATCACCCACCATCCACATCTTACATATGATGATTCCTGCAGAAACTAACGTCAAGTTCTAGCGTTCCGATGAAAAACACATATATACCGAAATAGGTACTTACATTAACCCCATCGGTACAACCTCTTATTTAAAAGTAAAATAAGAGATTAAACCCATTATTCCACATAATTATTAAACTATAATACGGACCACGCAATAACCCCTAAACCCCGAACAAAAGTTACAAACTTTATCCCACTCTATCAATTCTTACCTTTATACGTTTACCCTATTAAACATCATCACTCTTAAAACCTCACCCTACCACAACCACCACAGTAGTATAACTTAAATCTTCGCAAGTAATCCGAAATACCCCCTTGCCGATACACCTCATGCGTTTTTGCCATGTAGCCCCCGATAATACGCTGTTCTATACGCATCTGGTCACCACTCTTGAGAGCTAAAAAGGTACCAAGTAAGAATGCATATTGTCCGACACGAAGGGATGCCAGTCGAAAGCTCTTGGACTAGTGAGTGTCTGCTTTTGTCAGTTAGGAGTAGCGGCTACGCACAATAAACAAATTAACCGATCACCGGTGACTCACAGTGCCTTAAACGTCTGGTTACACTGAATCACCCATGAATCACAGTCACAACCCCAAGAGGCTATGCTAGCTCAGAATAACCGGTTGTTAACCCGTATGGCCTGCAATACGTATCATCCCCACTGAGTACCGATAATCTACACACACAACTGTCCAGTCAATCATTGGTGGTATAACGCCAACTCAACAAAATTTAACCCCTAACAGTTTTGGGGGGTGGGGGGTGGGATCACAAGTCATGTTAATATAGTACGACACACCTCGATCTAGTCCTAAATGCAGGGACGAACAAAGTCAACTTGAAACAATGTGGGTATAATTTTTGCCGACCTGGCTGATTCCGTATAAACCCACATATAAATTTAGGGTCCGTAGAGACCGCGCGTATAACACGGTGGGGGGGGGGGGGGGGGGGGGGGGCCCCCTACTCGAGTTTCGTCCTCAACCCCTTGCGATGTTAGTGCGTTTATAAAGAAGATGCCCTAGAATGTTTGTTTTAGACCCTGGAATGGCTTCCCCTGTTGGGACATCGTAGTGCCCCACGCCGATACCGTCGAACGAGCCCACACACTCACAGACCGTGTTGGTTGGGCCTGTTTCTCATACCACCCTTCCAACCTCATGAATCGCCTTGGGCGGAACGCCCTAAAGACCGTTACTTCAGGATAATGTAATGGTGGAAAGGTTCTGAAGAGCAACTGTGAAAGCAACGACTGGTGGGTAAAAGCGTAAGTTGAGTTGTAGAGTTTAGGTAGGCAATAGAACAAATCTGTCACGTGGACCCAGGGTTTTTTGCGCGTATCACATATGAACCTGGGAATCTCCGGGTTACTCTCCGTATGCTAATTGCTAGAATCGGCGGATCTTCAGTGAAGTCGACGTCGTAGAGGGGGGCTTTTTTTTATTTTTATCACTTCACGACTAGTGCGCAAGTGCTTAACGACCTCAGGACTAACTGCCCCCTATTAAAACTGCTCAGAGCAGACCAGTCTGCATGAGGGCCGCCTCGCCCTCACTAGTGTTCTGATAAACTAGCAGAATTTAAATAAATAATAGGGCGTCACCCCCCTCACCCGGTTTATCCTATAAACGCCTTACCGGTAGGTACCTCTGTGGGGCTAAAGCGAGTGGAAGGACCATGGATATGTTATTTGATTAGCCCCGGGACCTCCAGCAATGAGGATTTGCGCGACATTTGCCCAGAACTAATAATATAGTTGATTATATAATTATCTACTGATCTCGAAATGTGCGTTCAGCTAACGAGATCCTGTCCGTGTACCAAAAGAAAGATTACCGCCTCCACCCACCATAAATCCACACTCCGAGACCACCCACACCAGAGAGACCATTCGTTTACTCACATCTACCAGCAATATCTAACAGTCGATATAGACTTATCGTGGGATGTCTGATTTGGCTTCTTGCCCCCCGTCCCTCCGTCGATAACAGTGAAAAAATACCTTTTGCTTAACAGGTTCCAAAACATAGATCCAAGTTGGAGACCTAATCTCTGACCAGCATAAGTCTGATGACCCGGGATAAAACTCCCCAAAAAAAAGATACCTGCCCCGGTCACGGCCCCTCCCGGACCGTAACCAAACCCTTGATTCTACCTGATTTACATATGCGTGCTTGAATTAGGGGACCCCCATCTAGTCCCATAGTATTAGACAATCCAAAGCATTCGATAACACCCACTCCTGGCGAATATGCCTATACATGGAACCAGTAACGGGGAATGTGAATAGGAAACCCCCCACGGCGCTCACGCCACTCTCCTACCTTTGACCTTTTCTCGCCTCGACGATCGGTTTCAGAAGCACAAGATTTAACACATCAACTGCACCTTACCTAAAAATAACGCAGATTCATAACATTCTCCTCCACCACAGATTGACATTACTGCATCTTATCCCATCCCTTTCCGTTAGGAGTTTATCAAAAACTTATCCACATCGCCAAGGGGGGGTTATGGCCAGGGAGGGGTTGGGGGGTGGTCGGGGGTCGTTCGTATGAAAGACCAACTCAACAACACAGCCCACCATCCCCCCCCCATCTCCTAGAAACTATTAAACATCGTTGGTGCCTTCTCGACAACCACCCCAAGTGAATGTGTACCCAACTGTTCGTTACGTAATTTGTGTAACGTGTCAGTATAAATAAAGTTAGGATTTAATTAGGTCCATTACGCATTACGTCCCCCCTCAATTGTTTTTTCTTAGAAATGGCAGCACAACGCTTTCATTTGAAGATAGGCGGTAATAATCCAGTAAGCTTTTTATATCAATCGGTGAAAGCGTTTAGCAATGTTGCCAGACGAAGCAGAAAACAAGGTGGTTAATTGTTCGAGTACAATCTTTGCTGAACACGCACTGTTAATTTTTCCATTGCTCTTTTTCTGTTATTAATTTTAATTTGTTTAAGCTTTCATATTTACCTAAGTAATTTTAAATATGTGGATATAGAATAAATCATGGACACCTCCCCACTGCTTAAAACATGACATTATAATGTCCAGGTCCTTTATTTCTATATACACAATAGAGAAATTTTATTATTATTGAGCTGGATTTTTACGGGTGATTCTCATCAGACGGATGGCGGCTTAAAAAATCCGCTCCCAAATTGGTTTTTCCAGATATATACTCAATGCTAAAATTATATGGAGCCAGAAGTAAAGACCATCGGAGTAACCTAGAGTTCTCATGCTTAGCCTGTGCTAGAAACGATAAAGGTTTGATCTGTTTGCAACTTAAATGCCTTCCCATATAGATAAATATTGAATTTCTTTATTGCCCATATTACTGCAAGACATTCTTTTTCGCTAGTTGAGTAGTTGATTTCAGCTTTAATTCAACTTTCTGCTAGCATATGCCACAGTTCCCATTATAGAATAAATATTTGAATTTCTTTATTCCCCATCCATTACTGGCAAGACATCTTTTCGCTATTGGAGTGATTGATTTCATCTTTTAATCAACTTTTCTGGCTAGCATATGCCACTGGGCTTAATTCCCCATCCAATGCATCTGATTTCTGTAGTAGAGTTGCACCTAACCCAATATTACTTGCATCCGTCCTTACTATGAATTCTTGACTTAAGTCAGGTAATTTCAAAATGGGTTTACTTGTGAGCTTTTCCTTCAATTCTTGGTAAGTCATTTCACATTGTGGTGTCCATGTAATGCGATCTGGAATTCCTTTACGTGTCAATTCCGTTAAAGGTGCACATATGGAATTAAAGTTTTTGATATACTTCTGGTAGAAACCACATAATGAGACAAAGGATCTCACGTCCTTCTTGGTTTGTGGTCTCGGGGCTTTCTGTAGTTTCTCTAAATTCTTTGGGTCAGGGGTCATGTTTCCCTGATAAACTGTGTGTCCCAAAAATTCCAATTCTTTACATCCAACGCAACATTTGTTTTGGTCGGGCTGATTTAAATTATGCCTCCCTAAGTCAATCAAAACAGACATGTTCACGATAGAGTCAATGTGTTTCCCCTCAAAATGGGATTTCTGTTGCTATAAGGATCCATCATCCATAAAATTTTGTTATACAGGGATGTTCTCCAGAGGGCTTCCTTCAGAGTACAACACCGGAACTATACGAAGACTCACTGTGCGAAATAATTCCTTCCTTCAATAGATAGTCTATCTCTTCCTTCAAAGCTTTTTCCTTAGCAAACGGAATCGAATATGGTTTCATACAGACAGGTGTGGGGTCTATCAGTTTCATATCATATTCCAATAGGTTTGTATGCCCTGGTCGGTCTGTTAACACCTCTGCATGATTCTTTAGAACCTGTTGCACTCTCTCTTTCTGAGTTTTCGTTAAATGTGTACTGATTTTCACCTGTGCTGCTGTCTCACAGGGGTGTAATGGATATTCAAATGATGAAAGTGGTTCCTTTTTTCATCTCCATGGCGATGGACAAGGTCAACAAGTGTGTCTCTTCCTGATGTTCTCTTTCCAAATATTTCTTCAGGAGATTCACATGATAGATTTTTTCTTTCCCCTTCTTATCTATCTTATAATTTGTTCTAGACACCTTCTCTAGAACTGTATATGGACCCTGCCATCCAATTTGTCACTTATTCTGACTCCCGGGCAAAAGAAGCAGTACCTTCTCTCCCACAGCCAAATTTCTGTCTTTCGCCTTCCTGTTATAATAGGCAGCATGTTTCTTCCTGGCTTGTTTCAAATTTTCATTGGCAAGTTTCCAGCCAGTTTTTAACCGAGTGGTCAGCTCATTCGCATATTGGTATGAAGATGTAATGTTTTCCTCTGCCTTTTCATCAGTCCACGTTCTTAACAAAGCTTCAAGTGGACCTTTTATTGGCCTTCCAAACAATAATGTTGCCGGGGGCCATACCGGTTGAACTATGGGGTACCTCCCGATAAGCAAAGAGGGCGGCGTGCAGGTACTGGTCCCATGTATCTGGTTTTTCGTGTGCCAACTTTCTCAGGATCGACATCAATGTGCCGTTAAATCTTTCCACTTGGCCGTTCCCTTGGGGATGATACACACTACAATGGAAGTGTTTGGCCTGGAAGATCCTGAAAACTTCTTCAGTTAGTTTCCCCTTGAACTGAGAGCCATTATCAGTCAAGATTTGATTGGGAAAGCCTAACCTTGTGAAAATTGTGAGCAATGCCTCTGCCACATGTTTAGAATCAATCGATGACAGGGCTACTGCCTCTCCCCACATAGAACAAGTGTCCACCAGAGTCAGAATGTAGCTGTTCCTTCTCTTGGTTCGGGTGAGAGGTCCCACAAGATCCACGGCAACTCTCTCAAAGGGTGTTCCCACTATGGGCATTTCCCCCAGAGTTGCTGGTGCAGTCCAATGTTTAGGTGCTACTCGTTGGCACTCTGGACAGGATTTTACATATCGTTTGATATCTTCAGTTATTCCTGGCCAGAAAATAGTGACAAGCTATTCGCTGTCCTGTTGCGCTGATTCCCATATGACCACTGAAGGGAATCGCATGCCCTAGTTCCAACACTTTAGTCCTATATGAAGTGGGAAGGACCAGCTGTCCGTGACCATTGGATTCAGATCCAGCCTTCCTATATATCAGTTTGTTCTTCATATAAAACTCTCCCTTGCCTGGAGGTGTATGAGATTTGGGCAACTTCTTGAAACATGGCTGGAGTGTTTTGTCCTCAGCCTGTGCCTTCCTCATCTCATCTGGGTGAGTATTTATGGGATTATCCTCCTCCTTCTTTGACTGTGATCTGGTCTGCACTGTTGCCAATATCACAGGTCTCTTGGGATTCCCCAAGAAGACATATCTACACCCCAATATTAGAGGGTAGATTGGCTCATTTATCACTGCTGCTTTTATGATTCCTTCCACATATCGCGTTTTCACTTTTATTCGGGCGACGGGAAGTGTCATGGTAGCTACATCCTTGGTTGCAGTTTGAATCTCCACTGTTTCTGTGGTGTATTGATCGGCCTGCACCAGGTGAGAACTCACAACGGAATCGTAATCTAAACCGGTATCATATAAACATCTTATAGTGACACCATTACAGATGACATCTTCACACACTGGGGGGTGGTATGGTTCCTGTAATTCTTCAGGTTTTCCCTTCTTTTCCTTTTTCCCCCGATGTCCCCCATTAAACTTCACTGGCAGCAAAATGAGGAGGTTTCCTTCTACAATGGTCAGTGTCATGATTGTTCATCTTACAATTTTTACACCACCTTTTTCCTTGGTTGAAAGATTTTCTTTCATCATATTTCCTTTCATCGAATTGTGGGAATTTATTTTTATTTTCATACCGTGGCCTATCAAATTGGTGCTTACCTTTGTTTTGACCCTTAGGATCAAATTTATTAAAGTTCTGTGGTGCCCTAAAGTTATCCACCTGTTTCTTTTTATTACCTGTTACCTCTGCTTGAGCTGCTTGATACCTTTCAGCAACATTTAGCAACTCACCCAGCCTCTCTGCACCTTGTTCCATGAGAAACTTTCTCAGGTCTGGAGCCATGGACTCTCTTAGTTGCTCTATAAGGACCATTTCCTTAAGATCTTGGGTTTTCCCCAGAGAAGTCCATTTCTCCAAGTATGTCTCTATTTGTGCAGAGAACTGGTGATAGGTTTCACCTGACAGTAGTTTAGCATTCCTAAATTTTTTCCTGTAAAACTCTGCATTCTTTTCATATCTTAACAAAAGAGCCTGCTTTAGCATGTCATAATTTTCCTGATCACCTCTGCTCATTTTTGCAAAAACTTCATAAGCTGCCCCACGAAGTCCCTGAGATAACTTTAAGCTCCACCTTTCTCTCTCTAACCCATACGTGGTAGCTAATAGCTCATACCTATTCAGGTAGCTCTCTATATCATCGTCTTTCTCAACAAAATGATCTAAATGAAAATTCATAGCTGAGGTTGAGGCTCCTTGAGTAACCGTAGCATCAGAGGCAAAGGGACTGGCACCATTTTCAGGAGCATGGCCTTGAAACTCAAACTCCCTTAGTCGTAACTCATGTTCCCTTTGTAATCTTTTATCTTCTGCTTCCCTTTCTGCAGCTAATCTTCTCTCTTCCCTTTCTGCAGCTAATTTCTTCTCTTCCCTTTCTGCAGCTAATTTCTTCTCTTCTCTTTCTGCAGCCTGTCTTCTTTCCTCGGCTTCCAATTTCTTAGCCTCAGCCTCAATCTGCAACCTCTTAGTCTCAGCCTCAGCTTCAAACTGTAACTTCTTAATTTCCCTGTCAGCCTCTAACTTTCTTTCGGCTTCAAACCTTCTTTCTTCGCGTTCAATAAATTTGTCACATTCCGTCGTGACATAGGCAACCATAACTTGCCCATCTAATCCTAACTCTTTTGCAGTCTGAACCGCAGCAGATCGAAATTTGGCCAGGTCCGCCATTGTCTATTATGTAAATTTATACAATGTCTAACCAACAATTCAATCTCTAATGGACAACACAGGCACCGTGAGCTCAACCTTATTTAATTCCACCCAAGGATACCTTTTAATTCTTATATTCCCTGAAGTGAATTACCCCCAATATTTTTAATAGGGAAAGATTCAAAATCCCAAGAGCGAGACCCCAATATATGTGGTGAAGTGGGATGTTATAAATATTTATAGGGGACTTAGTGTACTGACTGAGATCAGCTGTGAAGGTATATATATATCTAATAAGAGTAGTGTATTATATATCACCTTACTTGCTACCACATATCTATATATCTCAGTCAGAATTATTCTGGAATAGTGTGATGACTACGTTATGTGTCTAGGGTATGTGTATGATGAAGTGTAAGTCACAACAACAGACAGATAAACAATTTAATTTAATCCACTACTCTTAACAACACTGTGACACTCACATACATATAACACTCTATGAGAATATCTTAAAGAAGTCACTCGTAACTTTTCAAATAACAATATGTATTCATTACTGGCATGAATGAATATGTGTCCTGATTCAACTACAAGGGAACCAGGAATCACAATCAATTTAAATTACAAGTTATGTACAGAATGTATTTAATATGAATATTGTAGTGACATATATTATTACAAATGTTCTATGTGTGTCAGTTGTGTAGTAGTAAAATGAGGTAATACTGGTTTTGTTTTGTTCAAGCTCTGTTGGTATTTGTCATCATGACTTCAATAGTTTGTCTTTAGGGACTAGTATTGGAGATGTTCACAGTTCCTGATTTTAAGACAAGTAAATTCCCCTCTTAATGTTAATTTTACAAAGTCAGTTCAAGATGAGGGGACATAATGTTGAGCTCAGCTGGCCAAGTTAGCTTATCTGGCGTGATGGCGGCAGGAAAGGACTCCTCTGCTCGAATTCTCCTCTGGGCTCTGGAGACACCTCACTGATAGCTAAAAGGACCAAGGAGTATGCTGTCCGACACTGGATTCAGCAAAGCTCTGACTAGGTGCTGCTCAGTACCATCAAGACCACTGTCCCTGAAATCAAGAAGGATGTACCTTCTACTTCATAACTAACTTAAACTCTCTTGTTACACTGATCACAACACAGCACAAACATTGAGTTCAGAGCATTAGGCCAACTGTCAGCTTCATTTGAAATACTTTATTCCAGTATTACCCTTCTTAATGGTTACTACGCCTCTGCAATTCCAGCATTATTTCTTTCTATTCAATCATCCAGGTGTCAGTGTACTGTTTGGCCATTCCATGCCGTTTTTACTTCTCTCCGACACCCTCTGTTCAGGCTGGAGCATTACAGGCTTTACCTCACGTTGGCCACTGAACTACACATATATATACAGGCATAAATCAACAATTCACATTCAATTTTCATTAAAAGATATTGAATGGTTCAAGCTTACCACAATTCATACGAATAAACACAGATACGTTGATTAGCAATGAATTCTGGCACAAACTGGCACAAATTCCCATCTGCTTATCTTCCAGGCTTTTATTTAGCCAAATATAAGCTGGCTTCAACGCACTGATGCTTTATCAATCTTATTTAAACAAGTGGTTTCGAACTAACGCTCCCAAGTGTGTATATCAGCGAGTCTGACCAATGAGCCCCGTTTCGACAAGTGTTTGAAAAAATGTTACCTTTCCCCGTTTCCCCTAACAACCAAGATAGTATTTATAGCCCGACCAATCGTGGTTAGGCTTTCATTTGTTGCGCTCCAATCAATTTGGAGTTTACATGGTAGGCTATTTCTGTAACGTAAATTTTTTTCAAACACGTTAAAAAAAAATCTTATGAGCAGAAATGATTTTATGCTGTCAGGCACCCCCAATATTTTATTTTGGGTATAATTTATTAATTCCTGGACTATTTGCGTAACGTTTTACATATTATTTGTCAGCAAGCCCTAAGGAACCCAAAAATACAAATTTAAAGGAGCTACGTGGCTGCATTCAAAATATGCAATTTCTTCTACCTCCTGTTTCGAAGATGTGCTGTCTGGGTACTGTTATGTTTTCAACCGTAAACCCATCTAATGTTATCTTTTCTAATAAGAGTTTTTTATGATTTATAAACCTAACTCTGGGAAAGGGTAGTGTATTTTATCACTGTCCGTCTGAAAAAAAATTAGTGCATGTAGACTTACACGCGTGATGGCAGCATTTGTGTATCGCGCGAAGCGTGTTGCATGCGTTCCTGATTTTCAGCCCTCCCCTCTCTCTTTATCCTTTTGTCCATCTGTTCGTTCGTTTTGGTAACGCAGTATAATTAATGTTAGGATTAATTTAGGTCATTACGCAGTACGTCTCAATGTTTTTCTTAGAAATGCAGCACACGTTTCATTGAAGAAGGCGGGTAATAATACAGTAAGCTTTTATATCAACGTGAAAGCGTTACAATTTGCAGACGAAGCAGAAAACAAGGGGGATTTCGAGTACATTCTTTGTGACAGCACTGTTATTTTTCCATTGCTCTTTTCTTTATTAATTTTATTTGTTAGGCTTCATATTTACCTAATAATTTATATATGTGGATTAGAATAATTCATGACAACCAATTACAATGTACACAATAAAGTGATTGAAAAATCTCATGACTTGTTCCTATTTATTTATCTCTGAATTTTGTTTTCTGTCTTGGGTTTTCTCTAAGTGATATGTGTAGCTATTTTTTTTTCAAGGTATCCAACACTTCGCCAGGTATCCATATAAATTATGCGTTTAGTAGTGATCCTGTTATTAAGAGTTTGGTTATGTCCAAT
This sequence comes from Oreohelix idahoensis, assembly GCA_024509875.1. Lineage (NCBI taxonomy): Eukaryota > Metazoa > Mollusca > Gastropoda > Stylommatophora > Oreohelicidae > Oreohelix > Oreohelix idahoensis. Next base: position 22,482 of record JAMPIV010023121.1, read on the forward strand.
CACTGATAGATTTATTTTCTTTATCCTCTGTCAAGACAATCTTCTTTGAAGTATATATTTTTTTCAAAAGTCTTTCTTGAACTATCAGTTAGTCATTATCCAACATCAACTAATCAGTAAGCATTAAAACAATATGTTTACAACATTTTACCAACATGTGAAATACAATGAAAAAATTTTCAAAGCATCATGGACTCTGTACTTTAGGTTCTATATTACTTCATTTTTCCTCCAATTTGTCAGTTATGGTGCCCTAGATCGTTTATTTAATCCTTTCTAGTGGTCCTGTTATTTCTAGAAATTCCTCCTTAATGGTTCATTATGTACGATACTTAGCAATGCCTTCTACAACATTAGTTAAACAATAATCATTTTTGTAAACATCAACAACATTTTTCCAATTCTACGACAACATGAGATAAAATAGTTTTGTACATATATTCGGTATATCAACACCAACTCTGCCTTCGCAGGTCGAGGGTTTGTCAGAGTCCTGCGGTGTTTATTACATCTGCTGACTACAGCCAGATGGGTAACCTATTTAAATTTTCTAAGTTATTTGCAGGTGTGGGGCATGAGGGAATATATATACATATATTTTTTTTTATTTTTATATATCCATGACTCGTCTTCATGTATTTCAAATCCAGGTATTCTTTTTCTTTTATGTATATCCACTGAGTTGATCCATTACCCATTTGTCCGTGGGGTAACATCATTATTTTCAATCCATGTATCCTATGGGCAACATTGAATTCCATCCATGTATCATTTTGAGTGATCCAATCGCCGTCAAAATGTATCAGTCATATTTGGCTCTATGATTATTCAGTCAAATTATAACAACCGTTTCTATATAAATATCAGCAAGCTATCCACCTTATTATGACAATGGTTATAATACACAGCATATGTAAACATCAAGGAAATGTCTTCTCCTATACGGAGGTAATCTTATCATTTATTTTCTGCTGGATGCGGTAATTATGCAACTATTTTATTCATATGCCCTTTTTTTTCGTATATTTGTGGTTCTCATAGAATGTTCATATTCCATATGTATCTCGTATTCATTGGTAATCCATACTCTTATGGTTCCTTTAATGGCAATCATTTGTCCCTTGCTTTGATCTATGTCCGTGGAAATCCATAAAATTTTCCAAGTATTTTTCTCGTCTATTTCGTAACTACGAAAGACCACAATTGTATTTATTAGTGGACAGTACTGTGGGGCATTTATGTATCGACATCACAACCAAACGTCAGCTGTGACAACATGACATAAAGCCTCACCTTAATAGCAAATTGCATCTTCATCACACACAAACAGTTGCCTCTTCATCTCATGTGTCATTAGTGGTTATCATCCGGTGATGGGGTATTCAATGTGGGTTCAGCATATACAAATGCTGTAGAGGGGTATTTCATTTGCTAGGTCAGCATGTGCAAATGCTATTTCTTTAACATGGGCAAAGGTATCATCAACAAATAGGTGCCATTTGTTCAATCTGGGGTTAGCATATACTAATGCTCTCAAGGGATTCTTCATTTGCAGAAATTCAGCATGCGCAAATGTCATTGGGGTACTTGTGATAGGCAGTATCAACAAAATATTGTTGGAGTATCAGAGATCATGCTGGTGGGGTGTATGACTGGCATAGGGTGATTTATTTTCTCTTTTTCTTTTCTTTTATGTCGGCTGCTAACCTCAGGGCAGTCAATGTTTTACAATATTGGCTTATCATCATCAAAATGTGTGAGGGTGGCATATAAACATATAGCAATCCTATAGAATGTTTTCTCTTCTTTTCATTTTTTCTTTTGTCGTTTGTCTCTTCCATTTTTTTCTTTTTTTGTTTGTATCACAAGTACTAAAGAATGATAAAAATCAATTCACTAAACACTAGATATACTATCAACATTTCTAATGGTAAATCCTAGCCAATAGGGCTGCAAGTAATAGTTTAGGTTAGAATAGAATGAATGTTGTAGCAGTATCTGTTGTCAATAAGTGGCGAGGAAAGGGTACATCAAGGATCTCCTGATTACAACATGATTGTAATTCCAAGGAATGAATATGATTGGGATTGAAAAGATCACAAGTCTAGAATGTCGTCTCAATATAGTGGAATGGAAAAAAAATAGTAAGTTGAAGATGGTGTAACAGTGGGGTGAAGGAAATCTTATTATAGAGAGTCAAGGTTGGGATATGGGATCTCTTTAGGAGAATGTTTAAAATTCTTGACAGTACTAATATACATCTGGGTCTAAAATAATAATGTACATTTTAAAAAATAAATAATCCTGTGGAGAAAAATAGCATAACATGCAATACTAGTTTTGGGTATGAATTATGTGCTGTTAAGAGATGTCATAGTAGGAACAGTATGATTGATCAAGGTGATAGTATAAAGGAGTTTAGCATAAATGAGATCAAAGAAATATTAGTATGGGGTAAGAAAAACTACTGGTGTAAAGTGCCTGCATGAAAATGCACTAAGATGCGAAATTTCGGAACTCTGGATCTGCAAGGACAAGAAGTCTGGTGAATGGAGCGTGGAATATGATCAGTTACAAAAGTAGAGATCAATGTTACAACAGAATAGTGTGACACATGTGTTATAGGTAAGGTTGTGTAACATTCTAAATATTAAGAAAATGTCTGTAACTAAATAATGTCTGTAAACTCGTAACACCATGTGTTATCAATTGTTTTGTCATTTTTTTTTATTTCACAAAACTATACTATCTAAAGAAAATGCTCCGTGGGCTGGTCTTGATTTTCTTCTGGGCATCAGTAGTGGTATGGCTGGGAAAAAAACTTTCTGGCATAAAGTCATCTATACTTGTCAATCTGAACATAGTCTGAAACGAAAGTACATGTGAAAGTTAGTACATTGTTAAAAAGGTTTTTTCACATATGCGTTGACCGTACATGGGATGGCATGTACATTGAAGACTTGAGGGGCGTGTCTCTCAGAACAGTTTCAGTACCAGGGGGTTATAACTATATTTCTCATAGTCTCTGCCCGCTTGTTGATTTGTTTCTCCAATTCCAGCAGTGCCATAAGGAGGGCCGAGTTGGGATCGTCCTGTTTGGTGGTGGTTGCAATATTGGGTATGGCGTTGTTGACAGTGGGCACAGTACTGGGGGTAGCGTTGTTGATGGGGTTGACAGCGGGTACAGTACTGGAGATGGTTTTGTTGACGTTGAGAGGTTGATGGGCGACTGAAGAAAACGTAAATGGTTGTACTGTAGGTAAAGGTGACACGACATTGACTGATTGTTGGGGCGCAGAGGAAATCAGTGATGATGGCAATGTAGCCTGGGAATGTGTGGCTGGAGGTGACATGACTGGCGGTTGTGGCAGTTCTACAAATGTAGCCACAGGAGGCGATTCGTGAGGCTCAGGAAAAAACGATTCAACTGTGGTGTGAACCTGTACTGGTGGGATGCTGAATACTGACTCGATACCACTATCTGAGTCTGATATACAGGACATTGTGTCGTCATCATGTACCTTGGAGTTTGATACCAATAAGGTGCTATCTGCATCACTGGTTTCAATAGAACTGGCTGTATCAATGTCTGTTTCTTGTTCGTATAGTTCCACTATTTCTTTGTCATTTTGTTCGTTGGGGTCTGACAAAGCTGTGCCGGGGTTGACACTGTAGTTTCTCATTTCTTGTTGCGTTTCGTCTTCATAAAGATTGCTGGTATATGGTTCAACAATCTGCTTGGGTATGGTTTCTTCAGGATCTGATTGTTCTGAACGAGCAATCTTGTTCTTGTGGTATAGCAGTGTTTGTCCGTCGCTGGTATTCCAACTGGAACTGCCTGAACTGGGGTGTGATAGGTATCAGCTGACGATTTTTCACCGCGGGAGTAAGTTTGAGTGTGAATATAAGTTGCTTTAGGAAGGTCTGTTTGTGTTGCTACACAAACCATCGTTGTTTTTGCACAAATTAACTTGGTTTTATTTGTTGTTGGTACTTGTTTTGTTGGCATGGGTTGAGTATTCCAAGGAGTTAATTGTGCTAGATTTACTTGTTGGTATGTCTTGGCTGTCTTTCCTGGTGTTATGGGACCGATGTGTGCTCTCCATCCGTCTGTTGTTAGGAGGCAAACTTGTCCGTTCCTAGATGTCATGTTACGAAACTCCCAAATTTTTCTTGTTTTTACTTCATTTATGAAATTTCGTACAGTCATTCTTTGAGCTCGTTTATTCAATGTGTTCCAGTGTTTGTCAGCTGCCGTCGTGTGCCTTGACGTGCTGTCATTATACCTGATCGATGATAGTATACGAGGTCTGTTTTCTGTTCCTCTGTGGCGATAATATGGAGGTGTTTGTCTCATGGGGGCATGGGATTTTGTGTGCTGGGGATTCGAACGGGGAACAGCGTGGATCGGATACCTCCGTTTCTGCCATGTGCTATGTGGTTTTTCGTATGTCCGGTGATCAATAAATCGTCTATCTCTGTCAAGCTGAGGACGACTTTTACGTTGATATATGTTGTTTCTACTGTAAACACTGTAACTTCGCCTATCCGCGTATGTTACTTTACGATGGGTTGAACAACTGTCATCATCTTCATCCGGGGTGTAGGATTTTCTGTTTCCTTCATGTGAAGGGTTTTCGCTTCGTCTGTGTACGTGTTTAGAGGTATAGCACCCTCCCGTTGTAGAGTTGTATAACATTTCTTCCATTTCAATAAAACCTGCATTAGGTTTCTGTAGGTCTACAGCATAATAGCTTCCAGTATGCGAGCCATATACATATTTATCTGGGGCAGTGGGATGTGCGTCTACTTTAGGATAACTTCCTGGCAGACAATATTCATTTCTCTTGTTGAAATTGGGCGGGTGGCGCGGAACGTGTTTGTTATGCATTGTCCAGGTATTTTCATGTGTAAAACGATAGCTGTATGGGCTGGCCTGCCTATACTCTTGTTGTCGATACATTTTCTAGTCTTATTTATTCCTTGTTAATCGTGGTTTCCTTATGCCCTAGGGTTGATTATAGTTGGATTTTCTCTGCTCTTTGTAGAGGACTGGTCCTGTTGCTGCTGCTGTTCTACCCCAAGTTGCTGGAAATCTTCCATTAATTGATCCATCTTCGCTATTTTCTGTTTGACTTATAGTGGTGGGTTTTTGCTTTTTAAAGAGAAGTGGTCACGGCATCATTTTACCATATGCTTTCATCCCTTCAGATTAGTCCTTGATTTCTTTATCATCATAGGTATTCCTTGAGTTAAATATTTTCCAACACAAGGGTATTTTCAGCTCAGCATGGTTTTAGGTGTAAGACTAGTTTTGCAAATTGACTCAATCTTCGAACCTAGTTCTGCTGCAACCAGAGTTGGAAGCTCTATTCAAAAATATGCGTTGAATGATAGTTACTACTTACGCAAGTAAGGAATATAAAACCACTCAATGTCCTAAATTACACATTTTATAATAAATGTTGCAGTTGATTTCCTCAAACTAAGGAATATGTAGAGCTGGACCAGACACGTCCTCCAAAGTTTCGCTCCTTCATTCTAACTGCCAGATGGCGTCGTTGTTCTATATTCCCCGGGGTAAATCTGAGCTATCCGATTGGTCAGGGGAAATCACCCAACTATTAGAAATGGCGTGTAGAAGCGACTCTGCCCTAAATATGTGACACTATAATTTATTATTTTCTGTTTCTCATAAAATATAAAATTATGGGGTGGTCTGTGCTTCCTCTGTCTTGTTAGAATATAGTCTGTTTTCTGAATAAAGCACGGTATACACGGCTACACACTCCCTGCTCCATATGGAACTTGGGACTACCTCTGCTTTTAGTTCTCTATAAGAAACTCGCATAAAGCAGTCACCAGCCCTTGCAGTGGTGGTTCATGAAATCATCATTCTATATGCTGAGGTTGCCAGCCTCAAATGACTTGGATATCCACTTAGCAATTTTCCCATATTAATATCCACATGTCAATATATACATATTATTTCACGTGTTAATAATTCAAAATATAGAATTATAGATTTACAATTTACCTCAAGTCTTTGGGTTCACCGACAGAATGCTGGCTCAGAGAAATAGCTAAGGCAACTTGTTGACGATGCCTCTTACACGTGTTCTGGGGTGTTGTTACTTTACAATAAGTTCCCACTTTGACTCCGTGTTTCAGATTCCTCAGATTCTGGTTTTCCTTGTTAATAATGGTAGAGTTTTCCTGGGCTCTTAAGTCCTCAAAATGCTCAAACAAGTCTGATCCGATAAATGAATTATTGTTCTATTCTTAACTCTGGCAGGTCTGGTTGCTTTCTTGACGAGGCAAATTTCACAGTGCTTTCAACCGACTAAAGTATCAGGTTATATTGCAACTTTCGTCCCATGCACGTTGTTGTTTACTATTAGACCAGGTTCCAATAAGAAATGTTGTTATGTTTACAGCTCGAATGCCAGCCAATAGTTACAATCATGCGTGGTTTGATGGCGTCTATTCAAAAAATGTCCCTATCGGAAAATTCTGCATGTTATTTAAAGGTCATTTTCCGTATAAGGTGTTGTTATATCCGTCGATTCGCGGTAATGATTGCACTACAACTCCCTACATTATCACAAATAATGTCCTTGTAACACTTCTGTCCGGAAGTTATTACAACATTATGTATTTCAGGTGCATGTCTGTAATATGTCCGTAGATGGGTAATTTATCTCTCCGTCCTTGTGTAAAAACACCGACCCTTGTGTAACCATCTAGGCTGTGACTCTTTACGACAGTAGTTAAGGAATCCCAATCTCTATATCAGCGCTAAATAAACTGGCCGGGCTAATCTGGCGCGGCCAAGACTTGGTGCACGAGAATTTTACCAACATGACTGTCCATCAATATTGCATCACCTATCTACTCTCTCACCAGAGATGGTCAGGTAAACAGACAAGACAAATTATTATGGCGAAGTGCAAACAATGACTAAGATAACAATACTGCCGTAGAGGAAAAGAGAGCGAACCAGTTATGTGACAGTGATTACAATCATCTGTAAAGATGGTCGGTGAAGCCCAGACATGAAAAGAATTGAAGGAAGGGAGTGTACACAATGAATAAAAATAAAAAATACTGTCAGCGGGGTGGGTAAAAAAGAAAGTGAAGAGCACATAATGAATTACAGGATGGCACAGGAAAATGTGACGATAGAGGTTATTCCATCAAAGGATATCAACTATAATGTAAGTTGGAAATGAAGGTCGGATAAATTTCAGTTTTTCCTTTTTTTTTTTAAATTTCCTGCTTGATTTTTATTTTTACCTCTTCCATGTAGGCCTAAAAAGTCTTATCACAAATTTCTACTTTATAAGATGCTCATGAAATATGGTATGTGCGAGAGTGAACTCTATCATATTGCGCACTACCACATGGGCTATCATATTGCGCACTACCACATGGGCTATCATATTGCGCACTACCACATGGGCTATCATATTGCGCACTACCACATGGGCTATCATATTGCGCACTACCACATGGGCTATCATATTGCGCACTACCACATTGGGATGCTCAGTCACTGCACACCACTGCGAGCGCTAACATCGCATGGAGAGCAAAGTTAAAAAAAAAAAAATTGTTTTTGTTCAGTCATGATCTCCCCTAGCGATCTCTCGTGGAACCCTAGGGTTCTGCGGAGCCCCGGTTGAGAAACCCTTATTTAGAGAGACCAAACATTAAATGGTTTGGCCGTCTCATGAAAATTGAGTCCATTCAATTAAGTATGATTTACTGAAAATGTTGGGGTTTAAGCGACAGTCAAGAACAAGGGCTCTTAAGAGGCTCAGCGAAACTGCGGAAAAGGCATAGTGCTGGCTGTGGAACAATCGCAACGAGCTATGGAACTCGAGACAGTAATTTTTTTCAACATACGGGTTACTTTCACAATTGCCTCCAGCTGGCAGAAAATAGGAGTGAATTTGAAAGCTGCAACCGAGGTGGAGTGGGTTCTATTCTCTGCACTAGACAACAGGAGGCTGACACTTGGGAGTCATGACCTAAGTGTAAATGAGATTAAGGGGCCGAAACACTTGATCGACGTGGGGGGGGGGGGGGGGAGGGCTACTTCTGATGATCAGATTGCTTCCTGTTGTATCGCTCTGTATAGAGTTTCCTATCAACACTACGCGCCTACAACAGTGGAATATTTCTGGGCAGGGTGAGGCCAATAGGTAGATGAATAGACAACGTCGCAGACATCCTCCAACAATCCCGGCTCATAGTAACACATTTTAGGTTTGGAACACGGTGACTTTGCCGCTCTAATCACTCTGCCAGTTGGACGCTCTTTTAAAAGGTAGTCTAGCAGATACTGCCTTATGGAGTGAAGTGTTAGAGACTATACTGTTTCCAGCTCTATGTGAGGGGTTTCTCCTTTTTCTTTGGATAACCAGGGATTTGAGTTTTCACACTTGACCCTTATGTGTTTAGGGATGAGTTCCAAGGCTTTCTTGCAAACCCAGAGGAATTCCTCAAGTCAGCAGGTTCAACGTTGGTAAAACATATCAGACCTACTAATTAGCAGGTGATGCAATGCCAGGATTTGGCTGATTCTCTACCCTAAAGCGAATCATGTGGTGGTGTAACCAGTTCTCTTCCTCGCTGTTTTTGCTTTCCTTAACTCAAGATCAGGGCCAGGTAACCATTTACAGCTGGGTAGACTGGAGCATGACGCTGTCATGTTTCAAACTCGGAGCCCGGTAATTTTGCAGCTAGAGACAAATGATAAAACCACTCTACCAATAAGATAGTTGAATAAAGATGCGGGAGTTATTTATTAATTTTTTTACAGCTATTTCTGCTCGATATAATATTCAAATGTTGTCTTGCAGTCTTGGAGGTCGGATTGGCTACGAGGTTTGGCGTCCGCCTAGAATTATAAAGGTACTAGGGAATATAATTTTAGGGATATTGTTTTTCAGACCCTGTAGTCCTAATGATGGCATGTTCCCCCCTGGTCTCGAATGCGTAGCCGTCTCGGATAAGGGAGAATAAATAGGAGGTTCTATGTGTAAGTTGCGCACGTTAAAAACTCCTCGGCAGTTAGAAACCATAAAGAGTAGGCCACACGGCCGCTGCTCTTATAAAATTAAAAAAATTAGGAAACCTACCTACCACAAAAATATTTATACAATGTGGATTCCTATATACATACATTGGGATTCTCGCCGGTGCTACGAAGTTCGTGCACTGTGCTGACATCCTCCTTGTTTGATCTAAGGGGGGAGATCGGAGCACTGATGGAGTTGTCCATGTGCATTGAAAATAATTCTTAAATCCAAACCAAACCAACTTGCAGCCAGTTGCATAATAAAGGGGGGTGCAAGAGGTCGATCCGTCCCGGGTGACAGCCAGGAGGGGTTGCCAGCTGATACTGCTGCAAAAGTACCTAACTGTTTAATCATCAACATGCGCGCAAAATACAATTGTGTGTGTGTGTGTTGTATGGGGATGCCAAATGAAGTTTCCGCTCCGGGTGTCAAATACGTTAGGTACCGGTACGTCACTGCTTGCAGATTACTTTGGGTTGTGCTGAAATTGTATTTTGTACAGAGCACAGGAACGGTTTCAATATGCCTACTAAACCATTTCGTCCAGCTTGCCAGAAAATTGTAAAAATTAAATAAAATAAACAAACGAATATAGGTAACATAGCAGAACACGTAAGACATAAAAATGTCAGACTCTTCTCCAGGATCAATCATTTGATGTTCAAACTTCACAGAACATTTCATACAGTCTATTAGTTTGGAAAGAAAATCTGTGTTGTTACACAGCCTCGTTACGTAATTTACATTTGATCTGCAAGCGTTACTAAAATGGTTGACATTTACTTTCCTGGCATAGCAAAAATACATCAAATATCTTAGGCGTGTTGGAAAGTTTAATCTGTTCTCGCCTTCTTTTTTCGTGACTGCTTCTTCGTATCCGTCTCCCTACTGTTCATATAAGCACCTTCACTGTAAAAAAATAATAATAATATATACACAAATTGTGAAGCGGGACAAAGCACTACCTAGACTACACAATCATGCGTGCTTAGAATACATTGGCCAGTTAAATTTTCCATAATTTAGGTAAGTACTTTTCCATCTCATCGATTTTATGACCTACTTTTTAGTCCGAAACAGAATGACGGAGATTTATAATCTAACATTTTTATTCGTAGATAATAAAGTAAATTCAGTCTGTTAAAAAAAAAAGTACTAATTGTTAAGTTACTGTCAGATAAGGAAATATGGTTTCTACACAGCACAGATCGCAGTCGGAACATTTCCACTATCAGTGTAGCCACTTCAAACGTTAAGAGAAAATTCACCCATCTCTTTAACCATACTAATGGGAGCCGCGCTGGTGTAATGGTTACAACGTTGCGCTGGCGATCAGGTGTTCAAGGTTCAAGCCCGGGAGTCAGCATTTGAAGGAGTGTCAACGACCGGGATTTTGACTGAATAACCTGAACGGCTTCTGAGATAAACCCTCTGTGTTGGAAGGAAAGTCCACAGGCACCCCAGCCTCGCAATGACATGTCATTGGGCCGAAGGGCTGAAAGCCCAAGTGCCGCTGTTTAAGGAAAAAAACCAAAAAAACGATAATAATAATTACATAAAAAGAGCAAAATATCTAACAGAATATCTAACAAAATATCTAACGTGTTATTCCTACAGGCACATGTGATCGTGTTTCTCCACAACTTCCTCTCTCCAGTAGCCTACTATTTATCGGTTTTGTTGTCGGCTTTTTTCAAGGCCATGTTGTCAAGCTGTAAATTATTTTCTCTCTTGATCATCCTCTACCTCTTTTTCATTATCTTTTTTAAATTATGATATATTCCAGCTTTCTTCTTCTTCTCATTCCATTTGTAACATTACTTTTCCAAATTAAAATATTCACAGTAGGTTGTTTCAGTGAAAGTGATTACTGCTTGTGATGTATGTAAATTATGCAACATGAAAGTAATCATATACAAAATAAGTTTAAAGCACAGTATAACCACACTAAGGTTGGCTTTAGACCAAAAAGAAGTACCTCAGAACAAATCTTCAATATTAGATCACTGATCGAAAAACATCTCCAGCATCAACGCGATTTATACCATAACTTCATCGATTTCACAAAAGCCTTCGATCGAGTCTGGCATGATGGCTTATGGTAAATAATGAGAAAATTCAATTTTGATACCAATATCATAGATATCTGTCACGAAGTGGCTTTAATTAAGAGTCTGTCTGAGTACAGAGACAAGTCACTAGTGATGAGAAAGTCTGAGAAGATAGATTTAGATGAGAATACAGTGAATGTGGAAGGATGAGACTTATAGCTTCGAGGGTGAGAAACGAGATTGACTCTCCCTCGCCACTTGTGACTTATGTAATAGCTACTGTCTCACCACCTCTGACTACCAGAAAGGAGATAAGGTTTCACTAAATTATCCACAGACACCACTATACAGACAAAGCATATAAGTGCAGTATAGTTAAAGATAAACTGATCCAGTATATATATATATATATATATATATATATATATATATATATATATATATATATATATATATATATATATATATATATATATATATATATATATATATATATATATATATAATAGTTTATTAAAACTACAAATCAATACCACAGAAAAAAATAAATAAAGTGCGAGTTCGCCCAACCTGGAAAAAGAACAATTTAAATGAAAGACACGCTATAAAAAGATTCCACACTCTCTTTCACACCTGTATGAAACAACTAAGGGTAGCTAAATATACTTGGTGGGGGTCTCTAAGTAAGAGCCACCACTCCTGACTACACTATGGTTACTAACTAACACTCTATCCCACTGAAGGTGTATAACTAAATAACTACTGTCTTAAAACCGCTTTAGGCGATCCTGCGCAACTAACACCATACATATTTTTACGCTAATAGATTTTCCAGCGCTAACTCAGATGCTGTCGTCTAAGTATTTCTATCTGAATCTACTGTTCCTCTCTAAACTCCTTCCTTTTGCCTCTGTCTCGGTTCAGTACCTCTCTGACGCTACCAAGGTTGAAGGTTAGCCCTCTGTTACAGAATGAACAGTAGTGGTACTATATGAGATCCAGTACAATGAACAAATTTTTAGACAAATCAGATATATGGATAGTTTTCCCTCAAACAAGAAAATACTCGCACACTCTTGCAAACAGTGGCCACTCTCACACTCTTACCTAATTGCTTGGTATTGTAGGTCTGTAATATCCCTTGGTAATAGAATTACTCCATGAATATATTATTTAATTCACTTAATATTCTGTCACCCCCAGTTGTCGCAGATCCAAATTGGCCCCAGTCCATCCCCCGAATTAGTTCATGAGGTGAACGCCTAGTATGGTTGCGTCTCCTATAAGTGTAGTTACAAATAGTTAAAAAAACGGAGAGTTCTTGAGGTTCACTCTTTAGCGGAAAAAATACTTCCAGTACTAGGAAAACATCTGGTTGCTAGAACTTTGTTCATAGGCTGATGATGGTTCTTCTATTGGCCAACTTGTGGCTGGTAAAATTATGTATCTCTCTGGGTTTTGTAAGTCCAGTTATTAAAAAAACCAAATTTATTGTCCTCCAATACTCTCTGGTATGTGCCCGTTCACAAATGAAATTGGTGACGCACAGCCAATTTATGGAGAAAATAACAAATCCAAAAAAAGGAAAAAGAAAGACTGCTGGCTGCCTTTGTGATCAGGTCTGCGAAGAATACAAGAAACATTTATATAATAATTATGCTTATCATATATCTACACAAACAGACGGGGACAAGACGATCTCTTCTCCACTCCGTCAGTCCTAATTAAATTTAAAAGGCACATGGTGTTTCCTTACTCTTACCCGTCAACAAATTCCGCTGGCAGCTGAGTTCAGGCGGGTCTGAGATATGTTAACTCGCCCGCCCCTGCTCGCCGGCGTCAGCGTTTAATGAAAATTATTATTTAATCTGTCCATATGCGCTGCCTAAACAATGATCGCCTGTCATTAAATAGCTATTGAATTTGTCGGCATCTGTTGGCTTTGCTGTATATGATTAAAATAATAGATACTATAACAAATATGCACAAATTAAATATAACGTTGTATTCTGTCCTTCACTATCAGTGTACTTGTAGCCGTGTGCCCTCTACGCCACCCTTAGGATAGAAAGTACTTTAGCAAGTCAGATACACTAGGTACATGTATAGGCTAGTTAGTACTCACATCTAGTCACAAACCAATGACATCATTTGTCATGGTACTCATGAGTCCATGATGTCATTAAATCTTGTGTGGATTTTCATACAAGATATACCGGAAAGTCCATAAACTGGAACTATGATTGGTCAACATCCCTTGGTAATAATAAATTTGGTAGAGAGATTTTGTAGTTAGTTGGTTTAGAGATTTAATTAACTGACTGTTGACCAAAAGACCAATCATTAGTTAGTTTCCGGTCAACGATGAAGAAAAGAATAACATCCGCCCAAGACTTAAAGAACAAGGGTATCTTTTGAGTCTGACTGAATGTAATTTGAGTACAAGTCGATGTTCCCAGTCATATTACTTCACAAGATATCCCATACTGAAATAAACGTCTTGAAACGTATAATCGTTATTGATTTAAATCAATCCTGTGATGTGAGAACCTGTTGCTGGTTTGTAAAAGCTCAGATTAACTAACGGCCATCAAAGTTTCCTACCACTACTACCACGATCACCTTCCACTATATTGATCACGAGCCATCAGTTCCTACGAGCTTCCTACTATACTACTACCTTCCACAAATACTCATACACTGCCACATAATAATAAACGTTTTGGTGCCCGTGACCTTTCACACACCAGAGATTGTCATTTTTGGTGTAGTACAACTTATGCATGATGGATCCAAATATGCAACAGCAGTTTGAAAATCAAATACAATTGCTCCAACAACAAAATCTGTTATTACAACAGCAGATACATGACGTGCAACAACAGCATGCGTTAAGTCAGCCATTGCCAGATAACGCTGAAGTTCCTAATAGTTCTCTACAAGCTATTGCTACCACCCTTAGCTTGGTTACACAGAGTGCAAATCTGCACAACATCAATATCATTGTTAAGCCTTTTTGTGGCGATCCGTCCACTTTTCGGCAGTGGTTACGTGACATTGAGAAATTTTCTTCATTGATTCCATCAGCCACTGATGCCGATCGCAAACGTGTTGCCTTCTTATCATCTCAGTCACTTGTCACTGACTATCTACGTCGCCGTGCACACGATCACACAGATGAAGAGCCAATGGACGTCAGTCATTACCGTCAGTCTTGGCAGCAACCATCCATGTTACAGCCGTGCGATACTCCATTGCCGGGATCTTATCGCCAACAGTTTTGTCAGCGCACTCAACACCAAGACAGAACACCACACAGTCAGGCGAGAGTCCTCCCTATTTCCAGGTCAGGACATTGGAACAGCCTGAACAGGAGATGGCATAGAATGAAAATGAGAAATCTCCTTGCAGAGATAAGACCAACAACGATATGGGTGGTCAACAATAATCCATGTAGAAACGAACGCAGCTGTGACATGACATCAAAAGGGTGTTGGAAGGCCCATATATGCTCAATAAGATCGGGTACGCAAACCAACAGAGGCCTACACATTGACGTGGTCGACACAGAGAAGACACAGTGCACGCATGGGAATACCACGCAACGCGTATCAACGCGGAAATACGAGGGCAGATTGAAAGCAATGTGTAGTGCTGCTACACAAACGGAGACACGTTGAATGGTCCGTGTTGTAACACACACAGAAACAACCAGAAGTATCGGCACACAGACAGTAGTAGAAAAATCAAAGACACCACGTCGCTCCCGTATTCCAGTCCGAACCCCTACAGTTAGTTGTCATCCTCCTCCACGTACCTTCCCCTGTCCTCATGTCCGTCCCCGTTTTTCATGTCTCCCACGACTTCGTCAGTCCCATCCGACTCCTCTTCCACCCCCTCCTGCAAAGTTCCGTACATCCCGTATTCCAGTTCGCGTTCCACTGCCCTCCCCGCGTCCTGCTTTTAGATCCCATCATTATGTTTCATCCCCTCCTGTGGTCAATGACATTCGTCTTCCTCGACGCAAACAGAAAGACATATTACCTCCGCCTCGATTGTTGTGTGATGCTAATACGTCATCACCCACGACTATAGCACTCATTGAGTCCCTCAACCGTTTACTCCAGACGTTGACAACTTGAACTTTTGCCTCCTTCCAGATGTTATATCGAATTCTTTAATGTTTCAAGCTCCTTGCAGCGGTTATCTCTAATACATACGGAGACATGATTCTTCCTTCCTCCACTCAAGCATATTTATTCTACACTCCGCATGTTGAACTGACCGATCCCTACACCTCTCGTGTGAACGTTCCTTGTTTGAACCGTCCACAGAATTTATTGATTCTCCTGGTACCTGGACCGTGACTCTTATAACATTCCTCAGGCCGCTGATGATGGCGACACACCTACTCAGCATTTTTTTTAATGAGTAAAGATTTTATTACTTGTTTTTTATCATTTCCCATGCCCCTCATGTAGATATCATCCATGTCTTGATGATTCCATTTTTGTTTACATGTTTCACTACTTTCCATTTCATCAACCACTAGTGTTGGTTTTTACATGCAAAAATCGTAGTCACATATTGCATGCATTTATGATTGTTCCTCTAGTTCTAGTTTTCGGTTATTTAACCCGAATTATTAGATATGTTTAAATCGGTTACCCATCTCCATTACATAGTTACTTATCCATGTCCATTGATGACCATCCCCATTGACTTTATTTTATGTTCCTGCCCATTTATTGCTATTATGTTTACGATATTTTCATGATTTACTTAATAATTTGCCCTTTGTATTACCACCGAATTTAGTGGTTTATTTTCATTATGACGGCCATGTTGTACATCCGCCATTTTGGGCGTCCGCCATATTTTATGGGCACCCGCCATTTTTGTTTGTTCTTTCCCAGTTTTTCCTTTGCGACCTTAACTCGCTTCTCATGTTTTATAATTCGCATATGTTTTGGAAAATATTGATGACTATCAACCCATAAAAGCGGTTGGCTAGTTGGTTGATAATTGTTCCAGTACTGTTATATTTTTGCTCATTATTAGTGCTAGTTGTTCATATCATATCCTCCCCTGTCCTTCCATGTGCCCTTTGACTATGTCCATCAGTCCCTACCCCTTCATAATTACTTCGTGAAATGCTCATGATAGTTTCATCCATTATTCCCATCCATTGTTTGTTGTATTCCTTCAGACATGATTTCTGGTGGGATACCTGAACCCCCATATTTTAGGGATTAGTTATTTTTTTAGGGACTAAAGTGTCTCCCTACGGGATACCCTTTGGTGGCCCCTGGGCGTATGTAGCCGTGTGGCCTACTACGCCACCCTTAGGATAGAAAGTACTTTAGCAAGTCAGATACACTAGGTACATGTATAGGCTAGTTAGTACTCACATCTAGTCACAAACCAATGACATCATTTGTCATGGTACTCATGAGTCCATGATGTCATTAAATCTTGTGTGGATTTTCATACAAGATATACCGGAAAGTCCATAAACTGGAACTATGACTGGTCAACATCCCTTGGTAATAATAAATTTGGTAGAGAGATTTTGTAGTTAGTTGGTTTAGAGATTTAATTAACTGACTGTTGACCAAAAGACCAATCATTAGTTAGTTTCCGGTCAACGATGAAGAAAAGAATAACATCCGCCCAAGACTTGAAGAACAAGGGTATCTTTTGAGGCTGACTGAATGTAATTTGAGTACAAGTCGATGTTCCCAGTCATATTACTTCACACGATATCCCATACTGAAATAAACGTCTTGAAACGTATAATCGTTATTGATTTAAATCAATCCTGTGATGTGAGAACCTGTTGCTGGTTTGTAAAAGCTCAGATTAACTAACGGCCATCAAAGTTTCCTACCACTACTACCACGATCACCTTCCACTATATTGATCACGAGCCATCAGTTCCTACGAGCTTCCTACTATACTACTACCTTCCACAAATACTCCTACACTGCCACATACTGTCTATACGGGTGGTGTGATTTAATAGAATATCTGGTATGAAATCGCTACGCGTTACTTTATTTCCCTCGTTTTACTAGCAAGAAAAATCTAATTGAAGAACAAATGTTAAAAGCTATCAATTCTTAAAACATTAGCACTATTATCCTTTTTTTACCAGAAAATTCAGAAATGAAAATTTCCACGAACACTAGTACACCATATTCCAACAAGAACGACTGGTTCTAGGACTGTACTAGACTATTCAAATTCTGACTGACAACTGATGATGGGGTTAAGAAAACAACAGTATATATATATATCATTAGGATTCTCTGATCTCTGAATGCGTTAATTTCGCGTTCCGGTGTTACCAAGAATTCAGAAGCTAAGCGTATCAAGATAAAAGGCTTTACAGTCGGTCTTCGTCGAGGTTTTTGACCGTCATCAAAAGACTTACTGTTCCCTGACCTGTTTCTCTGTATGAATGCCCGCTTCTGAAGATCAAAGAGCCCAGGGGTTTCTAACTTCCCCTGAGTATGAAACTTCAAAGGGTCTGTGTTTTTGTCTTCCCCGCGTGCCAGCCCGTCTGAGAACTATTATGATTGACAGATGCTCGCGTGAGGGGACAAGGTAAACACAGCCTGGTTTGCTTTCCTGTTATGACTGATAGATCACGCAGTTTGTACACATTGTGTTAGCTCGTGTTAAAACGAAGAGGCGGGGTGAGAGAGTAAGCTTGTGTAAATAAAGACAGACTGTATAATGCAGGTTTTTGACTAGCAAATCAGAGGGCAGCTATTATGTTGCAATAAGCTTTCAGATTACTGTAGACTCTTTTTCCATTACACGTCACAGTAAGTCCGGGCTTGAAGATGTGAAACCCATTCATATCTCATTTACTGTCATCCGTAGCTACCGAGTGATGGTTATCTTCACTTCCATTATTC
The DNA here is from genome assembly GCA_024509875.1 of Oreohelix idahoensis. Classification (NCBI taxonomy): domain Eukaryota; kingdom Metazoa; phylum Mollusca; class Gastropoda; order Stylommatophora; family Oreohelicidae; genus Oreohelix; species Oreohelix idahoensis. The sequence continues at coordinate 40,545 of JAMPIV010023121.1, forward strand.
TCTTCGTTAGTCTAATGACGACTCATAAAGTCAGCGCCTACATTTTCTCTTTTGGTATGTATTGTACTTTGAACAGGTACACGCTTAACAATAGAGCCCAACGCATAATTTTTGCGTTAAAATCCTTATTTTCTCCTAGGAATGGCATTGGAGCATGGTCAGTTTGTACTGTGAATGGAACTCCAAATAAATATTCATGGTGTCTCCTGATTCCGTTCACGAGTGCCAAACATTCTCTTTTAACGGTCGATAAGTTTTTCTCAGCTGCGTTTAGCTTCCTGCTCCCGTAAGCGACTGGAAACAACAGGTTAGGACGTTTGTCGTCTGCCTGCAGCAATGTTGATCCTATTCCATTTCCCCTGGCGTCCACGCGCAAGACGAAAGGTTTCTTAAGGTCGGGTCACCTTAGAATGGGATATTTGGACAGCTGTTCCTTCAGAGTGACGTAAGCATTTTCGCACTCTGCGGTCCAAACCACCTAATCGGGTTTTCCTTTCCACGTTAGTGGCGCTGTAAGGCCATTGAAATTTTTAATAAACCTTTGGTAATAGGCGCAAAGTGAAAGGAATGAACGAGTGTCTCTCTTTGTTTTTGGCCTTGTTGCTGCACGTATTTTCTCGATGTTTTTTTGCAATGGGCCACATAAAACCTTCAGAAATGGTATAACCTAGGAAGTCAAGCTTTTCAAAGCCGATTAAATATTTGCTAGGTCGGGCGGTCAACCCGGCTTCCTTTAGTCTCCCGAGGAGCATAGCGAACGTAGCAATATGTTCTTCATAGTTATATGTTGCAATAAGTATGTCGTCCATGAAATTGTGAATATTTGGACTTTGCAAGGGTTCCAAAAGCTTTCTCATCATTCTGGTGAAGACTCCTGGTGCATTGTGTAAACCGAAAAGCATAACATTAAAAGTATTATGTCCTTCGCTGGTGCTAAAGGCTAACAGGGGTTTAATTTCCCCCTTGACTGGTATTTGGTAATAACCTTTATTCAGGTCAATCTTGGAGAAAATTTTTGCTTTGCTTAGCTTAATAAACAGTTCTGAAGCGCTTGGGAGTGGTTGAGGCTGAAACTCTGATACTGCGTTGAGTAATCGGTAGTCGATACACAGCCGAACTTCCTTATTCGTTTTCTGTAACAGTACTACGCTTGAGCTATAAGGAGATGTGGACTCGCTAATAATCCCACCTTGTAGTAGTTTGTCTATTTCTCCACGTAAGGTGTCTGCTTTCGCATACGGGATCGGATAAACTCTGGTTCTTACAAGCGTCTCGTTTGTCAGCTTCATATCAAACTCTGCGAGATGAGTAAGACCAGGTATGTCCGTTAAGACTGCTGAGTACTGTTTCAATAGCGCCTTCGTTTCTGTTTGTTGAGCTTCCGAGAGGGTGTCGCCGAATTTAACGTCCTTATCTGACTCCGTTTAATGCAGTGGATATTCCATACAACTTTCGTCATCTCTGTCATCCTCGGTTGCCATAGCGACTGCCAAAAGATGTTCGGGGGAAGGGACCGGTCTTTCCAAGTATTTCTTTAACAGATTTACATGGTAGACCTTTTCCTTACCTCTAATGGAGATCTTGTAGTTGGTTCTAGAGATCTTTTTAATGACTGTAAACGGCCCTTGCCATCCGATACGCAGTTTGTTGTTTCCGGTAGGGAGTAACAACAAAACTTTCTCTCCTGGCTCCAGTTCTCTCTCCTTAGCTGCTTTGTTGTATCTTTTAGCGTGCTTCAGGCGTGCGCGCTTAAGGTTGGTTGCTGCTAGGTCCCATCCTAGTTTTAGCCGTTCTTTTACCTCAGATACATACCTAATTGCCGAGACAACTGTCTCATCGTCCTTTTGGTCTGTCAGTGACCGTCGTAAGGCTTCTAGCGGGCCCTTAATAGGTATGCCGTATAAAAGAGTAGCTGGCGGTAGTCCTATAGAGGCCTGGGGGACTTCTCTGTAGGCGAACAAGGCTGCAGGAATGAAAACGTCCCAGTCTTCTAGCTTTTCCTGTCCAGCTTACGTAACATCATGGTGAGGCTTCCGTTGACACAGTCTATTAACCCACTTCCGAGCGGATGGTAGGGGCTGATGTAGATGTGCTGGTCCCTCAAGATCTTGAAGATCTCCATTAACAGGCTACGGAACTGGGATCCGTTATCCGTCAAAACTTGTTGAGGAAATCCCAGCCGTGTAAAAATTTGCACTAGGGCTTCTGTGACATTCTTGGAATTCTTGCATGTTAGCAGTATAGCTTCGGCCCACATAGTGCATGTGTCGACTAAGGTTAGGATAAACCTGTTCCTTCGTTTAGTCCTTTCAAGGAGTCCTATAATGTCGACTGCTGCCCGTTCAAATGGGGTCCCCACTATTGGCATTTCTCCCATAGGAACTGGGGTGGTCTAATGTTTTGGTTCTACACGTTCGCACTTTGCGCAGGATTTAACGTATCTGATAATGTCAGTGTTCATTCCTGGCCACCAATAGTGAATGGATATACGTCGTATTGTGGCGTTTTGTCCCATATGTCCACTAAAGGGAAGGGAGTGCCCCATTTCTAAGATTTGGTCTCGGTACTGTGTCGGTACTAGGAGCTGATTATGTCCCTGTTCAGGGTCGCCCGTTCTTCGATACAACAGTTCTTCCTTAGAAAAAATATCCCCGTTGTGTCTGGGGTCCTTGGCCATGGGCAGTTTCTTAAAGCAGGGCTCCAAGGTAGGGTCCTTTTGTTGCGCATCTTTCAGTTCCTTGGGTAACATGTTAGGTGCCGGCTACCGTTTCTTTAGGGTTTGCCCTCTTGTGGTTACTGCTGCCACAATCGGCTCTTTCGGTCTCCCTAGAAAGACATATCTAAAGCCAAGTATAACGTTGTATATAAGGTCCTCCATTACCGCCGCCTTAATAAAACCATGGATGTAATCCGAGTCTATCTCCACAAGCATGTCAGGGAGCGTTATGGGTCTATCGCCTTTAAAAACTCCGGTTATGTCGACGGTTTCTCCCGTGTCTTGACCTGGTTTAACCAAATGCCTCGTGACTATACTATCATAGCTTAATCCGCTGTCAAAAAGACACTCCGTGGAAGTTCCGTTCAACATAACCATATCTCGCGTAGAAGGCCTCTCACCGTCAGGTTGAGAATCACTGACCTTAAAATTTTGCGGTAGGGATGCTTGCAAACACACAATCCGCTTTGGACTGGTTTGTTGGTCCCGATCAGATTTACCTGGCGAAGGGGTTTTCCTTTTTTCATATCCTTTCTGGGTGTGCCACGAGGTACGTTTAGGCTCATATTGGGTTTCGGTAGGGTATCTTGGTTTATAGAATTTCGATTTATTTTGGAGGGTTATGGGGTACAGTTTCTCTTGGATTTTGGTTAGAAAATTGCTAGGGAGAATGCTCTAGATTATTGTTCCGAGAAGGCGCATCAGTAGGTTTACGTTTAGAGCCTGGAAGCTCGGCAAGTGCGTCTGCATATCGCTCTGCCTTACTCAAAATGTCTTCAAGTTTAACCGCTCCCTGGTCAGCAAGAAATCTATGGGTTTCACTTGACAAAGTGCTTTTGATCTGTTCGGTTAGAATAAGTTCTTCTAAACCTTCAAAGGTGCAAGGGAGTTCTGACAGCTCCACACACTTTGTCAAATATCCCGTGAGACGAGAAGAGAACTAAGCGTACGTCTCGGCTCCCTCCTTTCTGCTGTTTCGGAAAAGTTGTAAAAACTTGCGAGCGTTCAAATCGAAGCGTTCAAGGAACCCTTTCTTAAGCATGTCATAATTGTCTTGACTGCTGCTTCCCAGTTTCACATACACATCGTACGCATTGCCTTTGAGGGCCTGGGATAGCTTCAAGCACCATCGCGAACTGTCCAAACCGTACTGGGTTGCCATTATCTCCAATTTTTCTAGATAGTATCAATTTTCTCATTGGGGCTTGGGAAGGTTTCTAGAGCAAAGGACATAGCAGCTAATTGGGAAGACTGGCTATTGAGTAGTCAGCTGAGGGTGATTGAGGTGGTGAAGACTCTCCGTTGCTGGAGCTAGACGCTGCGCCACGACTTTGGACCTCTAGTCTTAAGCATCAATTCATGCTGACGTCTTTTGTCGTTTTCTCTTTCCTCGTGTTGTCTCTCCTTTTCCCGTTCCTTCTCTCTGCGAGTTTCCATTTCCGCCACAATTTTCTTACTTTCCAATTGCTGCTCTTCTTTCTCTTTCTCCCTAGCTTCTTTCTCTTTCTTCTCTGTCTGATATTTGGCTAGTTCGTCGTTCACAAAAGCTAGCAACTCGTCTCCTTGTAATCCTGTTTCTTTTGCTTCCACTCTTAGCATTGCCCTAAGCTTTGCTCGCTCCGCCATGACAAATATACCTGACTGCGAAGTACCCGAGAAAGACAGAAGAAAAGGATACACTGCTCCCTAACCAATTAAGAGAATAACAAAAAAATTTACTGTTTCCTTCTCCACGTTTCTCAGTTGTCTAATCTATTGCTGCTGTTAACTGGCAAAAAGGCTCCTAACGCAGTCGACTTAATCCTTAGGGATGGTAGATTAGGCTAAAAAACTTTAAATCTACTATAACTAAATGTGGAAAAAGAATTAAAAATTAAAGAAGGAAAAAAAAATATTTCTCCTATTTTCTCCACCACGCTCACCCCCACCTGGAGTCAGTATGGAACTATGGGAAGGCGATTAACTTGGCAACTGCCCAATGCATTTCCTTCGTGGGGTTCACGCTGCACTGCCCCAACAAAATTGTAATTGTTAAACAATCACGCGTATGTTAAGGTGGGATTTACGTATGATGTGTAGAAACGTAACAATCTCCTTGCTGTGTACTGTTGTAGTCCGTCCGACCTGGGCCAAGCAGCTTTGTTATGCATGAATAGCTCACCAGGCGTTGAGGCGCTGAAAGGGTGTCATGTTGACATCCGAACATCAGACATTTCTTGTATGTAATGTACTCGAAGATTGTGTGGTTGACAAGTGAGGTGGGTGTGTAGAGACACGAATGCGTATAGGATCTTTGATATGTAAACAAGGCACCCACTCACTCACATGCAGTAGTCAGTAATTGTAGAAAACTGCTGGAACTTTCAACCATTTAATTACGTGACACAGTGACATCAACAGGTACAGTCAAATGGACGAGAATCAAGAAACATCATGTATATTGGATATGACTGGCAAAACATCTGGTATTATAAAGCTTGAACCACTCATCTATAAGGACGTTATCGACAATGGTCTGTCCTTTAACAACTGTTCATAGGTGGTAATAATTAGGAACATCGAACATCATCAGTTCCGTATAGCTCGTAGGTATGATGCTAATAACGCTGACTTGACAACCCATTATTTTCCTACTGTAGCTCAGGGCCCCTGACTGAACGCGTCAGGTAGTCCTTAACAAATATAGTTGCTTAATATAGAAGTCTGTGAACTTATTAATACAGTCAAGACTTCATCTGGCGTCACCTTTCAGGTACTTCTTCTTCTGCTCAAAGTTATAGGCCGTAATGACGGACCTTATAATGGTTGATAAACAACTGTACATTTTTCCATAGGCATGTATTATCTTTCATGCTGAAACGTACCGCCATCCTGCGGGTTTCATAACAATATATGGTTATTGTGCTTCTATAAAGTACTTCAACGAATAGACTGTCACGTAGGGTTTATAGTCATTTAATTTCCTACATCTTCTTCCTATTCTTTCACATAAACTCTCTCTTTTAATATCTCTGTACTTTTTTTTTCCTGTGTATTTTTCATCCATTCGTTTTGCGAATATTATTCTCATATAATTCGCAAACTTTACCTGTTTCTTTCTCAAAACTGAGAATCGCGCTAGGACGATATTACGTAGATGTCAGGGCTGCAGGGCGTCAGAAGGCGTGATAAGTCGGTTCGCTGAACATAGGACGTAGCAAATCGTCTACATTCTCACCGAGCGCGCGAGCTTCTTCTCGGCATTAGTCCCGGTGAGGTGTGATACTTTACATCTGCACCGGTCAGTATCCAGACATTTGGCTGGAAAATCCCAAACTGACACGGCGCTCACTTGGGCCATGGTCAGCTGTAGTGTGAAAACTACCCTGAAATGGAGTCAGGCTGTCTGGGATTTGAAACTGACACGCGTACATCGTGGTCAGTAGGTGACAGTTACGACACGCGTTAAGCGGACGTAAATGTTGGGAGTAGGGGAGATAATTTCGCTTGGCGAAGTAAGTTTGGGCCCTTTGTCTGATTTTAAGATATTGGCCAAGTTTGAAACTTTAATTTCATTCTCGCTCATAGACTCCACAGTAGATAGGTCGCTCGAAAAACAGAATAGCTGTTAGCGAAGATCTCAGTTTGTTTCGGCAATTTGTCGAACTTCTAGACTTCCAGAAATATTTTCAGCATTTTTATTCTTAAGTTGTGCGACTACCTGTAATTCTGTGGTTGAGGTAATTAATATGATAGATATATAGATTTTGTGAGTGTTAAAGTGTTAAATCGCTAAATTCATTTTAATCTATTTCTTTAGCGCAGAAGAGAAATAAAGTGGTAGGCTATTATATTTTCTAGGGAAGCATTCAGTGGAAAGCAGTAGGAAAATTTAATTTCTAGCTTATAACGGCAATTGTAGCTATTTATGAATTTAATTTAACTGCTAATACTCAGTCGAGTGTATTTTTCTAAACTAACGTATAAACTCTAGAATCCAGCCTCAGGAATGATGACGGGATACGCACGTGTTCCTAATTTATGAGGAATGCTGATTTTTAAATATAACTTACGTCACGGGAAGTTTAAATGATAAGCAAAGCTCTCTGCTTGCCAGTTTAAATGTAAGTTTTAACCAGTACAGATTCTGTTTATTATATTATATGTGTTATTTTTCCTCCACACAGTGAAAGTTTTGGGGTGACCCTAACTTTACCAGCACCTAGTAGTAGTAGTTTCCATACTTGTGAAGAAATAGACAGTCCTTATTTTGAACCACGTGGGTTTTCTCAAGTAACACTGATCTGACGGTGCAAGTTAGACAGAAATACTAATATCCCTATAACGGGTTTTTAAAGACTGTAATGATAAATACTGGACCTTGGAGCCAGCACTTAATTTCTTCTAGAAACTCTATATAATTTGCTGCCTGGTGGCGTGAATATTAACAATCATTTCCCGACTAGATTATATCTTGTGGACAAATCTGTGGTGTGACTAAAGTGAATCCTATACTGAGGGAAGGCACCGACCTGACATTCATCATTTTTTTAGAAACCTAAGCTATTGACACTGTGCTCTGCTAACTCCCGCGCCTGGAATAATTGTTAGGTGACTTGATCAGACATTTGAACAAATTTGCATACCCAAGTAGTCGTTCCCGGAGACTCCAAGTTAAATACGTCTTTTGGAACTGGGGACTTCTTGGCAGAAGACTGCATTTTTTGAGTCTGTGTGAAAATCTAAGATCAATGTGTTCCAAGAGGCAGCGAGCAAAGTCGTGAGTACCTGAATGAGAAGCCATGGCGGAATGAATGAGTGTACGCTGGTCTGAGTGATATTTTCACTATTATATCTTTGACACCCTGTTGCTGTCCTAAATTTTTTTTTCCAATCTGCATAATTTGTTGCTAAGGCTAGAGTTCTTGTGTTTTTGTCTTAGGTTAAATCAGATTTTTTTTTCAAACTCTGTGCATATAATTACGAGATAAAACAAAGAAAAACTCTTAGACTCAAACCCTATGTATCTGTGACTCTGGCGCCATCATCTGTTCTCTTAACGGGGCCGGGCTAAACCTAGAGTTAACACTATAACGGGGCTATCATCCTTGCAACATTTCCTTGATTTTTTTATGACTATGTGTATATGTATTTTCCTTGATGTACTTTCTTTGATGTTGTGAGCCGATTTTTCCTGATAATAAAATCGCTCTTGAACTTAATAATCGTGTTTGGTCAGCTCGTTCTAGATAATATATATATCATTGTTATAGTTTTCCCACGTCTGTGTGTTTACCTGTCGTCACGTGTATGTGCGTGCCTGTGAGTGATAGAAATATACGTAATATGTATATTGGTGTAGTCTGTCTGACGCTGTAACAACTGTTGTAGAAGATAGGTGAGAGAGAGAAGAATTCTTTTCGCTTTCAGAGACAGCCACTATATCAAATCTATCATCTCACGTGTGTGGAAATTCTATTACCTTTCACTAACTCTCACTGAGTCTATCACCTATTCAAACCTATTCAGAAGGGACCAAACCTAGTCTTAATTCTCCTATCGGAAATCTACGACAAATGGGGACTCGTTTCCGGTCTTTGAACTTAGAATAGGAAGACGAGTACGACAAACGTGGACTCGTCTATCTGGATTTTGTATTTAAGATTCTTATTCTGTAATAGAGTAAGAGTGTGATGTCTTGTGACTGTGTATTTTTTAAAAAAATTACCCCCTAGACTAGCGATCTGTTTACGGGCGTGCTGACCACACAAACTAATAAGTTTTTTTTTCCACAGCATCTTTGAATAATATACATTTTGGTTACAGGTTGATTTTGTCGGGATATATGTTAACTGCTGATTGTAATACTAAATGCTGGTAAAGTGGTGAGTGTATAACATTCACTGGGTACTGAGGCAGAACGGCGTTTGAACTAAGTTAAGGAGTGTGTTTCGGACTTTTTTGTCCAGATTAATTCCCTCCCTTACCCGATCTGACTTCAGGGGCGAACTTATAGTGGATTTTTAAAAATTAAGGGATTATTTTTCTCTTTAATTTTTGCAATATTCTTTTGCTTTTCCACTGTAGCAACTTATTTTTCAGTTGTAATCTTAACTACCATTTATTTGGCGTAGTCGTGTTTTGCATTGAGTGCTTTATTGCCGATAATAGCAGCGATAGTTAGATTTTATTTTGGAGGAGGTATCCCAGGGTTAAATATATCATCTTTTGATTTTTGGTAATTTTTTTTTTCTCGTAAGTGGTAGGAACCAGTGTATCCTTTTTCCTATTTTCTTTCTCCAATAGTCTCAGTCACTGACCTAATATGGCCGAGAGAGCAAAGCTTAGACAGCTTCTCAGGGACGAAGCGAGACAAGAAGGTTTGGACGGAGACGAAGCGAAAGCTTTTGTCAGGGACGAACTTGAGAGATATGATGCGGAGAGGAAAGAAGAAGCAGACCGTCTATTACAGCAGAAGAAAATGGACGAGGAAATGGAAATTCGCAGGATGCAGCATGAGGAAAGAGAGAAGGAGAAGCAGAGACAGCACGAGAAGGAGAGGGAGGAGAGACAGCAGGAGAAGGAGAGGGAGGAGAGACAGCAGGAGAAGGAGAGGGAACAGAGACAGCACGAGTTGGCGCTTAAAACTCTAGAGTTCCAAAGTCGTGGTGCTGCCTCTACCTCCAGCAATGGAGAGTCTTCTCCTCATTCTTCCTTAACTGACCCTGCTAACACTCAATCTCTTCAACTAAATGCTATGTCTTTCACTCTTGAATCTTTTCCTTGTCCAAATGAGAAGATTGACACATGGTTAGAAAAATTTGAGAAAATTGCAACTCTGTACGGGTTAGAGAGGTCGCGTTGGAATATGAAACTTTCCCAGGCCCTAAAAGGTTCTGCTTATGATGTTTATTCTAAGCTGGAAAGTAGCCAACAAGACGACTACGATGTGTTGAAGAAAGCGTTACTGGAGCGCTTTGAAATGAACGCTCGCAAGTTTTTGCAACTGTTTCGCAACAGCCGGAAAGAGAATTCTGAAACTTTTCACCAGTTCTCATCTCGTCTTAAGGGATATCTAACAAAGTGCCTTGAGCTTTCGCAGCTCCCCTCTACCTATGAAGGTCTTGAGGAACTTGTTCTAACTGAACAAATAAAGAACACTTTGTCTGCTGATACCCGGAGATTTCTCGCTGAGCAGGGGGCAGAAAAACTTGAAGACATTTTGGAAAAGTCTGAGCGTTATCACAATGCGCTGGCTGAACTACCGGCCACAAAGCGGAAACCGACAGAGGAGCATTTTCGAAAACATAACCTAGAGCAATCTTCTCAGGCTTCTAACCAAAACAACCACAGAGAAACTGGACCTCAAAACCCCCCTCCTGAAAAATCCAAGTTCTACAAGAACAAGTACCCCAACCACCCCAAACAGTCTGATCAACCCGACCGACCTACATGGCAGCGAAGCCAGAAAGGACAAGGTGGCAAAGGGAGAACCCCTGAGCACGGGACATATGATCAGACCGAGCACACCGAGCCTAAACGCATCGGATGCTTATTAACAGTCTCGCAAGGCGGAATTATTGACAGTGATTCCCAACCTCTTGGGGATAGACCCTCAACGCGAGGTATTGTTACTTTGAACGGTTCTCAAACTTCTTGCTTATTTGACACGGGGCTTTCTTATGATTGCATTGTTGCCAGAAACCTGGTCAAACCCGGTCAAGAGACAGCAGAGACCGTCAAACTTTGTGGAGTTCGTAAGAGTGATGCACCTACAGCGCTTCCCATCGCATTGGTGGAGATACACTCTGACTTTGTCAGAGGTGTGATCAAAGCGGCTGTTATGGATGATCCCATCTACCCAGTCATACTTGGCGGGAGATACGTGTGTATTGGGAAACCGGAAGAGCCGATTGTGGCAGCTGTAACTACAAGAGGGCAAACCAAGAAGGAACGGGAGCCTGCGCCAAATTTGTTACCTATGGAACTTAAAGAAGCGCAATACAAGGACCCGACTTTGGCACCCTGCTTTAGGAAACTGCCCATGGCGAAGGAAACCAACACAGCACGGGGACATTTTTTCTAAGGATGGCGTACTTTATCGGAGAACGGGCAAGCCTGACCAAGGTTACAACCAGCTCCTAGTACCGAAACAGTACAGAAGCCAAATCCTAGAAATGGGGCACTCTCTTCCCTTCAGCGGACATATGGGACAGAACGCCACAAACCAACGTATAACCACTCATTATTGGTGGCCAGGAGTGAATACTGATATTATCAGATATGTCAAATCCTGTGCCCAGTGCCAACGTGTGCCACCCAAGCAACGGACACCCCCAGTCCACATGGGTGAAATGCCAATAATGGGAACACCATTCGAACGGGTTGTGATCGACATTTTAGGGCCTTTCGAAAGGACTAAAAGAAGGAACAGGTTCATCCTGACCTTAGTCGATACATGCACTTTATGGGCAGAAGCTATCCCGCTAACATGCGCAGATGCCAAGCATGTCGCAGAAGCCCTCGTGCAGATTTTCACTCGGTTGGGATTCCCTCAGCAAGTGTTGACGGATAATGGATCTCCATACCGAAACCTGTTGATGGATGAGATCGTTAAGATCTTGAGGACCCAACACATCCACACTAAGCCATATACTCCGGCCGGAAATGGGCTCGTGGAACGTGCTAATGGAAACCTCACCATGATGCTAAGTAAGCTGGCACAAGTGAAACCTGAAGATTGGGATCTCTGTATTCCTGCAGCATTATTTGGCTACAGAGAATCTCCTCATACTTCCACAGGATTTCCGCCAGCTACACTCTTATTTGGCAGACCCATTAAGGGCCCGCTTGAAGCCTTACTTCAGTCTCTGACAGACGAGAAGGCGGATGAGACAGTCGTCTCAGCAAGTAAATATGTGTCGGTTTTAAAGGAAAGGTTGAAACTAGGGTGGGACCTAGCAACGACTAACTTTAAGCGAGCTCGCACAAAGCACGCTAACCGATACAGGAAAGTCGCGGAAGAGAGAGAACTGGAAGCAGGAGAGAAAGTTTTGGTGTTACTCCCTACTGAGAACAACCAACTGAAGATCGGATGGCAAGGGCCGTTTACCGTCCTGAAAAAGATTTCTAAGGCTAACTACCAGATCTCTGTTGAAGGAAAGGAGAAGGTTTTCCATTTAAATCTCTTAAAGAGATACTTGGAAAAACCAGTGCCAACCTCCGACCATCTCCTGACGATCGCCAAAACTGACGAAGATGATGATAGTGGCAGGGATATTCCACCGCAATCACAGGAAATCTTTCAAAAATGTCAGAAGCGGCGACGCTCTTTCAAGCGCGCATGGGAGACATTCCGGGGGAAGGAAACTTTGAGGAGTGGACTTGAGTAGGAATTGGACAGAGATGGAGGGGGAATATGAGAGGGAAGAGGACAGACACCCCGAAGCTACGGTTATAGGAAATTAAACTCCATAACGTAGACATGGAGTGCTTCCATATCTTAAAGGGGGGGAGGCTCTGTCACGTAGGGTTTATAGTCATTTAATTTCCTACATCTTCTTCCTATTCTTTCACATAAACTCTCTCTTTTAATATCTCTGTACTTTTTTTTTCCTGTGTATTTTTCATCCATTCGTTTTGCGAATATTATTCTCATATAATTCGCAAACTTTACCTGTTTCTTTCTCAAAACTGAGAATCGCGCTAGGACGATCTTACGTAGATGTCAGGGCTGCAGGGCGTCAGAAGGCGTGATAAGTCGGTTCGCTGAACATAGGACGTAGCAAATCGTCTACATTCTGGGGCAAAGTCTACAGACAGGGGGTATGATGTGCTGGTGTTGTGGGTAGTGGGTTTCCCCCCTTGCTTCACCCTAGGCCTAGTGAATTCTGTTCATGAAAGGAGCGACCATTGCGGTGTTAGTCTCTTGGCCTAGCAAAACCTCTCATACCCCAAGATCGTTGTGCGTGGTGAAGAGCCACACCCTCCTCGAGGTAGTCCTGGTAACTGAGGGTGCGAATCCTCAGGCTAAACACAACGGATCTAGAGGAGCAAACCTCGATAATAAAACCGGTGCACTACACCGTACACGCCCTCTGTGGGTGGGAAGGAGCCAGATGGATACTGAACAAGTCTTGGGAGTGGGAACGAGTGTGGACTGCTCCCTGAAGATCGGAACCCATCGTACAGGCACAGAGACTCAGGACGTGACGATCCTATTGCCTTCAACTCTTGGTCACATGCCTAGAGCCTCGGAGAACTCGGCGTAACCAGCAGGCAATTTGGTGGCGGGGAAAGAGCACTGTGAGCCCTACCTTGGCTACGTATCACAAGGAGACGCAGAAACACCCCCTTTATCTCCCCCAGAGCTGGCACAGTACACTTCTGGCTTCTACCCGGGGCGTTAGGAAATCCACAGGCACCCCAGCATCACAATGCCAAGAAGATGACAAAGTTGGAATTTACTAACTCAAACCTGGCAGAGCAAGTCCTCCAACAGATGTGGCCGATGCTGGGCCCACTGGCGCGTGGACACGTCCCGATCCCCATCGAGACTTGCCCGGGGAGCCCACCCCGGCTCAAAAAAGCAGAGAAGGCCACTCTCCAAACCTCCGATGTCTTGCGGGCAGTGTTAGGATGTGCAAGAACATGGACAGGAAGACTCCACAACTTCCCCACTGAAGACACGCCCACGGCGACCGTTGCCTCAACTGGCTGTGTGTGGTGTACCCGGAAACGGGGCCTCCCAGTACTGAGACACAGTTAAGTCCCCGATGTCATTTATCGGTGCAGAGTTGAGAGAGATGGCTGAGCATCACAATCCCCCCTGTGTTGCAGCATGATGAGAACCCAGAATTGCACACTGAGCTTGGGGGGAATCACTTGGGCACCAGACTTAATACTGGCTCTTGACTGGATGGCCGCATGCAGGAGATTTCTACAATGGGGGGGTTGGCAGGTGGTGGGTATCTGGAAGTGGCTCTGTGCAGGACGTGAGGATTCCTTGGGTGAGCCCAGAACCAGAGCACAGCATTGTGCAAGCTCTGCATAGTTGGAGAGCCCCCTGGATGACGGGGAATGCACAGTGTGCTACCCCACCTGTCCCCAACTGCTAACTTAGAACCAGAAGTGGGGTCCTCTGTATGCGTGCCAGGCCAGGATAAAATGCCTGGGAAAGAGACTGGAGCTCAGAACTCCCTAACTCAAAGTTGCAGGATGGCAGGAAAGACAGGGCTATTTTGAAGATAATGCAACCATATTTTCACCATACGAGCTCGGACGCCGCCTCGGTAAACAGGTCCGCGCAGAGCAGTGACACCCCCAGGCTGCTTGCGAATAGTCTACTACTGGGAACATAAACAGATTAGGGATGAGCCCACTCTCCCGTTGAACAGGTGCTAAAGTCATAGATACTGGGCCAGAAGGCGCACCGGAAACCACAGTATCACGCAACTCGCTTTTTTTTTTCTATGGAGAGTACACCGTCAAATAAATCTCGTACTGGTGCTCGCCCTGTGGAGCTCCACCAGGCAGGTGCAGTGCCGGGCTCTGAGCCTCGACAGAGCCCACCCTCAGCTACTGGAGGACCCTCTAGACCGTCTTGTGGAGTCAGCAGACGGCGGAGGAGAACTACTGACCAAAACAAAACAGAAAAAGAGAAACCCAGAGTGCCACTTGTCATGATGCACTGGAATGCAGAGGGAGTGAACAGCAAGCAGGCTGGATACAGCAAAAAGACAGAGCTGGAAAACATCTTGTATGAGAAGCAAGTCAGTGTTTGCTGTATCCAAGAGACTCACTTGAAAGCAGATCAAACCTTTAAAATAAGGGGATATCAATGCTTCAGATCCGACAGAAAAGATAGACGAAAAGGAGGAGTACTTACTCTTGTAAGGAATAACATTCCTGCACACGAAAGGAAAACCTTCATGGATGGAGCAGAATATCAGCTGTTGCAGATAAAGGTAGACAAGATGGAAATAGAACTCCTGAACTATTACTGTCCGAACAACAAACCCCTGAGTCTCAGCTCTATACAGGTACCAGCCACCAACTTTATAGCAGTTGGAGACTTTAATAGCCACTCCCAGAGCTGGGGCTATAACCATCTGGATCACAGAGGTGAAGAGGTTGAAACTTGGCAAGATGATCACTCCCTAATCCTAGTCAATAATGCCACAGATACTCCTACCTTCTACTCCAGAGGATGGCACACAACTTCAACACCAGATCTTGCCTTCTCCACACCAGATATAGCTGGATCTATTAGTAGAGAAGTAGGAGACCAACTAGGGGGAAGCGACCATCGCCCAATCTTTCTTACTGTCCAGAGTGCAACTCTCAGTACAGGCCCAGCCATTACAAGATGGAACTACAAAAAAGCCAACTGGGGTTTATTCAGGCATCAGGTGAACACGCTGCTGTCTACCCTCAAGGTACAGAACAGAGACATTAATGAAGTGGTAAAAGACTTCAACAGATGCATACTACAAGCTGCAAAAGAAACCATTCCCAAAGGATGCCGGCGTAACTACATACCATACTGGTCCAGCACACTCCAAGAACGTCAGGAAGCCATGGACAGGGCTAGAAAGGACGCAGAGTCTCAGCCTTCACTTGAAACTCACAACAAATGGAAAAAGGCTGTAGCAGAGTTTCAGAGAACAAAGCTAGAAGAAAAACGGAAAAGCTGGAGAACTAAAACGGCATCGCTGAACCTTGAGAAAGACGGCAGGAAACTTTGGAGATTAGTCAAGTCTCTAAATGAAGAGCGTTCCTCACCTAGGCAGACTATCACATTGGATGAAGGTGGCAAACTTTTCAGAGGAAAACAAGCTGCAGACTTGTTTGCTAGAAGATACAGTTCAGAAAGCAACTTACCCATTAACATAGATCATCAGAGAGAGATAAGAAAAGAAATACTGGCAACCATGGGACAGACAGATACTCCTGCCCCAATGAGGGAACCCATCACACTAGGAGAACTACAGAAGGCTATTTCCAAGCTTAAGTTTCAAAAGTCACCCGGCCCAGACAAAATCAGCAACGAAATGCTAGTAAATCTGAGCTCAGCAGCAAAGACAAAACTGCTTGAGATATTCAACCACAGCTGGTTGAAAGGAACGGTACCCCAAGTATGGAGAGAAGCCATCACAATACCCATACTAAAGAAAGGGAAATGTAAGACCGAGGCTGCAAGTTACCGGCCAATCAGTCTCACAAGCTGTGTTGGGAAGACTATGGAGCGAATAGTCAACCACAGATTGAAATGGTATTTAGAGTCTGAGCAGATCCTGGTGCCGGAACAAGCTGGATTTAGAGAATGCTACAGTATAGAAGACCAAGTTACTTACTTGTCTCAAGCAATAGAAGATGCCTTCCAGGAGAAGAAAAAGGTCCTAACGATCTGGGTCGACTTCAAGCAGGCCTTTGACAAGGTGTGGAAAGATGGCCTCATTGCAAAACTTAGGAGAAGTGGAATCCAAGGCAACATGATGAAATGGATCCAGTCATACTTGCATAACAGGAGAACTAGAGTCACTCTTGACGGTCTGCAGAGCAGAAAAGTGTTGCTCCATCAGGGGGTACCTCAAGGAGGAGTAATTTCCCCAACACTCTTCCTTGTTTACATCAATGACCTGGTGAAAGATCTCCCTGCAGGAGTAAAGCTGCCTTATATGCAGATGACCTAGTACTCTGGTGCGCTGATGAAAATGTCACCACAGCAAATTATAGAATGCAGCGGGCAGCAGACATGCTAGTGTCATGGGCAGAGAAATGGCTTATCACAATAAACACAGACAAAACCTCCACAACACTGTTCTCCCTCGCCCCCAAGGACAAATCAGCTAACATACACCTAGGGACAACCGTGATCAAGGAAGAAAGCTACCCCACCTATCTTGGGGTGACATTTGACCAAAGGCTTACATGGAATAAGCATATTGAAAACGCAGAAGGAAAGGCCCGAAGACGACTAGGCATACTCAGAAAATTAGCAGGTACCAACTGGGGAGCAAATGAACGAAATCTAAAGAAGATTTATAATGGAGTAATAAGACCACACTTAGAGTTTAGCTCAGCAGCATGGTCATCAGCTGCTAACTCACATCTGCAGTCTTTGGACAAGGTGCAAAATCAAGCTCTCAGGCTCATTACAGGAGCCATGAAAACTACACCAATAACAGAGATGCAGAAGGTTGCTGGATTACAGACATTGTCCCATAGAAGAGACACAAAAACCATGATCCAGATGGAAAAGTACAACAGTATGCCAATGCACCCAATGAAGGCAAGACTAGATGATCTGGCATTGGGACGTCTAAAGCGTAGCAGCTTTGTGCATCGGGGGAAAAGACTTATAAGACAGCATCAAGAAGACCTATCCATGAAGACAACACCACTGAAGCCCACCCTATACCCTGTACCATGGGAGCAGGCCAGCAGTGCCCTCCAAATTAATACATCAGTCAGTGGTCTCACAAGTGGATGTGAGTATAATGATCTGCAAAAACGAACTGCTACATTGAGTATGATCCAAGAAAGCTATCCCGATCAATCATGGATACATGCCTATACAGATGGATCAGCAACTAATGCTGTTAGGAATGGAGGTGCCGGTATCTTTATCTCATATCCTGACAACCACTATGAGACTAGGCACATTCCCACTGGTAAATTCTGTTCCAACTATACAGCTGAGGTTCAAGCTCTAGAGCAAGCTGCAAATATGATTTATAACACCAACTCTGACTGCCACCAGGTAGTCATCCTCACAGATGCACTGTCTGTCCTGCAAGCTCTCAAGGGTGGTAAACTCCCGCATCTGAGAAATGAACTAAACAAGGTAGCTGCCAAAAAGAGAACCATACTTCAGTGGGTACCATCTCATTGTGGTGTACCCGGAAATGAAAAGGCAGATAAACTTGCAAAAAAGGGAGGAGAATGTGAACAAGAAGATAATGAAGTCACATACTTTGAGAAAAAGAGAGCTATCCAGACTATCAGAAGAGAACAGAACCAACCCAAAGACGACTATCACACTCTCGACCGGCAGGGACAGATAACTATTTTTCGACTCAGGACAGGGCATAACAAACTGAATAAACACATGCACAAGCTACGATTGTCTGCTTCACCACTGTGCACATGTGGATTAAACGAACAAACTGCTGAGCATGTTCTACAGGACTGTCCTCTGTATGACCAGTTAAGAAAGATATACTGGCCGAATGACTCAACACTAAACTCAAAGCTATATGGAGTTAAAGAGGAACTTCAAACAACAGTCGAATTCATCATGAGAACTCGTCTGACGGTGTAATCATCAAAGATGCGATCGCAAGAAGAAGAAGAAGAAGTCTACATTCTCACCGAGCGCGCGAGCTTCTTCTCGGCATTAGTCCCGGTGAGGTGTGATACTTTACATCTGCACCGGTCAGTATCCAGACATTTGGCTGGAAAATCCCAAACTGACACGGCGCTCACTTGGGCCATGGTCAGCTGTAGTGTGAAAACTGCCCTGAAATGGAGTCAGGCTGTCTGGGATTTGAAACTGACACGCGTACATCGTGGTCAGTAGGTGACAGTTACGACACGCGTTAAGCGGACGTAAATGTTGGGAGTAGGGGAGATAATTTCGCTTGGCGAAGTAAGTTTGGGCCCTTTGTCTGATTTTAAGATATTGGCCAATTTTGAAACTTTAATTTCATTCTCGCTCATAGACTCCACAGTAGATAGGTCGCTCGAAAAACAGAATAGCTGTTAGCGAAGATCTCAGTTTGTTTCGGCAATTTGTCGAACTTCTAGACTTCCAGAAATATTTTCAGCATTTTTTATTCTTAAGTTGTGCGACTACCTGTAATTCTGTGGTTGAGGTAATTAATATGATAGATATATAGATTTTGTGAGTGTTAAAGTGTTAAATCGCTAAATTCATTTTAATCTATTTCTTTAGCGCAGAAGAGAAATAAAGTGGTAGGCTATATATTTTCTAGGGAAGCATTCAGTGGAAAGCAGTAGGAAAATTTAATTTCTAGCTTATAACGGCAATTGTAGCTATTTATGAATTTAATTTAACTGCTAATACTCAGTCGAGTGTATTTTTCTAAACTAACGTATAAACTCTAGAATCCAGCCTCAGGAATGATGACGGGATACGCACGTGTTCCTAATTTATGAGGAATGCTGATTTTTAAATATAACTTACGTCACGGGAAGTTTAAATGATAAGCAAAGCTCTCTGCTTGCAAGTTTAAATGTAAGTTTTAACCAGTACAGATTCTGGTTATTATATTATATGTGTTATTTTTCCTCCACACAGTGAAAGTTTTGGGGTGACCCTAACTTTACCAGCACCTAGTAGTAGTTTCCATACTTGTGAAGAAATAGACAGTCCTTATTTTGAACCACGTGGGTTTTCTCAAGTAACACTGATCTGACGGTGCAAGTTAGACAGAAATACTAATATCCCTATAACGGGTTTTTCAAAGACTGTAATGATAAATACTGGACCTTGGAGCCAGCACTTAATTTCTTCTAGAAACTCTATATAATTTGCTGCCTGGTGGCGTGAATATTAACAATCATTTCCCGACTAGATTATATCTTGTGGACAAATCTGTGGTGTGACTAAAGTGAATCCTATACTGAGGGAAGGCACCGACCTGACATTCATCATTTTTTAGAAACCTAAGCTATTGACACTGTGCTCTGCTAACTCCCGCGCCTGGAATAATTGTTAGGTGACTTGATCAGACATTTGAACAAATTTGCATACCCAAGTAGTCGTTCCCGGAGACTCCAAGTTAAATACGTCTTTTGGAACTGGGGACTTCTTGGCAGAAGACTGCATTTTTTGAGTCTGTGTGAAAATCTAAGATCAATGTGTTCCAAGAGGCAGCGAGCAAAGTCGTGAGTACCTGAATGAGAAGCCATGGCGGAATGAATGAGTGTACGCTGGTCTGAGTGATATTTTCACTATTATATCTTTGACACCCTGTTGCTGTCCTAAATTTTTTTTTCCCAATCTGCATAATTTGTTGCTAAGGCTAGAGTTCTTGTGTTTTTGTCTTAGGTTAAATCAGATTTTTTTTTTCAAAAAACTCTGTGCATATAATTACGAGATAAAACAAAGAAAAACTCTTAGACTCAAACCCTATGTATCTGTGACTCTGGCGCCATCATCTGTTCTCTTAACGGGGCCGGGCTAAACCTAGAGTTAACACTATAACGGGGCTATCATCCTTGCAACATTTCCTTGATTTTTTTATGACTATGTGTATATGTATTTTCCTTGATGTACTTTCTTTGATGTTGTGAGCCGATTTTTCCTGATAATAAAATCGCTCTTGAACTTAATAATCGTGTTTGGTCAGCTCGTTCTAGATAATATATATATCATTGTTATAGTTTTCCCACGTCTGTGCGTTTACCTGTCGTCACGTGTATGTGCGTGCCTGTGAGTGATAGAAATATACGTAATATGTATATTGGTGTAGTCTGTCTGACGCTGTAACAACTGTTGTAGAAGATAGGTGAGAGAGAGAAGAATTCTTTTCGCTTTCAGAGACAGCCACTATATCAAATCTATCATCTCACGTGTGTGGAAATTCTATTACCTTTCACTAACTCTCACTGAGTCTATCACCTATTCAAACCTATTCAGAAGGGACCAAACCTAGTCTTAATTCTCCTATCGGAAATCTACGACATAGACCTAACTGGCTACGTCAAGCACACATAATGGACTGTGGATCACAAGAACTGTGAGCGCTACTCACAGGTTCATACTAAATGTTCTGCAAACTTTGCGTAATAATAAAGTAATTTTACCTTGGACAGAATTCCAAACAATACACAAATAACACCTGTCGTCATTCCAGACGAACAGAATAACTCTGGGGAAATCACTAATATGACAAGACTATCTTTTCCCCAGATAATGCAGAAGAAGAACAACGGACATCTTCGTCCGGCAGAAAACCAGCTCATAACTCACAGACGGAAGTCTGCTCGGTTCGCGCTAAAAGCTAGCGCATGCGTAGAGAGAACAGATTTGAGAACAGTTAACTATCCCGTCTTAAGAAAGAATAAACACAGGGAAGATAACCCCTAATCAACCTGTGTCAGGGAGTTAACATACAGTTCTGTACCTTCGATTATCAAAAATATAAAATAGATTTACATCTTCTGGAACCGACAAAAATGACGGTAACAGCGTACCAGCGGTCTTTTTGTACAAAAATTATTATATATCATACCACCAACAAAAATTATTATCAAAATCTAACTGCAAGTAAATTATAAGATGTGGAAAGAAAACAAATTATGTCTCTATTTTGTGTGGTCAGAACCCAGGAGAAGTAAAAACGTTACCTAGGGGTTGAATTATTTTTCTTTCTATTACACCAACAGGACGTACAACACACTTTAACTAGAGTTAGACTAAGATTCTTTAACAGACGTTAGTCATCTGTCTAGACTCAGATTAAGATTAAATGGTGGACTTAGCCACCATTCTATCATACGGAAGGTTAATTGTTTTATTTGGCCCGTCTGAGTATATAGAGTGGATGTCGACAGATACGAGAAAAGTTATAGAAATAGATTTTTCACAGGTGGTAGAATTGAGGAAAAGATGTGTCTCTGGAGTGATTAGGTAATCTCTTCCAGCCTATCAGTACGACTGTACTTTATTGCAAGACAGCTTTTATCTCCCTATCAAGAATAGAAAAGTTAACCTACACACACACAGCTAGGTGACAACAAGACACAGAAACGTGAAAACTAAGGATAAATGGATATGGGTCTGACCAACACACAAAGGTAAGTTTCTTTGTAGTTTATTATCATTAAACTCGACAACGTCAAAAATACCTAAGAAAAAAAAGAGTAATTTACATGTATATTAAATAAAGTAGAAGAAGTGCACCCTCCCCCAAATGGAGAAAAGAACCCTAAAATTATTAACCCAAAGGTTGAAGGTCAGCCCTCTGTTGCAGAATGAACAGTAGTGGTACTATATGAGATCCAGTACAATGAACAAACTTTTAGACAAATCAGATATATGGATAGTTTTCCCTCAAATATGAAAATACTCGCACACTCTTGCAAACAGTGGCCACTCTCACACTCTTACCTAATTGCCTTGCATCGTACGTCTGTAATATCCATTGGTAAAAGAATTACTCCATGAATATATTATTTAATTCACTTAATATTCTGTCACCCCCAGTTGTCGCAGATCCAAATTGGCCCCAGTCCATCCCCAGAATTAGTTCATGAGGTGAACGCCTAATACGGTTGCGTCTCCTATAAGTGTTATTACAAATAGTTTAAAAACTGAGAGAGTTCTTGAGGTTCACTCTTTAGCGGAAAAAATACTTCCAGTATTGGGAAAACATCTGGTTGCTAGAACTTTGTTTATAGGCTGATGATGGTTCTTCTATCGGCCAACTTGTGGCTGGTAAATGTATATATCTCTCTGGGTTTTGTAAGTCCAGTTATTTAAAAAAAAAAATTATTGTCCTCCAATACTCTCTGGTATGTGCCCGTTCACAAATGAAATTGGTGACGCACAGCCAAGAAAAGGAGAAAAAAACTAATCCAAACAAAGGAAAAAGAAAGACCGCTGGTCGCCCTTGTGTTCAGGTCTGCGAAGATTACAAGAAACATTTATATAAAAATTATGCTAATCCTACGAGTATCTATTCACACAGACGGGGACAAGACGATCTCTTCTCCACTCCGTCAGTCCCGATTAAATTTAAAAGGTGCACGGTGTTTCCTTACTCCGGTGGCAGCTGAGTTCAGATGGTCTGAGTTATGTTAAACTCGCCCGCCCCTGCTCGCCGGCATCAGCGTACAATGAAAATTATTATTTAATCTGTCCCATATGCGCTGCCTAAAAACAATGATCGCCTGTCATTAAATAGCTATGAAATTTGTCGGTATCTGTTGGCTTTGCCGTATATGATTAAAATAATAGACACTATAACAAATATGCACAAATGAAATATAACGTTGTTTTCTATCCTTCACTATCAGTTTACTGTCTATACGGGTGGCGTGATTTAACATTTTAATAGAATATCTGCTAAGAAATCGCTACGCGTTACTTCATTTCACTCATTTTACTAGCGAGAAAAATCTAATTGAAGAACAAATGTTAAAAGCTGTCAATTCTTAAAACATTAGCACTTTTTTTACCAGAAATATCAGAAATGAAAATTTCCACGAACACTAGTACACCATATTCCAACAAGAAAGACTGGTTCTAGGACTGCGCTAGACTATTCAAATTCTGACTGACAATTGATGATGGGGTTACGAAAACAACAGTATATATATATATATATATATATATATCATTAGGATTCTCTGATCTCTGAATGCGTTAATTTCGCGTTCCGGTGTTACCAAGAATTCAGAAGCTAAGCATATCAAGATAAAAGGCTTTACGGTCGGTCTTCGTCGAGGTTTTCGACCGTCATCAAAAGACTTACTGTTCCCTAACGCGTTTCTCTGTAAGAATGCCCGCCTCTGAAGATCAAAGAGCTTAGGGGTTTCTAACTTCCCCTGAGTACAAAACTTCAAAGGGTCTGTGTATTAGTCTTCCCCACGTGCCAGCCTGTCTGAGAACTATTATGATTGACAGATGCTCGCGTGAGGGGACGAGGTAAACACAGCCTGATTTGCTTCCCTGTTATGACTGACAGGTCACGCAGTTTGTAAACATTGCGTTAGCTCGTGTTAAAACGAAGAGGCGAGTGAGAGAGTAAGCTTGTGTAAATAAAAACAGACTGTATATTGCAGGATTTTAGCTAGCAAACCAGTGGGCAGCTATTAGGTTGCAATAAGCGGTCAGATTACTGTAGACTCTTTTTCCATTACACGTCACATCTGGAAAAGTAACATCAGTTTTCCTGTGAAGATCAAATTATACAAATCACTTGTATTTTCTATTCTCTTGTAAGGGTGTGAGGGCTGGACACTCACTGCAGAAACGGAGCGGATGATTCAGGCTTTCGAGTATAAATGTTATAGAATTATTTTGCGCATTTGCTATAAAGAGCACAAAACAAATGTCTATGTTAGAGAGAAAATTAACACGTATGCAGGCCACCAAGAACCACTTTTGTCAGTAGTGAAACGTCGAAAGCTTGCCTGGTTTGGGCATGTAACTCGTCATGACTCCCTTTCGAAAACGATCCTCCAGGGAACAGTCGAAGGTAAACGGAGAAGAGGAAGGCAAAGAAAATCCTAGGCTGATAACATCAAAGAATGGGCAGGGCACGGTTTTTCTACACGTGTACGCATTGCTGAGAATATAGAGCAGTGGAGGACCCTGTCTGCTGATGCTTCCACCATGGCACCCCTACGACCCATGACGGGTTACGGGTGTAGATGATGATGATAACCACACAAAACACACATTCTTGAGAAAGGCTTTTAAAATCTAAATGTATATATTCCATTTTAGACATTGCTCTGCTTCTTGTATTTTTTGTCATTTGTTTCTGATATTTTTTGTGACAATATCTATAGTTTTGCTAGTTATGACCAAGGTGGATTCCACTTTTAGTAGCAGATGGTCTTCTAATATTTTATACTCTCCTTAATATTCCACAAACTTTAATCGATATCATAATTTGACCTGTTTTTCTGTTCATCCATCACATGTTGAAGAATGTGGGAGTAAAGTTAACAATGGTGCATAAAATCAGATAGAATACATATTCTTATTTGCTGGTTGTCATCGCTAACTTGATTGAGCCCACTTCAAAAGGCAGGTGGTTCTACATCAATTAAATGGATTAAATATTATCTAGCAGTGCAAAATATATAGGAGAGTTTCACTGGTCCACAGCAGATCAACGTGCTGTTCTTTGACTACTTGGGAAAGCATTCAACAAATTGAGTTAGACATTTTCTCTTGCCTATGATCAAAGCTGCCGCATATTTTGGATCTAGAACTTAAAATTCCATCAGAAACACTTTCTCGTGACTGTGATAGTAAAACTACAATGTCAGTTTAAAACTTATTTTCCTTATCTCTAATCGGCTTTTTCAGTAATTGCGCTGCTTATCTTTTGCCAGCGCTAATAGCATTATGATTCTCATGTAGTTTTAAGTCAAGTGAATGTATATTGACAACCACAAGGGTTAAAATCTCAATGAATGACCATGCCAAACATTAAGCAGTAATGCTTGTATGAAGTTGTGAAACCAAAAAAGTTCTGATTGAAATAAGGTCATAGTACTGACCTTATTACGGTTGTAATACAGAAAGTGTGGCATATGATTGGCACCAGCAGTATTATTTGCCTGATTAATCTGATCAGCTCTTATGACTATATCAATAAAGCTTTCCAACTAAAATAAGAAATAGCGTCCCATTTTCTCGATGATTCAGTTTACTACTACATTACAGTGTAGCCATGTGTATCCGCCTTCTGTTTCATAAAGAAGTAAAATTTAAAAAGAAAAAAAAACAACAGATTTTCACTTTTGGGGTGAAAGAAGCTTAGCTCGTAGCCTAAATAAATATTAGACAAACATAAAGGTATGTTTTCAGGGACTCGTAAGAAATAAAGAAGTAGAACACTAGACAATAGAAAAACAACAGATGTTAGTGGATTACCCAGGACTCGAACCCAGGACCTTCCGTGCCACAACTCCGCCTAGCTATGCAAGCGAATCACACTATCCTCCCTGCCATCTAGGCATCACCAAAAATGATGCTTCGATGACGGGTCATCAATGCGAACCGCAAGACATAACACCGGAAACTTACCATGGGCAGTCCAGCCTATTAATGACGCAATCACTTCTGTTGTTCCCCTATTATACAGTATAGGTCAGTCCACACAATACAAAGACCTTAATACTGTGTCTAGTAAATGATAGTAGACTAAGAACAGTAAGTACAGGACAGAGGGTAGGTTTTTGGTATTGTATAAACATTTATAACACATAAGGAAGGGAAACCCGAGGCCTGTAAACAGTAAATAAATATTAGACAAACATAAAGGTATGTTTTCAGGCACTCGTAAGAAATAAAGAAGTAGAACACTAGACAACAGAAAAACAACAGACGTTGAAATATAGAGTGGCAACACTGCTCGCTACACACATAGATTTAGGTCACGTACGTGGCCTACATTTTTCTATATATCTGTGACACGATTTTCTTGCTTGTTGCTTTGGCCAGCGTCAAACAAAACTCCTTATGATATTTTTTTTTCTTTTTCTCTTACTTCCTCTATCTACCTACAACTGGGACATCTCTTGTCATAAAGCCACTGAAGGCTATGCTATCAGATGATTGTCCATACCGTTTTATTTTCTCTCTCTGTGAAGCGGGTGCTGGCGCATTTAGACCGTAGAAAACAATCGGCCGAATGAGTCGCATAACAAAATACTTTTTGTTTTAATTGACGGAGAAAAAAGTGTATGATATTCAACGCCTGATGGATTATAATTAGGATATATAACCAGGGGGTCATAGCGCGGCTGTTGCTAGCGGGAGATTGTGATGCCGCTTTTTTCGTTGCGTACCCGAAATGATATAAACATTTTTGTGAATAAAGTTAAAAACAAAATATTATTATATATTTTGTTTAACCATTGAGATGCCAAAAAAAGAAAATTACTAGAAAGGTGAGATACCAGTAACATTCATTGTAAGATGAATACTTGTTTTTTAATAATTTTGACATAGGCCTATATACCTATTATCATATATAAACTTTTTTTCTTCATGAATATATATGAATGGCTGTTCCCAATATTTTCATGGTTGGCCGCTTCTGATATATAAAGTCTGTAGTTTTTAAAACAGTAATATATTCAGTTGTCGCTGTTTGCATTAGGATCATTTCTCGTCATTTATTGTATCTTGGGAAAATTGAAATTTTCTAATTGCGTGCATGCGTTTTTCATAAGATGGCTTCATACCTTTTGTGTGTGGTTTTTTTAAGGGTCTTTAAATAAATGTGTGTGTTTGTTGGCTGAGAGCATGGGGATTGTAGGTTTATATTTAATTTCAGATTTGTTCATACGTAACGTACAGCCTGGCTACGTTTGTTTAATTCCACGTACAGTCCATTATTTCCGCATATTTGCTCTGTTCGAAGATGTGCGCAAGAGAGACATAAAGACACTGGACATAAATCCAGCAGCCTGGGAGGATGAAGCTGCCTATCGCACCGATTAGCGATGCTCCCTACAGCACCATCTCAGATTGGGCGAAAAGAAGCTCTCATTTCAAGCATTTTTTTTTTTTTAAAGACAAAGTATGCCGTTCAACCCTTCTTAGGTTATATTTAGGATATACGAGTATTGTAGTAAATTCAAGATAATAAAATTTTATTTTCAATATCTAAATACAGTATCTTCTCCCCCTCCCCTCAGCCCAAATATAGTAAATAAAAACTGTAACATTGTTTGAATATATGGTTGTGTACCCTCTCCCCCCCCCCCCCCCCCAAAAAAAAAACAAACAGATTTAAAAAAAATAGAAATTAAAAAGTACTCTCATAACTGCCCTGTTGTTAACAAAGTGAAAAGGGATGAGAAAGCACGGGGTTGTCCGGGACAACACCCAGTTCACCAATTATCTGCCATCATCCACATGAGCACTCCATCAGACTACCCCTTTTCCTCACACCATCATTGATCCATATATATTAATAGTAGTTTTTGTTATATACTGTTTTACTAAATTGTGCAATTCTTTAAGTCTATGTATTCTCAACACCTGTTCTACAGTTATGGATGAACTCGTTGCCTGTAAATAATCTAACATTGGTTTTCTCTGTTGTTCATCTTTTCTTCTTTGATCCTTAGCCGCCGACCGTCAAAGCAGTCAGTGGCCATCACGCCTAGTGGCGTCTTGTGGGGCAACAACAAATTGATTCCACTTTGCTCGGTCGGTGGCCATCCTTCGTACAGTGCCCCAACTCTGGTTCATTCTTTGCATCTCAGCCTCCACAGTCCTCCGCCAGGTTGTTTTTGGTCGGCCTCTCTTTCGTTTTCCTTCAGGGGTCCAAAGCATAGCTGTTCTTGTGATGGTATCGGGGTCTCTTCTGAGGACATGACAAACCCAGCTCCAGCGTCTGCCAGCTATGAGTAAGCAGATCTTGGTTAGTGATGGTATTTGGCCAAAAGATTCAGTGAATTTTTCTTAGGCATGTTGTGTGAAAAGAGGACAATTTCGACATTTTCTTCTCTGTAACTCTCCAGCATTCCGCACCATAGAGAAGCACAGAAAGCACACAGCTCTGATATAATCTTAATTTTGTGCTTGTGCTGTATTGGGAGGACTTCCAGATGTTGTTTAGGCTAAAGAAGGCTGTTCTTGCCTTATTCATTCTGATGTTGATGTCTTTGCCTACCCCGCCGTCTGGTGTTACTATGCTTCCTAGGTATGTGAAGGTATCTGTCTGTACCAATTGCTGATTCCTTACTGATATGGGCTCAGGGTTGCTCACATTGAGCGTCATGACCTCAGACTTCTTTAAATTGATATTCAAGCCCACCTGCTGGCTAAACTTATTAAGTCTATCCGTTTTTTCCTGGATGTGTTGATGTGAATGTGCTAGTAGTGCAATGTCATCTGCATATTCCAGATCTTCCAATGTAGAATATGTTGTCCATCTTATTCCTCTTGGACTGCCCTCTGTTGTCTGGCTCTGTTGTTCATAATTCCCACATTTTAGTAGGATATGCTCTATATCAAGCAGAAGAGAAAAAAACATGCTGAAAGGAACACCAAGCAAAAAAACACAGCTGAGGGCTATCACCTCAGGGGTGCAATCCCATAGTCAGTTATGACTCAGGGCTATCACCTCAGGGGTGCAATCCCATAGTCAATTATGACTCAGGGCTATCACCTCAGGGGTGCAATCCCATAGTCAATTATGACTGAGGGCTATCACCTCAGGGGTGCAATCCCATAGTCAATTATGACTCAGGGCTATCACCTCAGGGGTGCAATCCCATAGTCAATTATGACTCAGGGCTATCACCTCAGGGGTGCAATCTCATAGTCAATTATGACTCAGGGCTATCACCTCAGGGGTGCAATCCCATAGTCAATTATGACTCAGGGCTATCACCTCAGGGGTGCAATCCCATAGTCAATTATGACTGAGGGCTATCACCTCAGGGGTGCAATCCCATAGTCAATTATGACTCAGGGCTATCACCTCAGGGGTGCAATCCCATAGTCAATTATGACTCAGGGCTATCACCTCAGGGGTGCAATCTCATAGTCAATTATGACTCAGGGCTATCACCTCAGGGGTGCAATCTCATAGTCAATTATGACTGAGGGCTATCACCTCAGGGGTGCAATCCCATAGTCAATTATGACTCAGGGCTATCACCTCAGGGGTGCAATCCCATAGTCAATTATGACTCAGGGCTATCACCTCCGGGGTGCAATCTCATAGTCAATTATACCTCTTAGCCACTCGAACCCCCACTATGAAGATCAACAGATCTTAATCAGTCTGGACAGAGAATCAAAATAAGATGTCAGAAAGCCAGTGCAGTGACTTCACTAACCAGCTGTCACCACTACTCAAGCATCCGAATATCAGTAAGAAAACTAAATGACAGCAGATAAATAGTATATTCTGGTCAACTCTTAGTTGTCAGTGTGACCCAAGCACAGGGGAGGAAAATCTCATCCTGTGGAATGAGATGCTGACAAAAAGCAATTACTGTTCCCAGGACAGACGGCATGAGAAACTTCTTCTTTTTCTTCTTCATTCACCTTTACTTAGTTAGTCGTTCCCCTTCTACCGTGAGGTGTAGAGGTTTGGAAGAGAGAGCGCCAGACTATCCTATTGGCTGTCTTCCTCCTGGCCTGGTTCCATTCTAGTCCTCGGTCCTTCAAAGATTGTCTAATGTTGTCCTCCCAGCGGACTCTGGGTCGTCCTGGGGGTCTGGATCCCTGGCTCTTTGTTTCCCATGCTTGTCATGGTAGCCTACCTTCTTCCATTCTGCAGACATGGCCAAACCATCTTAGTTGGGACTGTTCTACTTGGGTCTGCAGGGGGTGGGATTTTAGGCCTTGACGTATCATCTGGTTGCGGACCATGTCTCTTCTTGTTACTTCATTCAACCTCAGATGTCAACTTGAATATGTTTAAAGAAAGCAGCAGTCAGTCTGAGGCTGTTGATATCTTCGTAGAGCTTTTCTAGGATTGGCACTAGTGATGGCCATTGGTGCTTTCTCTGTTGCTCATATGTTGGGCACCTTTGAAGTAGATGCTCAGCCGTCATTATATCAGTGCCACAGTTACAGTTATCAGTAGTTCCTATCTTTATCTTGTTGAATAGATGGTATCCCAATCTGTTCTGGCCCGTGTGAAGTCTGAAGATTACCACTTGTTCACTTCTGCTGAGCTGGTAATACACATCATTTTTTATTATGACCTGAATGTTCTGGTTCCCACTCGCTCCTGTATCTGTGCTTGATAAAACTCTTGGCCTCTTCATAAGTTATGCTTATGTCAAGTTGAAGTAACTTTCCCCTTTCCTTTGCCAATCTGTCAGCCTCTTCATTTCTGGGAATGTTGCAGTGAGAAGGGATCCACTGTATCACAACTCTTTTGATATGTTGACACAGTTTGTGAAGTATTACTCTCAGGTCATGAGAAACGATTACATCAGAAAAATTATAAGAACCACATCCTGCATCAAGTGTATAGAGAGACAGAAAATTAAGTGGTTTGACCATCTCATGAGAATGGAGCCCAATAAATTACCACTACATGCCAACTACTGTAGAAGATTGGTTTTGAGGCATGGGAAAGACCTAGAGGGAGATGGATAGACCATCACAGAAATCCCATAATACCTAGGCTCACATCAGCCAACGTTCCCTCTAATTTGTAATGGCCTGTGTGCACAAGAATTTCAAATCACGCAAATTTGTATCCTAGTGACACAAGCTTGTGCATTCTAAACTGAGTTAATGTAAAAAGCAAGTCTGTGGAGTCAGAGTCATGGAGTTGATCATTTTTTAGTGGAGTTAGAGTCGATAAAAAAATATCCTGACTCCAAATTTTACAAGACTTAAATCAAGGCAGATCCACGTATGATACATGGGGATACTTAAAAAAATTTGAAATAACATTTTAAAGTAGAACTCCTAAGACCACTTGTGTGTTAATGTACATCCATTTTTACATACTGTAGGAAAACCTCAGTTGCTTCTGATCATAAATAGTTTTTATCACAACTGGAAATTTGTTGAAACATTTAGAAAAATCACACAAGAAATGATATTAAACTATATACACTGTCAATTTTCCCAAAATTGTTAAAATGAAACTATTTTGCCTCATGGTGTTTAGCAAAGCAGTCATTTGTGTGCAGGTGTGGATGATTTGTTATTTTGTATTAATTTATGAATGAATGAATAGTTTAAAATGCAGTCTACGAAAGCCACATATTCATTTATTCATACTCATACCATACTTTACATAGAACTTCATAAAAGTGCATAATTTTATGCCATATTACTAGTTAAAGAAACTGTAGTCGGAGTCAGACTTCTAAAATTTCTGGAGTTGGAGTCGTAAAATTGTTTGGCCGACTCCACAACCCTGGTAAAAAGAATCCCATTACATGCCCATTGAGGCATATTGAGAATATGGTGTTAGACCCATATTTTCTTGACCATCGGCACACTAAGTGTATGTATATTTCAATATTTGTTTTTATTATTATCTAATTTTTAAAAAATTTAATATAATTATTTTTTTCCGCAGGTCAATTTCCTAAATGCGCTAATTTCTATTATTTCATATGAAAATACTGTCAATTAAAAAAATAGATAAAATTCTATTGATCACTATGGCTCAGGGGCCGAATGAATGGTCATGCAATAAGGCAGTACCCGAAGGCACGCAGCAGTAGGGGCTCCCTTGCCCCTAGCCTACATCTAGCTTAATCATCTATCAAGTAAACATTCCCTTATTGCCTAGGGCCCCAGATTACTGTGAATCAGCCCCTGCTGTGGTCTAAAGCTATCAATAAAGCAAGCAGGTGCTGAAAAAACTGTACAATAATTTTGTGTTTGTTATTATTGGATACAGGAAAATCTCAAACAAGAAGGCATAATCATAACATGTGTAAAAACAATACTGGCTCCCACTCTGGCAAACTTCTACACCCCAAAGTAGAAGATGAATGACTAAGTAAGTAAGTATTACTGACTGTTTCAGATCACACAAAAACTGTGGAACTAATTCAAGCTGACATCATGGTTGAGACGTTCGGTGGAACCAGGTTACATGTTGGTGATATTATCATCATTGGGATGTACTTTGCCTTTATTCTTGTTGTGGGTCTCTGGGTAAGTTACCATTGAGTGTTTGTGGTTATAATCATCATCACCCTCATCTCTTGTTTTTTTTTGCTTTTCATGTAGGTTGGAGCCACCCTGTGTAGATAGTCTCTTTAAAGAAGCTTATGTGAACGAAACAGAAAAAAAAAAAAACTCATGCAGCAGTTGTTTCTGTAACAATTTATTTGACACGATAAAGTTGCCAGCCTCGTGCACAATTTTTTTATTAGTAATTTTTTATGGCAGGCCTGAAGGAACAGTAGTCCTATTCTCTCATTATCTCTTCACTCCCTTCCCTGAACTACACGGAACATTTGTGGATTTAAGGTGGATATGAGGTGAGGTGATGATAGTGTGTGGATATGAGGTGAGCTGATGATAGTGTGTGGATATAAGGTGAGGTGATGATAGTGTGTGGATATAAGGTGAGGTGATGATAGTGTGTGGATATAAGGTGAGGTGATGATAGTGTGTGGATATGAGGTGATAATAATATGTGGATATAAGGTGATGTGATGATAGTGTGTGGATATGAGGTGAGCTGATGATAGTGTGTGGATATAAGGTGAGGTGATGATAGTGTGTGGATATAAGGTGAGGTGATGATAGTGTGTGGATATAAGGTGAGGTGATGATAGTGTGTGGATATAAGGTGAGGTGATGATGGTGTGTGGATATGAGGTGAGGTGATGATAGTATGTGGATATAAGGTGATGATAGTATGTGTATTTAAGATGATGTGATGATAGTGTGTGGATATGAGGTGAGGTGATGATAGTGTGTGGATATGAGGTGAGGTGATGATAGTGTGTGGATATAAGGTGATAATAGCATGTGGATATAAGGTGATGTGATGCTGGTGTGTGGATATAAGGTGATAATAGTATGTGGATATAAGGTGAGCTAATGATAGTGTGTGGATATGAGGTGAAGTGATGATAGTGTGTGGATATAAGGTGATGATAGTATGTGGATATAAGGTGATGTTATGATAGTGTGTGGATATAAGGTGATGATAGTATGTGGATATAAGGTGATGTTATGATAGTGTGTGGATATGAGGTGAGGTGATGATAGTGTGTGGATATAAAGTGATAATAGTATATTGATATATGTTGATGTGATGATAGTGTGTGGATATAAGGTGAGGTGATGATAGTGTGTTGATATAAGGTGAGGTGATTATAGTCTGTGAATGTGAGATGATGATAGTGCATGATAAAAGGCAAGGTGATGATAGTGTGTGGATGTGAGGTGAGGTGATGATAGTGTGTGGGTGTGAGGTGAGGTGATGACAATGTGTGGATATAAGGTGAGGTGATGATTCTGTGTGGATATAAGGTGATCACAGTATGTGGTTATAAGGTAAGAAGATGATAATCTGTGGGTATACAATCAGGTGAGGGTAGTGCAGATCTTAAGGTTAAGATATTTATTGTTCTAGTGTGGAAATATGGTTAAGATATTGATTGTTCTAGTCCGGATATAAGGTTGAGATATTGATTGTTCTAGTGGGGATAAGAGGTTGAGATATTGATTGTTCTATTGGTCTAGTGCAGATAAAAAGTTGAGATATTGATTGTTCTAGGGGGGATATAAGGTTGAGATATTGATTGTTCTATTGGTCTAGTGCAGATATAAAGTTGAGATATTGATTGTTCTAGTGGGGATATAAGGTTGAGATATTGATTGTTCTATTGGTCTAGTGCAGATATAAAGTTGAGATATTGATTGTTCTAGTGCGGATAAGAGGTTGAGATATTGATTGGTCTAGTGTGGAAAATAAGGTTGAGATATTGATTGTTTTCTAGTGTGGATATAAGGTTGAGATATTTGATTGTTCTAGTGTGAATATAAGGTTTAGATATTGATTTGTTCTATTGTGAATATGAGGTTGAGATACTGACTGTTTCTAGTGCAGATATAAGTTTGAGATGTAGATTTTTTCTAGTGCGGATAAAAGGTTGAGATACTGATTGTTCTAATCAAGAAGTTACAGACTTCCATAAACGAATGCTTGTCCAGAATAGAAGGGTTGAAATAGTATAACAAGATCACCAATGTGGAACTGATGACAAGACCCAGACAAATTTCAGTGGAACAGGAGTCATGTTTCGGGTAAAGTCTGGTAAAAATTTGTGACCAGCAACCAAAAGTTGTCTGATTGAAAGAAATTTTTTTAATTGATTGTTTTGTATATGATAAGGGTAGATGGAGTGCAAAGGTGTGAAACAGCAATCTGCCGTGACAGTTCAGATTCACAGGCTGCTCTTAGGGTCATTCAGAACTGGAGAATAAGGTCAACAGACACTACCAAAAAAAATCATAGAAATGTGTCACACACTTAAAGACTTAAACGGAATAGACATCTTCATGCAGTGGATACCTGGACATGTAGACATTTCCTTAAATGAAGAAGCAGATAAACTAGCAAAAAGAAGAGCCTCAGTGCCAAAAACGGACCAGCCAGTCAACATCACAACAGCAAAACAAATAATTAAAAACAATTGTAAAGAGAATTGGCTAAACACCTGGGCAGTGGCTAAAATGAAAGATGGCTCTTCAAGCATATATCAGCAACCTCAAAGAAAGATGCCATAAATCATCTTGGACGTAAACATCAAACTAAAATTTTCAACATTACANATAGGGCAGTACTTACTCTCTTAGAAATAGAATTGACTAAAAAAAAAACCAGTCCAAACTGTAGACAGTGTCAACACCCATATGAAATAGTGGAACATCACCTATTGCTTTGCCCAGCACTACAAGAGGTGAGGCAGCTCCTTCTACCAAAGAACCCAACCACTGAAAACACCCTATATAGCAGACCTGAACAACTAATCAGAACCGCACAGTTTGACATTGTGGCATCAAAATCACCAAGATCTAGCGCTCAGTGATAGTGGATCAAAAACATGACATAGGGATGTTTGCCAAGAATAGAAGAAATGAAATGGTACAACTAAGTTGCTAGTGTGAAACTGATGACAAGAACCAGACAAATACAAGTGGAATAGACGTAGGTTGAGGGGAAATTCTGCAAAAAATATTATGAAACCCAATGTTGCCTGACTGAAGGAAAGTTTTAAAATTGAATTGTTTGTGTATGATAAGGGAGAGACAGTAATCTCCCATGGCATTGTTTCTTCCATTCTTAATTATTGTTAACAGTTGGCAAGACAAATCGGTTTCATTTTTCATACCACAAGTTGTATATTTTTAAGTCTTGTCACAATTGTAGAAGCTGTCATTCGGCCATAAACATGTTCTCACCAAGTGTCCTTGTCATTTTGTGTTTGCAGACGTCAAGAAAAAATAGAGGCAGTGCTGGTGGTTACTTCCTGGCAGGAAGAAACATGCACTGGATTCCGGTTGGTGATGCACATTTGTTATTGATAGTTGTTGGTGTTAGCGTTGTTACTGTTTCAATACAGTTTGTATTAATTATATAGTCAGTATTAATCATGATTACGAAAAACCAGTGCAAGTAGAAAAAGAAGATGATGGCAATCGATGGCACAGGACAGGAAGACTTGGCAAAAGTTTGTCGAAGGCCCATGCTCCTTAGGGAGTGGAAAGGTGATGGTGACAAAGTATAATTGTTGTGTGCTTTTGTTAATAGTTTTATATGGAGTCCTAAAGCCTGAAATTGATCATCAGAAGGAGGAAGGATACCTCAGTCTGATACAAGCATAACTTTTGAAGAGGCCAAGATATTTTATCAAGCACAGATACAGGAACAAATTGGATGCAGTTAAAAAAATGATGCATATTACTAGCTCAGCAGAAGAGAACAAGTGGTAAATCTTCTGACTCAGCATGGCCGCAGCAGATTGGGAATATGATCTATTCAACAAGCTAAAGATAAGAACTACCAATGTAAATGTGGCACTGATAAAATAACTGCTGAACATCTGCTTCAAAGACGCCCAACATAAGAGGAACAGTGAAAGGACATATGGCCGTTACCAGTACCATTCCTGGAAAAACTCTATGGATTTACATATAGCTTCAAGCTGACCACTGCTTTTTTATTGAAATTTTCAAGTAGACGCTTGAGAGTGTACGAAGAAGAAGATAAGAATGGCATTAAGTAATTAACTTCAGTACTTTTCATTCTGCGATACCCTAGCAAGCCACACTTGAGGACTTTTGTACTTTGGTTCTACCCATTTAAAAAAAATAAATGCATGCCTTCATTTCATGCCTCACGTAGTTCCTGGGAAGTTCTAAAAAAGACAAAGAAAGGATTGGACTACTGCTGCCTCGGGCATGTCATACGAGGCAAATAATTTGAGTTTGTATAGGAGCTGGCAACATCATCACGTACAATAAATAGTTAGAGAAACTACAACTACAAGAACAAATAAATGCTTTGGTGCTAGTGGACCAGCTGCTGTGGTTGCTCCATGCTCCATAAGGAGCCAAAAGGGAATTGATGATGATTCTGATCTTCACTGAGTAAGTGACAATGGCATTATTAAACAAACTAGTCACACTTCAGTCTACCCAGCTGTAAATGTGTTCCTGACTTTGCACTTGAGTTAGGGAAAGAAAAGGCAGTGAGGAAGGGAACTGATCACCCCACCTCTCGATGCTGGACCTGGTATAGTGAAGTCTGTAACAATTCACTCCCATGCGGCTGTATCTGCAATGGGAGTCTGTAACAATTCACTCCCATGCGGCTGTATCTGCAATGGGAGTCTGTAACAATTCACTCCCATGCGGCTGTATCTGCAATGGGAGTCTGTAACAATTCACTCCCATGCAGCAGTATCTGCAATGGGAGTCTGTAACAATTCACTCCCATGCGGCAGTATCTGCAATGGGAGTCTGTAACAATTCACTCCCATGCGGCAGTATCTGCAATGGGAGTCTGTAACAATTCACTCCCATGCGGCTGTATCTGCAATGGGAGTCTGTAACAATTCACTCCCATGCGGCAGTTGCTGCAATGGGAGTCTGTAACAATTCACTCCCATGCGGCTGTATCTGCAATGGGAGTCTGAAACAATTCACTCCCATGCGGCAGTATCTGCAATGGGAGTCTGTAACAATTCACTCCTATGCGGCAGTATCTGCAATGGGACTCTGTAACAATTCACTCCCATGGGGCAGTATCTGCAATGGGACTCTGTAACAATTCACTCCCATGCAGCAGTATCTGCAATGGGATTATGTAATAATTCACTCCCATGTGGCAGTATCTGCAATGGGAGTCCTGTAACAATTCACTCTCATGCGGCAGTATCTGCAATGGGACTCTGTAACAATTCACTCCCATGGGGCAGTATCTGCAATGGGACTCTGTAACAATTCACTCCCATGCGGCAGTATCTGCAATGGGACTCTGTAACAATTCACTCCCATGCGGCAGTATCTGCAATGGGACTTTGTAACAATTCACTCCCATGCGGCAGTATCTGCAATGGGACTCTGTAACAATTCACTCCCATGCGGCAGTATCTGCAATGGGACTCTGTAACAATTCACTCCCATGCAGCAGTATCTGCAATGGGACTCTGTAACAATTCACTCCCATGCAGCAGTATCTGCAATCGGAGTCTGTAACAATTCACTCCCATGCAGCAGTATCTGCAATGGGAGTCTGTAACAATTCACTCCCATGTGGCAGTATCTGCAGTGGGACTAACCTTAACCTTAAGTCACACTGCAGTATTTCCACTTTCAGTGTGGAACTGAATGACAAGAATCCAGACAAGTGCCAGTAGGATACACACTGAGAGGGAATATGTTGATAGCTTTAAACCTGACAGTCTGTGTTCTGGAATACCCAGGATGAGAGAAGCAAAGGTAGACCATCAAACACATGGAAAAGACAACTGGAGACAGAAATGAAAATGATGAGAAAGTCTTTTTTTTTTTTTATTTAATGATGAAAAAATATCACGTTCAACCTCTGACGGGTTATAACTAGGATATATATTGTTTTCAGTTCCAAATAATATGAACAACTGCTGGTATGAGAAAGTGGCATCACACTTATCAAATCATTGTAAAATAGGGCAAATCAATAATTACCAATTATGATTGTATGTTTTTAAAATATAAAAAAAAAAACTGAAACAAAACAAAAACGAGATAACACTTAACAAAACCAAACAAAAAACATCAAACAACAATAATATTAAGGGCGAGGGTGTAAAATCCTGGTGTTTCCAGTTAGGCCCTATATAACAAGATACCTTTTTAATTGTCTTTCACCTGTCAAAAGTCACATGTATTGTAAGAACTGCATCAGACCTTCACCTTTCCAATTACTACATATTAACATTTGTTCTTGTTTAACTATATTATGCAGTTTCCTAGGTCTGTCTATGCGTAATACGTCTTCTATTTTTATGGGTAAATTTGAAGACTGCAAGTAATCTAATATTGG
This sequence comes from Oreohelix idahoensis, assembly GCA_024509875.1. Taxonomy (NCBI): domain Eukaryota; kingdom Metazoa; phylum Mollusca; class Gastropoda; order Stylommatophora; family Oreohelicidae; genus Oreohelix; species Oreohelix idahoensis. The sequence goes on from JAMPIV010023121.1 coordinate 79,011, forward strand.
GATTCTCATTTGTTCATTAATACCTCTTTACATTTTAACACAAAATGATCTTTATTATTGTCTTGAAGAGACATCCTGCACAGTAAGGTTTTCTTCTATTCTGAAATAGCCTTTTCCCAGCTGTAGTCTGAGAAGTTTCTTATTACTGGAAATGTTTTTACAAAGACATGGAAAGACATTGAGATTATGGCACGTGACAGGTGGGCTTGGCATACATTTGTTGAAGGCCTATGCTCTTTCGAAACTAAAAACGGTTAACAGTGAAGATGAATGATGAAACTGCCATATACCAGCATGCCACACTTGAGGGCTTTCAAGTTTGGGCCTACCCAATTTCTTTTAACACATGTAAGCCTTCACAATTGTGTACATCAGGTCTGAAAAAATACCCCTTTTGGTGCAAAATTCACATGTGTTTTTATGCCTCCCTTTATATCTCTTACCCTGAGGATTCCAGAATTTTCTTTTTATGCATAGAGTTTGTAGTCATGCTAAATCTGCAGTCCTGTCACCAGAAACAAAGTCCACAGTCTTTTTTCCAGGTCAGCGTGGCAGCCCCATAGCTTCTGCTTGAGCTCAGCACCCCCTGGCCAGGTTAGACATCGTGGGTCATCATGGGTTGGGCAGTTTTGGAGAATGTAGTTCAGTAGGTCTGGATTCCAGTTCCACGTGACATTCATTTATATGAAGAGATTTCCAGTTCCATGTGGACATTCATTTGTATGAGAGATTCCAGTTCCACATGAACATTCATTTGTAAGAGAGATTCCAGTTCCCGTGGACATTCATTTGTATGAGAGATTCCATTTCCACATGGACATTCATTTGTATGAGAGATTCCAGTTCCACTTGGACATTCATTTGTATGAGAGATTCCAGTTCCACATGGACATTCATTTGTATGAGAGAATTCCAGTTTTCCATGTGGACATTCATTTATATGAGAGATTCCAGTTCCATGTGGACATTCATTTGTATGAGAGATTCCAGTTCCACATGGACATTCATTTGTATGAGAGATTCCAGTTCCACATGGACATTCATTTGTATGAGAGATTCCAGTTCCATGTGGACATTCATTTGTATGAGAGATTTCCAGTTCCACGTGGACATTCATTTGTATGAGAGATTCCAGTTTTTTCCACATGGACATTCATTTGTATGAGAGATTCCAGTTCCACATGGACATTCATTTGTATGAGAGATTCCAGTTCCATGTGGACATTCATTTGTATGAGATTCCACGTGGACATTCATTTGTATGAGAGATTCCAGTTCCACTTGGACATTCATTTGTCTAAGAGATTCCAGTTCCACATGGACATTCATTTGTATGAGAGATTCCATTTCCACATGGACATTCCATTTCTATGAGAGATTCCAGTTTCCACATGGAAATTCATTTCTATGAGAGATTCCAGTTCCTCATGGACATTCATTTTGTATGAGAGATTCCAGTTCCACATGGACATTCATTTGTATGAGAGATTCCAGTTCCACTTACTTACTTACTTACTTACTTAGTCGTTCCCCTTCTACCGTGAGGTGTAGAGGTTTGGAAGAGAGAGCGCCAGACTATTCTATCGGCTGTCTTCCTCCTGGCCTGGTTCCATTCTAGTCCTCGGTCCTTCAAAGATTGTCTAATGTTGTCCTCCCAGCGGACTCTCGGTCGTCCTCGGGGTCTGGATCCTTGGCTCTTTGTTTCCCATGCTTGTCAAGGTAGCCGATCTTCTCCCATTCTGCAGACATGGCCAAACCATCTTAGTTGGGACTGTTCTACTTGGGTCTGTAGGGGTGGGATTTTTAGGCCTTGACGTATCGTCTGGTTGCGTACCATGTCTCTTCTTGTTACTTCAACCACCTTCCTCATAATACCTCATTTCTGAGGTTTGGATCTGGCTTTTGTGGGTTGTAGTCATTGCCCATGACTCGCATCCATTATGTCAAGACTGGGACATAGGTGGAGCGGTATACAGCCATCTTCGTTTTCTTACCAACCTCTCTCTTGCTGAGGAATCCTCGATTTATGGCCTGAAAAAGTCTCCCACTGCTGCTTTTCGAGTGGCCAACTCTTCTTTGATGCCTCCCTTTCGGTCTATAATAGCTCCGAGGTATTTAAAGTGGTCGACCTGCTCCAGGACCTGTTCTCCCAGCTTTAATCTGATGCCCTTCTTTCTTCTCGTGATATCACCATGGATTTTGTTTTAGAGCTGCTTATGACCATCCCTCTCTTCTCCAGCTCTTCCTTCCAGACTTGCAGGTTGGATTGGAGATGTGCCTCTGATTTAGCAATCAGGGCAACATCATCAGCAAATGCCAGCTCTGAAATATAGACCTGTCTCATCTTCCAGTACCCCACTGAATACTTTCTTGTTCTCTCCTTACATGCCTTGATGACATCGTCCATAAGGAGTATGAAGAGGTAAGGTGATAGGATATCACCTTGTCTTACACCAGTGGTGGTCCTGAACTCTTCTGACTTATGGTTTGCTGTCCTCACATAATTTCTGCAAGACTTGTAGAAGCTCTGTATAGCATGAATCAGAGGTGCTGGAATATTCTTCCTTGCCAAACAGTCCCAAAGTTTGCTCCAAGGGACCCTGTCAAACGCCTTTTCCAGATCTATGAAACAAAGATGGATCTCACTCTTATACTCAAGGGCCTTTTCACTCAGCTGTCTGAGTGTGCAGATTAGGTCTTGAGTACTTCGGTTTGCTCGGAATCCGCACTGGACCTCATCCAATTGTGGCTCAGCTAGGCGTCGGAGTCTCTGCTCTAGGATTCTAGAGTAGATTTTTCCAGGGACACTGAGAAGGGATATGCCTCTATGGTTTCCACATTGTCGATTGTCACCCTTTTTTGAAAATTGGTGTTATGATGGCGATCTCCCAATCCTTTGGTATGGTCTTGTTGCACCATGCTGCCTGTAGGACCCTTAAGAGTAACAGGTCGCCTGATGCTCCCATGTACTTAACCATTTCTGATGTTATACCATCATGCCCTGCTGCTTTGCCCATCTTGATTTTCTCCAGTGCTGCCTTCAGTTCTTCCATCTTTATGTCATCTTCATCACCATTGGTTTCTTCTTCTGTGCTAGTGGTTATCATTTCTGATGTTTGACCTTGCTCACCATCAAGGAGTTCTGAGAAATATTCTTTCCATCTTTCCATTACTTCCTTCGGGGCAGTAAGCGATTTGCCTTGCTTGTCCTTTATAAATTTGAGAGGGCATTGTTTTTCCTTCCTCATGTTCTTTAGGGTCTTATAGAACAATTTCTGGTTTCTTGCGTGATGTTGGGCAGTTCCTAGGCTGAGCAACTCTTTCAGTTGTTCATTTGATTGTTAGCAGGTAGTGATCACTTCCAATCTCTGGCCCCCTCCAGACTCTTGCATCTCGGACATATTTGAATGAGCTTCTCCGAACAATGGCATAGTCGATCACTGACTTCTCATTCTTTTTTTGTTCACATCTAGTGTATGCATGTATGCGCTTATGGGGGAACTTTGTGTTTGTAATGATCAGATTCTGCTCACTGCAGAATCTAAGGAGTCGCTTTCCATTGTCATTGAGAGTATCTTCTCCACATCTTCCGATAACTCCACCCCATCTAGCATGGTCATTTCCAACTCTGGCATTAAAATCTCCGAGCATGATAACTTCATCTAGGCAGTCATCCACTGTCCTTTGAAGCAGCTTGAAGAATTCCTCCTTGACCTCTGCTCTCTCATCCTCATTTGGCCCATACACTATGACCAGGTTGACTATGGTTTTTCCTTCTTTTAGTTTCACAACCATAATGCGCTCTGAGACAAAGTTCCACCCCTTGATACTATCTTTTTGATTTTGGGCCACAATGCAACCCACACCCCCTTTAGCTCTTTCGGATATGGGTACACCACTGTAGAGCAGCGTGTTGCCATTAAGATCCATGACTCCTTGTCCTTTTTTCTTTGTTTCCGTTATAGCCAGGATTTCTAGTTTTGCTTTCCTCATCTCTTCCACCAGCTCCTCTTCCTTCCCATTTATACTTCTTGTGTTCCATGTTCCATAAGTCGTAGTCCGTAGTCTGTTCCAGTTCGTCGCCTTTAGAATCAGTCCGGTTTTCTCTCTCTTGTGTTACTCGTAATCATGGTTTAAAGCAAACAGGTGATTGGCCTGTTGTGCCTTTGCATGGTGGAGGGGCTGCCTCCTTACGGCCTCCATGCAGGCCGCCCTCCTCCTTTTTCATCCGGGCTTGGGACCGGCATGGGCGGAGTTTCCAGTTCCACATGGACATTCATTTGTATGACATATCCAGTTCCACATGGACATTCATTTGTATGACATATCCAGTTCCACATGGACATTCATTTGTATGACATATCCAGTTCCACATGGACATTCATTTGTATGACATATCCAGTTCCACATGGACATTCATTTGTATGAGAGATTCCAGTTCCACATGGACATTCATTTGTATGAGAGATTCCAGTTCCACATGGACATTCATTTGTATGAGAGATTCCAGTTCCACATGGACATTCATTTGTATGAGAGATTCCAGTTCCACATGGACATTCATTTGTATGAGAGATTCCAGTTCCACGTGGACATTCATTTGTATGAGAGATTCCAGTTCCACATGGACATTCATTTCTATGAGAGATTCCAGTTCCACATGGACATTCATTTCTATGAGAGATTCCAGTTCCACATGGACATTCATTTCTATGAGAGATTCCAGAATAAGGAGTGTCTTGTTTTGCTATCACTTATTCTCAGTGTGTGTCCTATCCATTGCCAACATGTTGTCCTCATGTTTTTATTCCTTTGTCGGGCTCTTTCTATCAGTTTCACATTGAAGATCTTGTCATAAACGCTTCTGTTCTGTACAGCTACCCATTTACGAAAGTCTGTAACTTTTAGGTTGTTGATGTTGCTGCTAGATGGTGTCCTATTTGCTAAGCAGTTAGAGCGTGTGCCTCTCGTGATCAAGTTACCAGGTTCTGCGATCAAAACCTGGCAGAATCATGCTTCACTCTACTCAGCTGTAAATGGGTACCTGACTGATCTTACTTTAAGAAAGGCAAAGACAGTAAGGCAGAAAAAACTGGTCACCTCCACCTCATAAAGCTGGGCCTAGTCTAGTGAAATCTCAAACACTTCACTCCCCTTTGGCAACATCTGCTATGATTCATCAAATTCAATTCATAACCCTCCACTCCCAAAGGAGCATAGGCCTTCAACAAACACATGCCAAGTCCTCCTGTCACGTGTCATCATCTCAAGTTCTTTCCACATTCTCCTCATCATTTTCACCTCTGTTTCCAGCTCTCTTCTCCATGTGCTTCTTGGTCTACCTCTGCCTCTCATGCCCTGGGGGTTCCAGAACAAGGACTGCCTTGTAATGCTATCAACAGGTTTCCTCAGTGTGTGTCCTATCCATTGCCATCATCTTCTTCTCATCCCCTGTTCCACCGGCACCTGTCCGTCTCTTGTCATCAGTTCAACGTTGGTAACCTTGTCATACCATTTTAATCCCTCTATTCTACGCAAGCACCCATTTATGAAAATCTGTAGCTTTTTGGTTGTTGTCTTTGTTGTTCTCCATGTCTCAGAGCCATACAATAGGACTGACTTCACATTTGAGTTGAAGATTCTTATTTTCGTGTTGGATCTGATTGAAAACACTCGATGAGAGGTCACAGCAAGTGGGTCTGAAAATACACAGGGAAAAGACAAAAATAATGAGAATAAATGCAGGTAACGATAACAGGGTTGAACGTGAAGTAACACCAATACAAGATGTAGAATAGTACACATATCTTGGCAGTAATATAGACAAAGTTGGAGGGACAGACAGTGATATCAAACTAAGAATACAAAAGCAAGAGGGGCTTTCATTGCATTGGGAAATATATGGAGATCAAGAGAAATCGGAACATCTGCTATGAGCCTGACTTTAATTTTACCTTTTTATGTTAGAAAGCAATACAGTAGAGTGACCTTGACATTTGAGTTGAAGATTCTAATTTTTGTGTTGGACCTGATTTCTTTTGATTTGTTGTTGTTGTTGTTGTTGTTTAACTAGAGCTGCTGAGCTTCTCGCTCTTTCGCCTCCAATTCCAAATTGTAGACTCATTGGTATTATCTACACTGTAGATCTAGGCTTTTCCTGAGGTTTTTCTGTCATTCTGAAACATCTTGATGTAAAGTCATGAGCTCCAGTTTCTCCAGCTTGGGTTGCATTTAAATGATCATCACATCTAGTCCCAAGCTAGGAGGAAGAAGTGTGTGGCATACTGTGTATTCCCCGCCATCCAAGGGGGCTCTCCAAATAGGAAGGGCTAAAATACTGTACTCTGGTTCTGGGCTCTCCCAGGAATCATCACATGCTACATCAAGCCATTTTTCAGCCCCCTGCCCACCTATTATTGGGTCCATAGTGAGATACTCCTGAATGCAGCCAGCGAGGTGAAAGCCACAGTTACGTCTGGGGCTCAAGTGATTCCTCCAAGCTTAGTGTGCAATGCTGGGTTCTCAACATGTTTCACCACAGAAGGAATCCCTGGAAGTGGTTGGATGATTTCAAGAGTCAGTGAGGGTGTAATAGCCTCACAGACAGAGGTTCACTTCCACATATGTGTTATAGCATTGTGCTGGTGGTCATATAAGAATGACTCCACATAATCTTCCATACATTTCTTTTGATGGATGTATGTTTTACAGTAAATGTTTAATTAGATTTTAGTTCAGCGGTTTCCAAACCAGAGTCACAACCCATATTAGGGTCATGAAGATCTTCTCAGAAAAGCATGAAAAACAGGACATTATATTCTCTAAGGGTCATGAACTGTGAAAGTAATAACAAAAGGTCACAATGATAAAAAGTTTGGGAACTACTATCTTAGTTGAAGACTTGTTTTTGATTGTTGTTCTCTTGTTATCATTTCTTTTATGTATGTGATAATAAAGATAATGGTAATGAGGATAATTTACAAATTTTTTTTTTTCAGGTAGGAGCCTCCCTGTTTGCCAGTAACATTGGAAGTTTACATTTTGTTGGCCTGGCTGGATCTGGTGCAGCTGCTGGCATTTCCATTGCCAATTACGAACTTAATGTGAATATTTCTTAATTGGGTGGTTATAAAGTCCTTGGTAAACTTTTAAACTGTAATAACTCATACCTGTTAACCTCCTGAGATAAAAACCTGTGCAGCTTACCAATAAAGCCTGTACAAAGTTTAAAAACTTGTATGCAATACCAATAAATGCCTGTATGGCATACTAATAAACACCTGTATGGCACACCAATAAACACCTGTATGGCATACCAATAAATGCCTGTATGGCATACCAATAAACACCTATATGGCATACCAATAAACACCTGTATGGCATACCAATAAATGCCTGTATGGCATACCAATAAACACCTGTATGGCATACCAGTAAGCACCTGTGTGGCATACCAATAAACACCTGTATGGCATACCAATAAAAACCTGTATGTCATACCAACAAAAACCTGTACAAAGTTAAAAAACCTGTACGCAATACCAATAAAAACCGTACAAAGTGAAGAAAAACTTTACACAAAAGTTTTTGTAATACAGAAGATGAACGGTTTAAAAACAGTAAATAAAAAACAGAAAGTAATTTTAAAGAGGAAAATAAAATGTATTTAAAAAAAACCTGTACAAACTGACAGCTGTACACGGACAAAAAATTGTTAATTCCTGTACAGGTTATACCGTTCCTGTACAAGTCAACAGGTATGTCAAAGTTGGTTTTTTTTTTCTTCGTACGCCCGCTAATACTCGAGGCGAAATCTCAGGTTATTATTAATGTCTAACCTGACATTGATTTTACATGAATATCCCTTTTTTCTTGTACAGAGACAGGTGTCCCTCGCCATTCAGGCAGATACTCGCCGATTTCGAGGTACCCATTAGAGCTGGGTCGGCTCAGGAGCCGCCAATCCCTGGTCGATGACACTCCTTCAAATGTTCTCGCCAGGTCTCGAGTTAATCCAGTCCAAATCTCGGTCGATGAAAAATCCTCAAATGCCGTCGCCCGGGTTTGATCCTGAATCACCCAGTCGCCAGAGCGGTGTGGTAACCACTACGCTAGCGCGGCTCTGTCAAAGTTGTTAACTTTGTGCATTATAAATATACAAATATAATTTTAAATAGTCAAAACTGTTGTCTACTCATCAAAACCACATTCTTTGGATAAATGCAAGGTCAGGGTCACTAATGCAACTCACTAAACAGCAACTGGAGTATATTTTCAAAGAGCTGGGACAACTGAATGTGTCATGAAAGATGGCAGTCATGTTGATACCTAAACATTTGACCCAGTGGTCATCAACCAGGGGTCGGCAATATTGGGGTCTCCCAATAGATCAAAGTGGATGATTTGGTAGATCTCTAGGTGATTGAGGGGGGGAGAAAGACTTTTTTATACTTAAGACTGTCTTCTCCTTTTTTTTTAATTTGATGATGAAAAATATCCAGTTCAACCTCTGATGGGTTTTAATTAGGATTTATATTGTTTTCAATTGCAAATAATATGAATAACTGCCGATATGCGAAAGTGGCATCACATTTGTCAAATTATTGTAAATAGGGCAAATCAAAATGACCAATTTTGCATGTACATAAAAAAAAAAACTAACACACAAAAATGAGATAAAACAAAACCAAACAAAAATAATATTCAGGGAGAGGAGTGTAAAGGCCAGGTGTTTCCAGTTAGATATTATTTCATTTGTCATAAGTAAAGCTCTACAGAGATTCAAATAGCCTCAAACTGACTACTGCTTTCTTTGACAACATTCAAGTAGAAGTCTGAGAGTGTACAAGAACAAGAAGATTTGTCATAAGCCATATGTATTGTAAGAACATCATCAGACCTTCACCTTCCCAATTACTATATATTAACTTTTGTTCTTGTTAAATACTGTTTAAATAATGTTGCCTTCTTGGGTCAGTAAGGCAGACACGTGGCATGTCTCATAGAGTATCACCTCCAAACTACATATATTTGTAAATGGATGTCTCTGACAGATCCTCCGTATAAAATGGCCAGATGTAATAACAAATATAATGCTAAGGAAAAGATGCGAGCAATAGCCAATACAAACCGAAATTAAGGTAAGAAAGTGGGGATAGATAGGACATTCACTCAGAAGAGAAAAATCAAGCATAGCCAGAATTGCCCTTGACTGGAACTGACAGGGGAAAAGAAGAGTGGGGAGGCCAAAGAGAACTTGGAGAAGAACTGTTGAAGAGGAGGCTAGGGAAATTGGAATGACTTGGGCACAGCTGAAAAAGACAGCCCTAAATAGGAAATCGATGGAGAACAATGTTTCTGCCCTATGTTCCACAGGGAATGAAAAGGATAAAAATGTGTTCAAAGCTTTTGGGTTACTGGTTGAAAAGTAGGATTTATCACATTAAAATGAACTTTTTCATGATGATCCAAACAAATAGATCACCTGGCGGGGATAATTAAAAAATACATAAAAGCGGTACTTATTCCAAATATTTAGAAACCTGACTAAAGACATGATTTTATGAAGGTAAATGTTTAGAGAGCGTCAGATTGACAGAGTGGTTAGAGTGTTGGTCTCTCGCAGCAAAAGTGCCGGGTTTGAATCACGGTACGGACACACTCCAGTCTACTCAGCTGTAAATGGGTACCTGACTCTGCTGTTTGAGTTAAGAAAGAAAAAGGCAAACAGGAAGAGAACTGGTCACTACATCTCTCAATGCAGGACCTAGTATGGTGAAGTCTCTACCCTTTGCAGCGGTATCTGCTATGGGACTACCATTACCTGTTTTTAGATGTTTCGAGAGCTTAGTTCAGCAATTTTCAACTGGTGTGGGTCCACAGATGTGACACTGGAGTTTGGGGTAATGTCGAAAAGAAGCAAGAAAAAAATGTAAGAATAAAGAAAATCGTCGATGTCAATTTTAGGTGTACTGTACATTTTTCATAAAAGGTCGATACGAATGAAAAATAATAACATTTTAATTTTTAAAATTTTATTTGAAAGTTAAAAATAGTAAAATTCAAAAAAAATGTTTTAAATAAATTTTTTGAAATCCAGATCACTATTATTTTAAAAAATAACACAATGATTAGACTTTTAACTATTGAACTTTTAAACACATTCTTAATACTGGTTTTTTTTTTTTTTTTGAAAAAATTTCTCCTTAAAAAGACTCATGGTGTGCCTTGACAATTTTAGCACCTTGTTCAGAGTTCCGTTCGGTGAAAAAGGTTGAAAATCACTGGTGTAGTGTTTCTAAAGTAGATCCCTACAGCTCTTTGGTTGCCTACCACTGTATTGTGCTAAAACTTGATGAATGCTTTTAAATGCATTTTACAGTGGGACTGTATCATGTGCACATCCAAATTTATGAATGTTTGGAATAGTTCAAGGACTTTATAATCACCCTGCATCAGACGGACATGATAGACATTCAATACAGACACTGAAAACAGACAAGATAAGCAGGTCAGGAGATGACGGACAGTTAGTACAGACTCTGAAAACAGACAAGATAAGTATGTCAGGAGATAACACGGCATGAAGACATGCCAGTACAGAAAGTTAAGATAGGCAGATGGATTGATTGATAGACAGAGACAGGTGCATAGATAGACACAGACTGGCAGATAGATAGATAAACATATAGATGGATGGATTAGTAAGCTAGATGGATAGAGTAGATAGCGAGTTGGGATGGATTGATGCCAGCCATCTCTGGACAGATGAATGTGTGAGTAGAAGAACAGACAGACAGACAGATGGATAAATGGCTGTTTGTGTAGACAAGCAGATGGATGGACAAACAGACAGTAGGACTGACACATTGATTGATAAATGGTTTTTTAATGGATGGTGGGGGGATGGCAGAAAGGAAAAGTAATGGATGGATGAGTACTAATCTATGATGCTCATATATTTATGACATTCCTCAGGCCATGCTGGTGCTGATATTACTGGGATTTATATTTCTTCCAATCTACATCTCATCTGGTGTAAGTAAGACACCTCAACTTCGTATTTCTCCTAATCTACACCCCTACTTCATATTAGTCATAATCTACACCTCTACTTCATATTTGTTCTAGTCTACACCTCTACATCATATTTGTCCTAATCTACATCTCTACTTCATATTTGTCCTAATCTACATCTCTATTTCATATTTGTCCTAATCTACCCCTCTACTTCATATTTGTCCTAATCTACACCTCTACTTCATATTTGTCCTAATCTACACCTCTACTTCATATTTGTCCTAATCTACACCTCTACTTCATATTTGTCCTAATCTACACCTCTACATCATATCTATCCTAATCTACACCTCTACATCATATTTGTCCTAATCTACCCCTCTTCATCATATTTGTCCTAATCTACACCTCTATTTCATATTTGTCATAATCTACACCTCTTTCATATTTGTCCTAATCTACACCTCTACTTCATATTTGTCCTAATCTACACCTCTATTTTTTATTTGTCCTAATCTACACCTCTTCATCATATTTGTCCTAATCTACACCTCTATTTCATATTAATCCTTATCTACACCTCTACTTCATATTTGTCAGAATCTACACCTCTACTTCATATTTGTCCTAATCTACACCTCTACTTTATATTTGTCCTAATCTACACCTATATTTCATATTTGTCCTAATCTACACCTCTACTTCATATTTGTCCTAATCTACACCTCTATTTTTTATTTGTCCTTATCTACACCTCTTCATCATATTTGTCCTAATCTACACCTCCATTTCATATTAATCCTTATCTACACCTCTACTTCATATTTGTCCGAATCTACACCTCTACTTCATATTTGTCCTAATCTACACCTCTACTTTATATTTGTCCTAATCTACACCTATATTTCATATTTGTCCTAATCTACACCTCTATTTCATATTTGTCCTAATCTACACCTCTACATCATATTTGTACTGATCTACACCTCTACTTCATATTTAACCTAATCTACATCTCTACTTCATATTTGTCCTAATCTACACCTCTACATCATATTTGTCCTAATCTACACCTCATCATATTTGTCCTTATCTACACCTCTGTTTCATATTTGTCCTAATCTACACCTCTATTTCATATTTATTCTAATCTACACCTCTATTTCATATTTGTCCTAATCTACACCTCTACTTCATATTTGTCCTAATCTACACCTCTTCATCATATTTGTCCTAATCTACACCTCTATTTATTATTTATCCTAATCTACACCTCTACTTCATATTTGTCCTAATCTACACCTCTACTTCATATTTGTCCTAATCTACACCTCTATTTCATGTTTGTCCTAATCTACACCTCTATTTCATATTTGTCCTAATCTACACTTCAATTTCATATTTGTCCTAATCTACACCTCTACTTTATATTTGTCCTAATCTACACCTCTACTTCATATTTGTCCTAATCTACACCTCTACTTCATATTTGTCCTAATTTTCACCTCTACTTCATATTTGTCCTAATCTACACCTCTTCATCATATTTGTCCTAATCTACACCTCTATTTCATATTTGTCCCAATCTACACCTCTATTTCATATTTGTCCTAATCTACACCTCTACATCATATTTGTCAAAATCTACACCCCTACATCATATTTGTCCAAATCTACACCTCTTCATCATATTTCTCAAAATCTACACCTCTACATCATCTTTGTCCTAATCAACACCTCTACTTCATATTTGTCCTAATCAACACCTCTACATCATATTTCTCCAAATCTACACCTCTACATCATATTTGTCCTAATCAAAACCTCTACTTCATATTTGTTCTAATCAAGGCTAATCTACACCTCTACTTTATATTTTTTCCTGATCTACACCTTATCTGATGTAAGCTCAGAAATCTCTACTTCATATTTCTCCCATTGTACGTCTGAGCTGGTGGAAATTCTGACATCTCTACTTCATATATCTCGGACTACATCTGACCTGGTTAAAGTTCAGACATCTCTCTTCATATTTCAGCCATTCTACATATTACCTGGTGAAAGTTCTGGCACATTTACTTCATATTTCTCCTTATCTACATCTCATCTGCTGCAAGCTTCATAAATATGAGATATTTTGTTTAAAACCCAAATATTTGATATTATGTTTACACATCACTGTTGAATGTGGTTATCTTCTGTTTAAATAAAACACTATTAGACATAGTGTATCAACAAAATATTTAGACATAGTGTTTAATTAAGCATACACTGTTAGACTTTGTCATTAAACAGTGCACAATTAGATTTTGTGTTTAAACAATAAATTTAGACATTGTTTTAAACGTTATATGAAAAGATATGGTGTTTAAATACTGTATTTTGATACAATGTGTTTTAACAGTACACTTTTAGACATTGTGTTTATATACTATATTTAGACCCATTGTGTTTAAATGGTACACCTTTAGACATTGTGTTCATGTACTATATTTAGACACATTGTGTTTAAATGGTACACTTTTAGACATTGTGTTTAAACAATACACTTTTAGACATTGTGTTTAAACAGTACACTTTTAGACGTTGTGTTTATATACTATATTTAGACACATTGTGTTTAAATGGTACACTTTTAGAAATTGTGTTTAAACAGTACACCTTTAGACATTGTGTTTAAACAGTACACTTTTAGACATTGTGTTTAAACAGTACACTATCAGGCATTGTGTTAATCATCCAGGTTTATACTATGCCTCAGTATCTTCAGAGACGGTTTGGTGGAAAGAGAATACAGATTTTTCTCTCAGTTCTTACACTTCTTATGTACATCTTTACAAAGATATCAGTAAGTACTCACTTCGTATGTACATCTTTATAGAAATATCCGAATTCACTTATCATGTACATCTTTACAAAAATATCACGTTCGCACTTCTTATGTATATCTTTACAAAAATATTAGTAAGAACTCACTCCTCATGTACACATTTACATCTTTACAGAAATATCAGTAAGTACCCACTTCTCATGAACACCTTTACAGAAATATTAGTAAGTACCCACTTCTCATGAACACCTTTACAGAAATATTAGTAAGTACCCACTTCTCATGAACACCTTTACAGAAATATTAGTAAGTACCCACTTCTCATGAACACCTTTACAGAAATATTAGTAAGTACCCACTTCTCATGAACACCTTTACAGAAATATTAGTAAGTACCCACTATGCAGACCTGAAAGTCTTTTATATTTGGACATGCGCCCTAATATAACTGACTAGGTTGAATGGTACGCGCCTCACCAAAACGAGGCAAAATTCTATTTAATAAAAAAATAAAATGTACACCTTTACAGAAATATCAGTAAATACCCACTTCTCATGTACACCTTAACAGAAATATCAGTACCTGCTTAATCCTCATGTACATCTTTACAGAAATATCAGTATGTACTCATCCTCATGTACATCTTTATAAAAACATCAGTATGAAATCATTTCTCATGCACATCTTTATAAAAAATATCAGTAAGTACTCACTCCTCATGCACATCTTTACAAAAATATCAGTAAGTACTCACTTCTCATGTACTTCTTTATAAAGACATCAGTAAATACTCACTTCTCATGTACTTCTTTATAAAGACATCAGTAAATACTGATTACTCACTTCACAAGTATATTTTATTACTCTCTCAGTCTATTGGAAACTGAAAGTGACTTTGTTGATTATGCTATTTCAGGCAGACTTGTATTCCGGCTCCATTTTCATAGAGCAGGCGTTGAACTGGGACATGTATGGAGCTGTCTTATTACTTCTGGGAATAGCTGCTGTTTTCACCATCACAGGTAATGGGCCGGGTAACTTGGTTATCTTACTTGGTCACCATCACAGGTAATGGACATGGACACTTGGACATCATATATGGTCAACATCACAGGTAATGGACAGGAGAACTTGGTTATCTTACTTGGTCAACATCACAGGTAATGGACAGGTGAACTTGGGTATCATACCTAGTCACCATCACAGGTAATGGACAGGAGAACTTTGTTATCATACCTAGTCACCATCACAGGTAATGGGCTAGTCAATTAGCTACAGTATGCCACACTCCTTCCAGCTTGAAACCAGATGTAAGGATACTATAAATGTATGCCAAGCCAAGGTAGAATACCTGGGAAAGAAACTCAAATTCATGACTCCAACTTAACAAGTTTCAGAAGATCAGAAAAAGCCACAGGAAAAGCCTAGAATTACAGTGTAGATAATGCCAAGGATTCTTCAACTTGGAATTGGCTGCAAAAAGAGTGATAATTTCAGCATCCCTAGCTAAACAAGATCAAAAACATAGATGCAGTATGGAAGGCTGTAGTGGCAGTAGTAGCTGCAGTAACAGAAGTAGTGGTAGTAATAAGTAATTGTGGTGGTAGTAGCAGAAATAGTAGTAAGTAATAGTGGTGGTAAAGATAAAGGTAGACCAATAGTAGATATTCATCAAGTATTTTAACTTTGTCTTGCATCTGATTATGTCATGAGACAGAAGTACCAGGTCATTGGCAAAATCTAGATCATCAAGTTGTTTAGTCAGACTCCACTGGATTCCATTTCTGTTGACTGAAGTCAGTCTTTTCATAACCAAATCTATAGCCAATTGGAAGAGAAATAGTGACAAAAGGCATCACTGTCAAACTGCAGATCTTATCCCAAATAGTTCTGTGAGTTGTCCTTAATGATCTTCAGGTAGAACTCCATAATGCCGTATTAATTTCCAAAGTGATTCTCTGTCTACACTGTCAAACGCCTTTTCATTGTCCATAAATCCAGTGTGAAGAAATTAGTTTCATTCCAGACTTTGTTCCACCCTTATTGTGTCCCTTGAAGTTCCGGGAGGTCTCAGAGGAAATAAAGAATAGGCCTACTGCATCCACAGGCATGTCGTATTTGGTGACCTACATCAGGTTGTGACTGGGGCAGGCAACCTCATCATGTAAAACAGATTGCTACAGAAACCACTGCTACAAGATCCCATGAATGTTTTGGGGCAGTCTTCCTACAAGGGGGTCAGCTGTAATAGTGGCTCCATGCTGTATGTGGGAGTGAAAATGAAGATAGTGATCTTGTCACACCATTTCTATTGTGTGGTAGCACCCGTTTATAAAAGTCTATAACAATGTTTCTTAACCTTTTAGACATCCCGCACCCCTTTACAGCATCTTAAGAAACCTTGCACCCGTTTACAGCATGTAGCAAATGTAATTTTTGCTGAGGAGGTTAAGATGTTATACCTAACAAGAAAGATAGTTGTGTCTGTGTTAACTGTGTGAGGTCAAGCACATGTAGGTCCCTGACTATAAAAGGAATGATGATGATGATGATGATATATTGATCAGGGAACCTAACGCTACCTCCCTAGATCTCACACAGTCCGTATTTTGATTCTAGTGGCTGGTGTATGATGTCTCTAGTGTCTAGGGGTGAAATGAAGATGATGGTACATCAACACAATACACTTTAACTCACTAAAAGAAAATGAATAAGACGGTGGTTAAAGTTTTCTTTTAAAATTTGAATGTTTTTTCTTTTTACAATTTAATCTGCCTGTCCCGCCAACTTCTTTTGGACAGGTCTTTGAAAATGAGGAAATATATTTACATATAATGTGGTAACTAAAATATGGACTCTTTGTCCTATGAATATATGTTAATATAGAGTTCCTATAGGTGTATTCACAGAATCAAACTTTACTAGTTGTTAGTGATTGTCATATGTTATGAGGAGCTGTTGTTTACATCAAGCCCCATATAATTCAATGTTATTTTGATAGGAATATTTTCTTAGGATGAAATGTCAGAGGTCCCAGCTGATAACTTGTCACCTGGGATTCTTCATAGGTCAAATATAAGTCAGTATATCAATGTAGAGACAATGTCGATCAGCACCCACATGTAAGCTCCTTCAGGCTATCAGCTGACAGCTTAAACTTTTTAATGGAGACTTTACACCCACTCATCAGGTTTCCTGTCACCGGACGGTAACAGGAAATAAAAACTCTGCAATAAAAAGACACCCTGGCCTTTTCAACCTGATCATAACTTCTTATCCCTATCTATACATGACGGTATGGGATCAGCCTCTTGTGCATTCATGTGCATCAGCCCCTAATTTATGACTCACACCCTTCTGTGACCACACCACAGGTCCCTATGGCAGATACGCCACTGTACTTTTACATAGTTTGCTTCAATGCAATAATGTGGAGTAACCACATCTCCTTATATATATGATTTTTTCTTTTTCTTTTCTTTTCTAACTATAAAATGCTTCTAGGCATGTTGAAAAGTGTTCATAGAACACAGAGGCTTCCTAACATTTCCAATACAAATATTTATACAAAATCATAATAATATGCAACAGTCAAATACAGTTCAATGTGAGGACTCATTAATGTTTGCTTCCGGCATGTCCTTCACTTTTCCACAGCAGTATCTGACTTTTTCAGTTTTAATCAAGCATGTAAATACATAAAGAACTCCGCCAATGCCGGTCCCAAGCCCGGATGAAAAAGGAGGAGGGCAGCCTGCATGGAGGCTGTAAGGAGGCAGCCTCTTCACCATGCAAAGGCACAACAGGCCAATCACCTGTTTGCTTTAAATCATGATTACGCGAACTACAAGAGAGAAAACCGGACTGATTCTAAAGGCGACGAACTGGAACGGACTACGGACTACGACTTATGGAACTTGGAACACAAGAAGTATAAATGGGAAGGAAGAGGAGCTGGTGGAAGAGATGAGGAAAGCAAAACTAGAAATCCTGGCTATAACGGAAACGAAGAAAAAAGGACAAGGAGTCATGGATCTCGATGGCAACACGTTGCTCTACAGTGGTGTACCCATATCTGAAAGAGCTAAAGGGGGCGTGGTTGCATTGTGGCCCAAAATCAAAAAGATAGTATCAAGGGATGGAACTTTGTCTCGGAGCGCATTATGGTTGTAAAACTAAAAGAAGGAGAAACCATAGTCAACCTGGTCATAGTGTATGGGCCAAATGAGGATGAGAGAGCAGAGGTCGAGGAGGAATTCTTCGAGCTGCTTCAAAGGACAGTGGATGACTGCCTAGATGAAGTTATTATGCTCGGAGATTTTAATGCCAGAGTTGGAAATGACCATGCTAGATGGGGTGGAGTTATTGGAAGATATGGAGAAGATACTCTCAATGACAATGGAAAGCGACTCCTTAGATTCTGCAGTGAGCAGAATCTGATCATTACAAACACAAAGTTCCCCCATAAGCGCATACATGCATACACTAGATGTGAACCAACCAAGAATGAGAAGTCAGTGATCGACTATGCCATTGTTCGGAGAAGCTCATTCAGATATGTCCGAGATGCAAGAGTCTGGAGGGGGCCAGAGATTGGAAGTGATCACTACCTGCTAACAATCAAACGAACAACTGAAAGAGTTGCTCAGCCTAGAACTGCCCAACATCACGCAAGAAACCAAGTAAACGAGCAGGAGAAATGAGCATTAGGACCTACAAGCTGAGAGAGCCAGAAATTAAGACCAGATATCAGGGGCTTATTGCTACAGCAGTGAGCAACACAGAAGAACGACCTGATGACTTGGAAACCCTCTGGAATAAATTCAAGGATATCATAAAGACAGCTGCTGCAGAAGCATGCGGTGAAGTCCGACTTGGGAACCAGAGAAAGAGGACACCTTGGTGGACAGAGGAAGTCAAAGAGAAAATAAGAGAGAAGAAAATGGCATGGAAACAATACTTAGGAGCTAAAAACACAACAGGACAAATGGAAAAATATAGAGAATATGTGACACTCAGAACAGAAGCAAAGAACAAAGTGCTAGCAGCAAAACAGAAGTCCTGGGAAGAATTTGGAGAAAAGCTAGAAAAAAGATGCACAAGAAAACCAGAAATTGTTCTATAAGACCCTAAAGAACATGAGGAAAGAAAAACAATGCCCTCTCAAATTTATAAAGGACAAGCAAGGCAAATTGCTTACTGCCCCGAAGGAAGTAATGGAAAGATGGAAAGAATATTTCTCAGAACTCCTGATGGTGAGCATGGTGAAGCATCAGAAATGATAACCACTAGCACAGAAGAGAAAACCAATGATGGTGAAGATGACATAAAGATGGAAGAACTGAGGGCAGCACTAGAGAAAATCAAGATGGGCAAAGCAGCAGGGCATGATGGTATAACACCAGAAATGGTTAAGTACATGGGAGCATCAGGCGACCTATTACTCTTAAAGGTCCTACAGGCAGCATGGTGCAACAAGACCATACCAAAGGATTGGGAGATTGCCATCATAACACCAATTTTCAAAAAGGGTGACAATCGACAATGTGGAACCCACCGCGGCATATCCCTTCTCAGTGTCCCTGGTAAAATCTACTCTAGAATCCTAGAGCAGAGACTCCGACGCCTAGCTGAGCCACAATTGGATGAGGTCCAGTGCGGATTCCGAGCAAACCAAAGTACTCAAGACCTAATCTTCACACTCAGACAGCTGAGTGAAAAGGCCCTTGAGTATAAGAGTGAGATCCATCTTTGTTTCATAGATCTGGAAAAGGCGTTTGACAGGGACCCCTGGAGCAAACTTTGGGACTGTTTGGCAAGGAAGAATATTCCAGCACCTCTGATTCATGCTATACAGAGCTTCTACAAGTCTTGCAGAAATTATGTGAGGACAGCAAACCATAAGTCAGAAGAGTTCAGGACCACCACTGGTGTAAGACAAGGTGATATCCTATCACCTTACCTCTTCATACTCCTTATGGACGATGTCATCAAGGCATGTAAGGAGAGAACAAAAAAGTATTCAGTGGGGTACTGGAAGATGAGACAGGTCTATATTTCGGAGCTGGCATTTGCTGATGATGTTGCCCTGATTGCTAAATCAGAGGCACATCTCCAATCCAACCTGCAAGTCTGGAAGGAAAAGCTGGAGAAGAGAGGGATGGTCATAAGCAGCTCTAAAACAAAATCCATGGTGATATCACGAGAAGAAAGAAAACATCAGATTAAGTTGGGAGAACAGGTCCTGGAGCAGGTCGACCACTTTAAATATCTCGGAGCTATTATAGACCGAAAGGGAGGAATCAAAGAAGAGTTGGCCACTCGAAAAGCAGCGGCTGGGAGACTTTTTCAGGCCATAAATCGTGGATTCCTCAGCAAGAAAGAGGTTGGTAAGAAAACGAAGATGGCTGAATACCGCTCCACCTATGACCCAGTCTTGACATATGGATGCGAGTCGTGGGCAATGACTACAACCCACAAAAGCCAGATCCAAACCTCAGAAATGAGGTATCTGAGGAAAGTGGTTGAAGTAACAAGAAGAGACATGGTCCGCAACCAGACGATCCGTCAAGGCCTAAAAATCCCATCCGCTGCAGACCCAAATAGAACAGTCCCAACTAAGATGGTTTGGCCATGTCTGCAGAATGGGAGAAGATCGGCTACCACGACAAGCATGGGAAACAAAGAGCCAGGGATCCAGACCTCCAGGACGACCCAGAGTCCGCTGAGAGGACAAAATTAGACAATCTTTGAAGGACCGAGGACTAGAATGGAACCAGGCCAGGAAGAAGACAGCTGATAGAATGGTCTGGCGCTCTCTCTTCCAAACCTCTACACCTCACGGTAGAAGGGGAACGACTAAGTAAGTAGTAAGTAAGTAAATACATAAAGCATTCTTACCACTAGTTCAAAGAAATATGTCACAAATAACGTTGACTGGCAAAGAATATGGCCTAAGTTTTGCTCTGTCCCGTCCAGATAGTGAATTAGTATTTAATTTTACAAGCTATCACATCTGATCTCAACGTAAGTGTTTGAATAAAGTTTTCTAGTCAAATGGCTCCGAGACCACTATGCCTTTTGCCAATATCTATTAGAGCCGACCAATGAAAGAAGGCACTACTACAACTTTTTAAATTTTGTTTTGAAAAAAAACAAAACAATTCCAAACAAACTATGTGCCTCTTAGTCCATTGGTCAGTCTGCATTAGTTATGCCCAATAGAAAAACATGTTTCGTTTTTAGTTACATTTTTCCTATCTCTCCCCTTTCACTCCTATACCAACTAATAGAATTTGAATTTCTACAATGCCTCTTTTTTTTTAAAACTATGTATAACGAGCAAGAACAACAGTCTGTCCGGTCAAGCGTCCGTAGACATTTAGTATTTTCTCAATAACTTGGCTAATACTTGGACTACCATATTTTTTAAAACATATTTTTGCTCAAAAAAACATATTTTTAGCTCAGGGGACTCTCAAAGCTATACTACCATATGATTTTTATTGTGGACAGTTTCAGTATGGTTTTAGATTTTCAATTTTGGTCACTGTCAATCGTCAAATTATAAATTTACACAAGGTCGTGCCGGCCATCTTCCCCCCTAATGTCTCTAACACGCCTCGTTTTCCTCACTGAAAATTCAAAAGAACCAACTGTGTTTGAGTGGATGTCAGAAGAATACGCAAGTTAGGTTACTATACCGCTAGGAGCAACTTGAGAAATTGTCTTGTCTGTGTGTTTGCCTCTGCTGGCTTGCCCACAGCGTGTAATCTTATTAAAGAGACTGCGTGCAGAACGAAGAGGGGTTTTTTTCAAAACTTTGGTAGTGTTTTGCGTTTAATATTTTACAATCGCCTCGTTTCTTACTACTGTGAAATGGTCCGAAATTATTACAAATGCTAGTGTTAAAGTTAACCTATTATGTTCAAAATTCAAATGCCAGCTCCCCCCTGGTCTCACAGTTGCAAGTTTGTTAATTACAACAAGCTTCCCCCCCCCCCCCCCCCCCCCCCCCCCCCCCCCCCCCCCCCCCCCCCCCCCCCCCCCCCGTTTCGTGCAGCAGATCGGCGAGATGTTAAATGGTTTTTTTCTTTTTCTACGTTTTCGAAACCGAAACTAAAGCGTGTTAGATTTTTATGGCGGGTCTTTTCTTAGCATTCCCACTGCACAAAAGGCATCGCCCTACTGGCGATGAAGATGAAACCAGTCAGACACCTGAGGGCTGGGGTATTTATTCATCATAGGACTAAAATCTTACTGAAATAAGCGATTATCTCACAGATTTTACTACACAGCATCTTAAGAAGCCTCATACCACTGTACAGCATATTAACTCTGTGATATTTTGTTAATGTTTTACAGACCATCCAGCAAACCATATAAACATTATAGACATTTGGAAAGAAAAAGGACATTATAGGCCGCGTGAAGCTTTTAAATTAAATCATATATTGTATTGTTATTATACAACAAAGACACACATATTATACATTACAGTAAAGATAAATGACTGTAGAATTAGAATATGAAGGATTTTAGTGATATTCTACATATTTTATAGACTACGTTTTAATAAAAACTCATTTTAGTGAATGAAAAATGTACTCACCAACCCGTGCATAAAAACTGAAACATTACCCAGAGTGTTCCAGCATCTTTTAGAATAACACTAATCCATATATGAATATTGTTTACAAGTGTCAGCTTTCTGTGATATTTTGTTAATGTTTTATAGACCATCCAGCAGACCGTACCATCATCATTAAAATAAAAAAGAAGATATTCAAGGCCGCATGAACTTTTAAATTAAATCATATATTGTGTTGATATTACACAACAAAGACACACAAATTATGTTTCACAGTAAAGATAAATATACAGTATTTAGAATTATAATATTGGGGCTTTTAAGTGCTATTCTTCATATTATATTCAATTATGAGTAATAATGTAAACAATTGTTTTTTTAAACTCATTTTAATGAATGAAAAATGTACCCACCAACCCATGCATAAAGACTGAAATGTTATCCAAAGTACTCCATGGTTTTTTTTTAAATAACACTAATCCATATATGAATAATAATTACAAGTTTCAGCTTTCTGTGATGTTTTGTTAATGTTTTACAGACCATCCAGCGGACCATACCATCATTATTAAAATTTGGAAACAAAAAGGTCAAATTCAAAGTAAATCATATATTGTATTGTACTTACATTATTATGCATAAACAATATGTACACAATATTTTATCTGAAAGAATATTTACATTTTAGTCAATGGTGGCTTGTGTATGCCCTATCTTGAAGCACTGTTTTTGGGTGGAGGTGAGGATAATCATCGCAACGCTCGCAAATAAAATTTGTTCTTTTTGGAGAATCTGGTTTGCTGCAGACTCTACATCTTCTTTCTTTTTCTGTGTAAGCTATCATATGCTTAGCTCCTTCAAGCCTCTGAATTGGGTTGGCTGTCCTTGGACTTCCAGGGGTTGCCTTGATACTCCTCTGTGGCTCGGGCATTAGATCGGCGGCCCACTGCAGCAAAGCATCAATCAGAGATATTTTGAACTGTTTTAATGTCATTTTTCTACTGCCTGTGAGCCTATAGAGGATGAAGGCATTGGTACAAGTAATTTCCATTATCCAGTAGAATATTTTTTTCCACCACTTGTTGCTGCGTCATTTGTGAATGCCATAATACCCAAGCATTTGATCAGCATGGTCACATCCATTCATATTCTGATTATAGTCATGGACTGTTATTGGCTTTGGTTTTGTCGTGGTAGTCATTCCTGTATTTGTTTTGGTGGAAACAATGATTACTGGCTTTTTTGCTTTCTTATCCCTCCATCCAATACAAAGCAAAGATGAATCTTTAGTTTGCCAGCATTTTCGTTCCATGTGTGGTATGGAAAGTGCTTTTATTTCTAAAGGAAAGCCAATTCGGTTTGACTGGAGGGTGCCAGTGTAGAATTGCTTTTGCTGAAGCAAATAGTCAATGAGTGCCCTTGTGGTGTAGAACCTGTCAGCAAATATATGATAACTAGTACCAATTGTCTGTAATAGAGTTCCTAACTTACTTAGTCGTTCCCCTTCTACCGTGAGGTGTAGAGGTTTGGAAGAAAGAGTGCCAGACTATCCTATCGGCTGGTAATAGAGTTCCAAAGACTTTTATTGCCATCCCACTATTGGTGTCTGTGCTTGGATCGTATGAGGTATCCGCTCCGTAATAAGTAAGCAGGGATAAAACATACCCAGTGGTACTGTCAACAAGACCAAAACTCCTTATATGATACTTACTAGGCTTAGTTGCATTAAATTGCTTGTATTTCCATCGTCCTTTAAATCCTACAATCATTTCATCAACCGAAACATTTTCAAAGGGCGTAAAGGCATTATTGAAATTTTCAATCAAAGGGTTGATGAATGGCTCCACTTTACTTTTCCCCTCAGCATCAGGCTCGCCCACATGCAACATTGTTTGATAGATAGACAAAAATCTATCTCTTTCAAAGATTTTGTGATAATATTGAGCATAAAGGCAATCAGTTTCTGATGAATAATAGTCTCTAATAGAAGGTCTGGGATCAATGCCCATAGCATTTATTGTAGCTATAAATTTTAACAACTCATAGTTTGATAGTGCCTTCCAGTTGGAAAATCTTGATCTTTTTAGGGATGGATTATTTTTAAGAACTTTAAGTTTTGCATACTCATTTACAGAATGTACTACTGAATTTGCAATGTCATCAGTAAACAATGTCCTATAGCAGTCAAATGGAGTTGATGCCTCACTAAGACCTACGTCCTCGTGTACTCCTGGTTTGCGACCATATTTGGGAAGAAATCTGAATGCGTTTTGGGTCTCTGTAATACTGATATTTGGTACTGAAATCCATTCATTACCAATTGCCCCTTGTTGCTCCTTGGTACTAATGCTTTTCCCCTTTTTGTCGATGATTTGGTCAAAACTTGTTGTCATTTTGTAGCACTAGGGCCTGGCTGTGACCACGCTCCCTTCTCATTAGAACTAGTTTCTTCATTGTCAAATTCGAAATCATATCATCTTCACAAAACTCATCAAACATACACAGCTCCCTAGCCTTTTCTACAGATAAAAAAGACCTACGTTTTGATAAACATGATGTGGTTGGTTCGCTAGACATTGTCTGTATAAACAACAATAATCACCTGATCGGAAGCTGACAGATTTACCATTTTTTCACAGTGAAATTTGCTAAAACAAGCGTGTTTCCGAATCTCAACTCAAAGATAGTGCTCTCCTGAATAAAAAAAGAGTTAACTTCCGTTATGTTAAAATACTGAATTACGAAATAACGGAACAAATTTCACGGAACACAAAAGTGATAATACCAACGTCGATTAGACTTCTAGGGAGTTTGCGGATGTACGCTACCAGTGTCGTTTCGGCCTCTAAGAGTTAAGAAACCTTGCACCCCTTTACAGCATCTTAAGAAGCCTCACACCACTTTACAGCATCTTAAGAAGCCTCACACCCCTTTAGAGCATCTTAAGAATCCTCACACCACTTTACAGCATCTTAAGAAGCCATACACCCCTCTGCAGCATTTCAAGAAGCCACACACCCCTTTATCTTCTAGCTTCAGAAATGCTAAAATGATACAAAAGTTTGCTTTGAGAAAATGTCTTTTTTACAGAGTGTGACTAAGGTTCAGTATCTAATTCATGTTGTCATTGTTCTATTTTGTACTAATACATTTGAGGTCTGTGTATTATATAGTGCTTACGGTGATTCTAAAATATCTGACATGCCTCGGACCCCTGGAAGGTGAGTCTTGCCCCTCCAGGGGGTGCATGCACCCGTGGTTAAGAAGCTCTGGTCAATAGCAAGCATTAGAATAAATTAAGAAAAAATCTGACATAATCAAAGTAGTTGTAGTAAATATAATTCTTGTAGTGGTCATAATAAAAAAGATGGTTCCATAGAAAGATACTGCTATAGGGTAGGGAAGTGTTAGAGACTTCACTAAACTAAGTCCAGCATCAGGGGAGTTGAGTGACCTGTTCCCTTCCTCACTGTCTTTCCCTTCCCTAACTCAATAGCAGATCAGGTACCCATTTACAGCTTGAGTAACCTGGAGTGTAACTTTATCATGTTTCAAACCTGGGACCTTAGACACAGGAGACCAGCATTCTAACCTCTCTGCCATCTGACGCTGGTAATCACAGTAGTTGTAATAAATGTAGTGTAATTGTAGCAACATGTATTAACAGTAACTATAGCTGAGGAAGATACAGCTGGTAAATGAATACAACAGTTTCAAGAGCCTTCATTATGTTTTGTATTTCCAGGAGGTCTGACAGCTGTGATTTGGACGGATTTCTTCCAGACAATTATTATGCTAGTGGGCTCTTGTGTGCTTATGATTATCAGTAAGTTTATATGTCTCTGTTTGTCTGTGTGTTAAAGTGTATATATATCTGTTTGTCTGTGTGTTAAAGTGTATATGTCTCTGTTTGTCTGTGTGTTAAAGTGTATATGTCTCTGTTTGGTTGTGTGTTAAAGTGTATATGTTTCTTTATGATGGTGTAGTATTGATGCCTCCTTTATTGTATTCTTAACACTCACGGGTAGTCATCAGTTTCTAGTGAGTACGCACCAACTTATGTTGATGTTAGTTTTTATAAATGTCATCTGTCACGCGCGTATTTGCACAATTGGGTGTAGATGAATTCGTGCGCGTTGGTGTCCAAGCAAGCGAGATGACGTCGGGGGTTAAAAAAAGGGAAGCCAGCATCTCATGCCAGACATTGAGTCTGTTGCCTATATTTCTATATATACCCAGTGTGTTGGGTTAAGTATTCTTCTGGTACAATGACTTCTTGGTAGAAGCCATTGTTGGCTTACACTATACATAAGTCCGAACCAGTTTTGGTAATAAGTGAATTGTTTACTTGAACTTTCGTGTCACCATCCTTCGTTGGCATCTAGCTAGCACCTTTCTGCAAAGGGGTGTTATAATGGATCAACGGGGACTTTCACTGAAAGCATTTTAATATTATAAAGGATTCAAGGCTTCATCTTTTACGGTTTATCGACTTGTAATATTATGTGGATTGCCGTCACACGAGTCACGGCGATGAAGAGAGGTTAGCCAAGCACTAGGACATAACCTTCGTTGTTTATATTATATGCAAGTATGTATGGATCTGCCATGTCAGGGGTACCAAGCTACTAAAGTACCCGACCAGAATTGTAGGACAGAATCAATATATTCATTCCAAGATTTATAGTTGAATAGTCCTAACGGTCATGACATTGACGCAAGGTCAAACCCTGATCTTATGTGAGGAAGTTATTATGATGCCTGTACCATGCCTATATATATGCTACATGTACGTTTGCTGTGGAATCCATGTTGAAGTACTGTAACCTGTTGTCGTCAACGTATTTCGTCCTAAATAAATTATGATGTCAGTAAACATAACGAGTTCGTCCCTATACACATTGGCACTCGTTGATGAGCCAGTTTGTTACAGCTTATCCTAGCTTCACGTATCAGGAGAGAAACATTCGCGTTCTTATTCTCAAGTTATTATTAGATTACTTATCGAAAAACATCTCCAACATCAACACGATTTATACCATAACTTCATCGATTTCACAAAAGCCTTCGATCGAGTCTGGCATGAAGGCTTATGGCAAGTAATGAGAAAATTCAATTTTGATACCAACATCATAGATATCATTGAAGCACTATACAAGGACGCAAGCAGTGCTGTTTTTGTAAGCAACGACATTGGAGAATTTTTCAAAACAACTGTAGGAGTTCGCCAAGGATGTATCCTGTCACCAGTGCTCTTTAATATATATCTAGAACATATTATGCAGGAGGCTCTCTACGATTATAAATCAACCATATCGATTGGAGGCCGACCTCTGTGCAACCTACGTTTTGCTGATGATATTGATCTGATAGCTGGATCAGAATCAGAACTTCAAGACCTTACCTCTAGACTGGAGAAAGTAACAAGAACGTATGGGATGGAAATTAATATAGAAAAAAGCAAGATATTGGTGAATAGCCATAAGAAACATGTTCCGACCAACATTACGTTAAATGGGCAAACGTTAGAAGAAGTTAACACCTTTATATATCTCGGGTCCACTATATGTAGTGATGGAAGATCAATTAAAGAAATCAAGACAAGACTTGAGATGGCCTCAGCTGCCATGACAAGGTTGAATGTGATCTGGAAAAGTAACATCAGTTTTCCTGTGAAGATCAAATTATACAAATCACTTGTATTATCTATTCTCTGGTATGGGTGTGAGGGCTGGACACTCACTGCAGATACGGAGCGAAGGATTCAGGCTTTCGAGCATAAATGTTATAGAAGAATTTTGCGCATTTGCTATAAAGAGCACAAAACAAATGTCTATGTTAGAGAGAAGATAAACACCTATGCAGGCCACCAAGAACCACTTTTGTCAATAGTGAAACGTCGAAAGCTTGCCTGGTTTGGGCATGTAACTCGTCATGACTCCCTTTCGAAAAACGATCCTTCAGGGAACAGTCGAAGGTAAACGGAGAAGAGGAAGGCAGAGAAAATCCTGGGCTGATAACATCAAAGAATGGGCAGGACATGGTTTTTCCACACTTGTACGCATTGCTGAGGATAGAGAGCAGTGGAGGACCCTGTCTGCTGATGCTTCCACCATGGCACCCCTACGACCCATGACGGGTTACGGGCTGAGATGATGATGATTCTCAAGTACAAAGAGCATCGCCCGTGTTGGACCGTTGTCACTACGACACCATCAACATCTTCTGGTCAGCGGTTCACACCCCAGTAAAAGCGAGGCTACAAGTATATGACATCAAAGGAGCAAGAATAAAGAGGCGGATTCATGGATGGTGCAGGCAGAGGCAACTATTAGACAGGTGACACAGTTGAAATTATATTCAAGGGAGAAGAGTGGAGTAAGTCAGGGGAGAACTGTTTGAACTACCGGCAACTCGTCATCAGCCTTGGTAAAGAGTGCAGAACTTGGGCCAATGGGAGGGCAGAGCTGAAAATTGATCAGCTGATAAATGGTCATGCTGGGGATGATGATGCCATTGTGTTCAAAGATGGGTCTGTGATCCGTGGTGAAAAATCAGGGTGGGGCTTCTCTGCTAGAGTAAAGAGCAGAATCATCACTGAAGATAGCGAGGTTTACATTAATAACAACCTCCAGCATGAGAAGGGAGGTGGAGGTGGCTACTGCAGCCTTAAGTTGGCTGTCTGAGACTTCGTTATCTAGGGCAGTTATTGTATCAGACTTACAATCCATGCTTCAGAAGGTCCAAAGTGGATGGCTCCAGCATGAATGAAAAACCTCCATAGAAGGCTTGAATCTTCAGGAACTTGTGTGGATCTACTGTCTGGGTCATGCAGGGCTAAGCAGCAATGAAAGAGCTGACAGACTAGCTTCAAGAGCACCCATAGAAGGTGCACTGGATATGGATAAGGTAGACGTACTAAGGGAAATTAATGATCACTTATTAGAGAATGACATTGAAATTGACGAATCATCAAGGCTCAGATTGCTGGAATTTTACATCAAACGTAAGACCAGCAAAGATTGACAAATGGGAGGATGCATCCAGCGTGTTTACAACATGAACAATTAGCATTCATACCCTTCAACTTTAGCTGAGGGAAACTGAGCACCTGTGGGTTTGCCCTGAGTGCAATGACGTTGATTCTGATCAACAATAACAATTGTTTATTTCTGTGTATGACTGTGTGTGTATCTGTCTCCTTAACAATGGTTACATGCTCTCTAAGTAGCACAAAGGGAAATAATAATGTACTACAATGCAAAGATTTATTTGATTATGGCCCCTGACTCTTAAAATTTGATTTTTATTTTCTCTCCCTCTGGAGGTTTTAATCAGGTTGGTGGCTTCAATGCCATGGTGGAGAAATACCCTCATGCTGTTCCAAACAGTTCGTTTCTAAGCAACAATACCTGTGGCAAACCTCGCCAGGATTTTATGCATCTCTTTCGAGACCCCGTGACAAGTGATCTCCCCTGGCCTGGCATTCTGGGCTTGACAATAAATTCAGTCTGGTACTGGTGTTCAGATCAGGTAGGTCTAGGTCTCCATGTGATTTTTTTTATCTGCTGCTTGTGCTTTGGTGTGTCCAATGTAGAGATAATTTTATTTTTTAATTCAGGACGTGAATTGTGAAATAGCATGTGTGTGCCCTCCCCTTTAAAAAAAAAAAAAACATAAAAAAACAAACGTAAATTCTCTCATAACTGCCCTGTTGTTAACAAGGTGAAAAGGAGTTAGTAAGCCCGGGTGTGTCCGGGATGATACCCAATCGACCAATTATCTGCCATCATCCACACGAGTACCCCATCAGACTACCAAGATAGAAGAAGACCCTCTGATAAGAAGACTTATCGCGCAAGCCGTAATGTTTCTTTTAAGATGCCTGTCATCCTTTTGATCTATGTTCTTGAGGACTACACCCTGTTCTGTATTGAGATTATCAGATATGTATAATTTTCTTGCTTTGTCCGCTAACTAACTAACGCAACACTAATGAGTGAGATAGGCAATTATTAAAAATCCAAGTTAGGGCAAAAAAAATTTCGAATATCAAAATATCATAGTTTGATTTTAAATTTTCCTAAGTTTCCTAAACCATTACTAGGAAAAATCTGGGCAATGCTGGATACTTACAGCTAGTCTTCAAATAACATATACATAGTTAAGTTAACTGATTCCGTACGTAATTATTTTCAGCTCTGGACGGAATTATTTTTAAGCCCCAAAAATTTACACATACATAATTTACGTTTACTGACAATGTGTGTCTAATCATGAGTTAAGTATAACATATTATATATCAAATTAAAGTACATTGGATGAACAATATAAATCCATATGCCTTTCTAGCTAATTTTATGTTATGTTTATGTTATAACAGATAACATGTACACAGAAAAAAGATAACTTGAAATTTTGAACAAAAATTTTCGACTTACGTAAGGCTTGTAACATAAATTGTTATCACAATACAGTTTCACTGCTCTCTTTATGTAGGTAATCCATTTAGAAACACAGAAAAAGTAAGAAAGTTATGGTTGATCACACAGTTTGTTCACTGTTCACATATTAGTAACATTCCTGTGTGTTTTTCGGCCATTATGGTGATACGACAAAACACGATTAAAGATGAAGATAAATGTGAAAAAATCCGTTCAAACGCAAATAAAAGACGTTGAAGCTTGTTGAAATTTGCCCAGTTTTGTGTTTACTTCCGTTCGAGATAAATTCCGGGCAGTATAAAATATCAGAATAGAAAGAAACAATGAAATAAATCAGCGTCTTTTAAAAGATCTTACGTCTACAGCATTCGGCCTTTGCGTCTATTATTAGATCTTGCGTACGGAATCAGTTAAACATCTAATGTTTCACAAGAAAGTTGGTCATTACTAGGGCAGTGTTTAAGACAGAAAGACTAGTTGTTTGAAGAAACACATTGATCGATGGCTAAGGCATGTATGGAAAACCTCCATAGAAACCTCAAATCTTCAAGAACTGGTGTGGATCTTGCTCCTGGTTATGCAGGGGTACACAGCAATGAAAGAGCTCACAGACTAGCTTCAAGACCACCAATGGAAAGTGCGTTGGATATGGACAAGAGAGAGATACTAAGGACAATTAATGATCGCCTATTAGAGAATGACACTGCAATCGATGAATCATCAAGTCTTAGATGGCTGGAGTTTGGCATTAGCCGTAAGACTGGCAGGAATGAACATAAGAGAGAATGCATATGGCATATACACAACCAGCATGCAACAGGAACAATTAGCATTCATACCCTTCGACATTTGCTGAGAGAGACAGAACACCTATAGATTTGCCTGGAGTGCATTGATGTTAATTCTGAACAACAATAACAATAGAAACACATTGAAATAACTAGCTTATCACTGTTCACTGTTCGACATCCGTCCCTTCAGATACAAATGCAATTACTTACTTACTTAGTCGTTCCTCTTCTACCGTGAGGTGTAGAGGTGTGGAAGAGAGAGCGCCAGACTATTCTATCAGCTGTCTTCTTCCTGGCCTGGTTCCATTCTAGTCCTCGGTCCTTCAAAGATTGTCTAATGTTGTCCTCCCAGCGGACTCTGGGTCATCCTGGAGGTCTGGATCCCTGGCTCTTTGTTTCCCATGCTTGTCGTGGTAGCTGATCTTCTCCCATTCTGCAGACATGGCCAAACCATCTTAGTTGGGACTGTTCTATTTGGGTCTGCAGCGGGTGGGATTTTCGGCCTTGACGTATCGTCTGGTTGCGGACCATGTCTCTTCTTGTTACTTCAACCACCTTCCTCATATACCTCATTTCTGAGGTTTGGATCTGGCTTTTGTGGGTTGTAGTCATTGCCCATGACTCGCATCCATATGTCAAGACTGGGACATAGGTGGAGCGGTATACAGCCATCTTCATTTTCTTACCAACCTCTTTCTTGCTGAGGAATCCTCGATTTATGGCCTGATAAAGTCTCCCAGCCGCTGCTTTTCGAGTGGCCAACTCTTCTTTGATGCCCCCCTTTTGGTCTATAATAGCTCCGAGATATTTAAAGTGGTCGACCTGCTCCAGGACCTGTTCTCCCAACTTAATCTGATGTTTTCTTTCTTCTCGTGATATCACCATGGATTTTGTTTTAGAGCTGCTTATGACCATCCCTCTCTTCTCCAGCTCTTTCTTCCAGACTTGCAGGTTGGATTGGAGATGTGTCTCTGATTTAGCAATCAGGACAACATCATCAGCAAATGCTAGCTCTGAAATACAGACCTGTCTCATCTTCCAATACCCCACTGAATACTTTCTTGTTCTCTCCGTACATGCCTTGATGACATCGTCCATGAGGAGTATGAAAAGATAAGGTGACAGGATATCACCTTGTCTTACACCAGTGGTGGTCCTGAACTGCAATTACAAAGTATGGAATATACTCAGGGTCTTACTCCTCTTGAGCAGGAGAGAGAGAACGCGAGAGAATGAATGAAATGCTGACTAAGGACTCGTAATGTCTAAAGCATGAAAACCACAGGCAGTAACAAACTCAAGTAGTCTTACAATCTCTGTTCATATATTGACATTACTATAAATACAGAACTGGCAAATGAAGTAACACTACCAGTGAAGTGCAAATAATGAATAATGTAAAACATGGTGGATACAATGACCATGCAATATATTACCTAGCGAACAAGTACAAATAAATGAGCTAGACAAAAACAACAATTTACACTCTCTCTTTTTCTACAAAAAAACATGTCCGCCCTGCACAACCTCTGGTCTTGTCTCCTCCATCTTTCAGATCTCAGTCCCAAGACCCCTCATTTGCACCATGAATCAAAACATCCCTTTCTTTATCACATGACTTGCTTATAACACAGTTCATGTTGTCAACACTCCAACAGCAATTTACTGACAATCGCTAATAACGTGTTTGTCATTCAATGCATGCTCCCAGCAGAGTACAGACAGTTCACACAACTGTAAAACGTGCTGTGACAACAATCTATATTTGCAGTTCATTATTTCCCTTACTTTAATGGATGTACTTCCACCTTATTTTATATTGTTTAGTTATAATATAAAGTTGGCTGGGACAAAGCAAGTCAAAAGTGGGAGATTAAAATACACCAAGAAAGGGAGCGGCATGCAAAGTTTCATCTCTCTATGATGAGTGGAACACAAACGTTTTGAGAATCAAAGATTTGAAACATGACAATTTATCAAAGCTCTTGAAATTTAAAATGAAGTTGTTAAAAAGACTATTAACTTGTGGTCATGCTACAATGTGATCAAACACTGTGTTTCAGGTGATCGTACAGCTAAAACTTGTAGTCATTCTACAGTTTGATCATATTCTGTGATTCAGGTGATCGTACGACTATAACTTGTGGTCATGCTATAGTTTATCATACACTGTGTTTCAGGTGATTGTACAACTATAACTTGTGGTCATGCTACAGTTTATCATAGGCTGTTTCAGGTGATCGTACAACTATAACTTGTGGTCATGCTATAGTTTATCATACGCTGTGTTTCAGGTGATTGTACAACTATAACTTGTGGTCATGCTACAGTTTATCATACACTGTGTTTCAGGTGATTGTACAACTATAACTTGTGGTCATGCTACAGTTTATCATACACTGTGTTTCAGGTGATTGTACAACTATAACTTGTGGTCATGCTACAGTTTATCATACACTGTGTTTCAGGTGATCGTACAACTATAACTTGTGGTCATGCTACAGTTTATCATACGCTGTTTCAGGTGATCGTACAACTATAACTTGTGGTCATGCTACAGTTTATCATAGGCTGTTTCAGGTGATTGTACAACTATAACTTGTAGTCATGCTACAGTTTATCATACACTGTGTTTCAGGTGATCATACAACTATAACTTGTGGTCATGCTACAGTTTTATCATAGGGCTGTTTCAGGTGATTGTACAACTATAACTTGTGGTCATGCTACAGTTTATCATACACTGTGTTTCAGGTGATCATACAACTATAACTTGTGGTCATGCTACAGTTTATCATAGGCTGTTTCAGGTGATTGTACAACTATAACTTGTAGTCATGCTACAGTTTATCATACACTGTGTTTCAGGTGATCATACAACTATAACTTGTGGTCATGCTACAGTTTATCATAGGCTGTTTCAGGTGATTGTACAACTATAACTTGTAGTCATGCTACAGTTTATCATACACTGTGTTTCAGGTGATCATACAACTATAACTTGTGGTCATGCTACAGTTTATCATAGGCTGTTTCAGGTGATTGTACAACTATAACTTGTAGTCATGCTACAGTTTATCATACACTGTGTTTCAGGTGATCATACAACTATAACTTGTGGTCATGCTACAGTTTATCATACACTGTGTTTCAGGTGATCATACAACTATAACTTGTGGTCATGCTACAGTTTATCATACACTGTGTTTCAGGTAATTGTACAAAGAGCACTGGCAGCAAAAACCATAACTCATGCTAAAGCTGGCACGCTGCTGTGTGGTTTCCTCAAAATACTACCTCTGTTTTTGCTTGTATTTCCAGGAATGATTGCCAGAATTCTTTTTGCTGGTAAACACAGTTTGTTACGTAATTACCTGTTTATTATTTCATAGACAGCTTCATGAAGTTCTCTGAGGGGACCAAGAAAGAATAGACCAACTGCTCTCTCAGGCATGTCGTAAAAGACTATTAATATGAGGTTTGGGGGGGGGGGGGGGGGGTGGCAACCTCATCATGTAAAACAAATCAGTACAAAAAACCGCTACTGTAAGAGTTTGTGCATTAGTGTAGTCTTCCTCAAGGAGGTCATCTGGAGTTTTGGCTTCATGCTTCAGTAAGGAGTGCAATAGGAGATAATGATGATAATGCTTTTACAGAAACATTGTTTAATTTATTAATTTAACCACAGCAATGCAATGTTCTCATGGTTTTATTAACACTCTTCAGACCAGAAATACAAAAAATCTTTCCGAACGTAACGAAGATTTTTGAAGTAAAAAAGCACATTTATTTTTTAATTTTGACTTCAAATCAATGTTTTATGTTAAGAATACATGTTAACAATTATATCTGTGCTAAAAAATATACAGCTTTCACTTATTTTGACTTTGAAATTACTTACTTACTTACTTACTTAGTCGTTCCCCTTCTACCGTGAGGTGTAGAGGTTTGGAAGAGAGAGCGCCAGACTATCCTATCGGCTGTCTTCCTCCTGGCCTGGTTCCATTCTAGTCCTTGATCCTTCAAAGATTGTCTAATGTTGTCCTCCCAGCGGACTCTGGGTCGTCCTCGGGGTCTGGATCCTTGGCTCTTTGTTTCCCATGCTTGTCGTGGTATCCGATCTTCTCCCATTCTGCAGACATGGCCAAACCATCTTAATTGGGACTGTTCTACTTGGGTCTGCAGGGGGTAGGATTTAAGGCCTTGACGTATTGTCTGGTTGCGTACCATGTCTCTTCTTGTTACTTCAACCACCTTCCTCAGATACCTCATTTCTGAGGTTTGGATCTGGCTTTTATGGGTTGTAGTCATTGCCCATGACTCGCATCCATATGTCAAGACTGGGGGACATAGGTGGAGCGGTATACAGCCATCTTCGTTTTTTCTTACCAACCTCTCTCTTGCTGAGGAATCCTCGATTTATGGCCTGAAAAAGTCTCCCAGCTGCTGCTTTTCGAGTGGCCAACTCTTCTTTGATGCCTCCCTTTCGGTCTATAATAGCTCCGAGGTATTTAAAGTGGGCGACCTGCTCCAGGACCTGTTCTCCCAGCTTAATCTGATGTTTTGTTTCTTCTCGTGATATCACCATGGATTTTGTTTTAGAGCTGCTTATGACCATCCCTCTCTTCTCCAGCTCTTCCTTCCAGACTTGCAGGTTGGATTGGAGATGTGCCTCTGATTTAGCAATCAGGGCAACATCAACGCAAATGCCAGCTCCGAAATATAGACCTGTCTCATCTTCCAGTACCCCACTGAATACTTTCTTGTTCTCTCCTTACATGCCTTGATGACATCGTCCATAAGGAGTATGAAGAGGTAAGGTGATAGGATATCACCTTGTCTTACACCAGTGGTGGTCCTGAACTCTTCCGACTTATGGTTTGCTGTCCTCACAAAATTTCTGCAAGACTTGTAGAAGCTCTGTATAGCATGAATCAGAGGTGCTGGAATATTCTTCCTTGCCAAACAGTCCCAAAGTTTGCTCCAGGGGACCCTGTCAAACGCCTTTTCCAGATCTATGAAACAAAGATGCATCTCACTCTTATACTCAAGGGCCTTTTCACTCAGCTGTCTGAGTGTGAAGATTAGGTCTTGAGTACTTTATGGTTTGCTCGGAATCCGCACTGGACCTCATATCCAATTGTGCTCAGCTAGGCGTCGAGAGTCTCCTGCTCTAGGATTCTAGAGTAGATTTTACCAGGGACACTGAGAAGGGATATGCCTCTATGGTTTCCACACTGTCGATTGTCACCCTTTTTGAAAATTGGTGTTATGATGGCAATCTCCCAATCCTTTGGTATGGTCTTGTTGTACCACGCTGCCTGTAAAACCCTTAAGAGTAATAGGTCACCTGATGCTCTCATGAACTTAACCATTTCTGGTGTTATACCATCATGCCCTGCTGCTTTGCCCATCTTGATTTTCTCCAGTGCTGCCTTCAGTTCTTCCATCTTTATGTCATCTTCACCATCATTGGTTTTCTCTTCTGTGCTAGTGTTTATCATTTCTGATGCTTCACCATGCTCACCATCCAGGAGTTCTGAGAAATATTCTTTCCATCTTTCCATTACTTCCTTCGGGGCAGTAAGCAATTTGCCTTGCTTGTCCTTTATAAATTTGAGAGGGCATGTTTTTCCTTCCTCATGTTCTTTAGGGTCTTATAGAACAATTTCTGGTTTTCTTGTGCATCTTTTTCTAGCTTTTCTCCAAATTCTTCCCAGGACTTCTGTTTTGCTGCTAGCACTTTGTTCTTTGCTTCTGTTCTGAGTGTCACATATTCTCTATATTTTTCCATTTGTCCTGTTGTGTTTTTAGCTCCTAAGTATTGTTTCCATGCCATTTTCTTTTCTCTTATTTTCTCTTTGACTTCCTCTGTCCACCAAGGTGTCCTCTTTCTCTTGTTCCCAAGTCGGACTTCACCGCATGCTTCTGCAGCAGCTGTCTTTATGATATCCTTGAATTTAATCCAGAGGGTTTCCAAGTCATCGGGTCGTTCTTCTGTGTTGCTCACCGCTGCAGCAATAAGCCCCTGATATCTGGTCTTAATTTCTGGCTCTCTCAGCTTGTAGGTCCTAATGCTCATTTCTCCTGCTCGTTTACTTGGTTTCTTGCGTGATGTTGGACAGTTCCTAGGCTGAGCAACTCTTTCAGTTGTTCTTTTGATTGTTAGCAGGTAGTGATCACTTCCAATCTCTGGCCCCCTCCAGACTCTAGCATCTCGGACATATTTGAATGAGCTTCTCCGAACAATGGCATAGTCGATCACTGACTTCTCATTCTTTGTTGGTTCACATCTAGTGTATGCATGTATGCGCTTATGAAATTACGAAATTACACGCAGAAAAAAGTAAACACCGTATTTGTCCGTCTGCCATTTTGGATATTTTCCAAGCACTTCGGCTTAACACATCATAAACAAAATGCAGTCTGATAATGACTACAATGCATCTAGTGATGTAGATTCGTGTTCTGATGATTATTCAGAGGACTTGGAAACATCTGATGAGTCAGATGGTGAAAATACAGCTCAGAACAACTCATATCACCAGCTGTACATGCAAAGGTAATGTTACTTCGTTAACCAAATGATAACAGCTGATTTCGAAAAGCAGTAAAACTGTCATGTTAGTGGGCTATTGTAATCAGTTTAGCTGCTTTCTGTTTGTTTTTGTAAAAAAGAAACAAATATTTCACCTTTCAAACAGTTAACAAAGAACTCATGGCACCAGGAAATAAATATAAAGTGGGTCGGATGTAACTTCTGAATCAGCTGATTTTTCTGACCTCATTTGCTTAGTGTCTCAGCTTTTAAAAATTATTATTTACATCATATGACTTTATGATTGACAGTATTCCTTTGTACGGAAAATGTAATGTGTGTCAATTTTCCTGTGCACGCTAAACTATAACTTTGAATTCTATTGTTGATCTGTAAAAATTAATTTTAAATTGTTCTTCTTGCAGTTGTTTTGGTTATGATGGACTTAATGGAGACCCACCTTCCAACCCTCCACCCTTTTTGCCTGAGAGTGTTCCAGGTCTGCAACTGTCAGAGGTAAGCACCAGAGAAAATACAAAGCAGTTTTTGAAACCCATTGACTTCTTCAAACCGTAATTTTATGAAAGAATGGTTATAAGAAAAGGGTGTTTTCTTTTTGACAGTATATTAGAAACAAGCCAACAAAATGTGGGATGAAGTTATGGGTTCTTGCTGATGCTGTTAGTGGAAATACTTTCATGTTTATTTAGGTAGGAACACTGCAAATGGACCATTTGGTTTAGCTTATACTGTAGTTATGAATCTTATGAAATCTTTGGTCAGTCAAGTGTATATAGGGTTTATTTTGATAGTTTTTATACATCTAATCAGTTACTGAAGGAGTTGTGGAAGTTAGGGGATTGGAGCTTGTGGCACATTTCTTAAAAACAGGAAGAGATTTCCAGCTGCACTTTCAAATATAAAGGAATTTGAAAAAAATAGTATCAGAGGTGCAATGAGGTCGGTTAGAGATGAAGAATTACTAGCACTGCAGTAGAGAGGTAACAAAACTATAACACTGGTTTCAAGCATTCACAATGCAAATGGCCATAGGTTCGCTAAGCGTAGAACTAAATTAATTGGAATTTTCAAGAACTTAATGTTAGACAGCCAATTCTTGTAAGGTATTACAATATATACATGAAAGGAGTGGACAAGAGTGACCAGCTGATTAACAAGTACAATGTTTTGAGAAAGACCAATAAATATTGGAAAACTCTTTTTTTCACTTTCTGGATATTGCTATGGTAAATGCTTACATTTTATTTCAAAACTGGCAGAAAAAACACCCAGATGTAGAAGATCAGCTAGATATGATCAGCTAGATTTTACAGAAGAACTAATCTGGGAATTGGGGAACATAAGTTTGAATGCTAATGCACTACTCGCTTCAAAGCCACCAGTTTTTTTCTGCACACCATGGATCCCGAGTTTACAGAGACAATAAGAAATTGTAAGCTTTGCTATCAGACTGTAAAGATTTGAAAGAAAAACAAAAGTTAAATGTAAAGTTTGTGATATTTTTTTATGTTTTCACGCAGGTAGGAATTGTCTGTCAGAATACCACAAGCCTTAGTAGGAAATATATAAAGATGTGTTGATTCTTATTATGTCACCCTCATAACTGATTTTACTTATGTGTTAGTGATCATACAGTGTTACACTAGAAATGTGTCTACTGAAGTCATATTTCATTATTTTAGCTAAGATGTTGCAGCTACGTATAATAACTAATGTATTCAGTGGAAGATTTTATTTTGAATATTTTTTTTTTAAAGCCTAGTTATGTAACATTTCCAAAAATTTGCATAATTTTATTATTTAATGTTGAATTGTTTTGGAAATGTAACATATAATGCAGAAATGGTCAGACAACAATAAAATATGACTTGTTAATTGTTCTGGGTAGACTTCAAATTAAAATGTATCAAGGAACATTAGAAGTCAGATACGTCAGAGTATGAGAAAATGATACAAAATATCAGGTATGAAAAGAGTTAACTACAGGTTAGAACCTTTATTAATATATACAGTTTGAAGTTAACAATGTGGTGAATGAGGAAAAAACAGCATTCTATAAAATGAAGAGTTTTCTTCAAGAATGTTTTGTCAATGGAAGTAAGAGAGTTCTTCAGTGTTATATAGAACCAATTCTGACATATGGGAATGAGTCATAGACAATTAGTAAACAAGTTTGGAAGGCACTAGAGGCCACAGAGATGTGGTTTTACAGAAGAATGTTAAAAATACTATGGACAGCCAAAAAGCATAATGAGGATGTCCTGAGGGAGGCCAATGCACAAAGGAAACTTATTTCACAAGTTAGAAAGAAGCAATTCACTTTTTTGGGGGCATGTTATGAGAAGAGGAAAGCTGGAATATATCGTAACAACAGGTAAGATTGAAGGAAAAACATATAGGGGGAAAACAAAGAGAGCAAAAACTGGACAGTTTGACATCGTAACATGGAAAGAAGTCAACATCAGAATTGATAAATTGTACTG
The DNA here is from genome assembly GCA_024509875.1 of Oreohelix idahoensis. Lineage (NCBI taxonomy): Eukaryota > Metazoa > Mollusca > Gastropoda > Stylommatophora > Oreohelicidae > Oreohelix > Oreohelix idahoensis. The sequence continues at coordinate 119,728 of JAMPIV010023121.1, forward strand.
AAGACCAGAAGTTGTGGAGAGACATGATCACCTTTGCCACTAGGCATGGTACTTGAAGAAGAAGAAGATTGCAATGATAGTTTAAGAAAAAAATATTGTTAATGTCCTGTTACAACCAGTCCAATGTCACTTTGAATATAAAAAAAGTTGTGCTTGTCTATATTTTATCTTGTTCATTACTTTGTTTTCCATTCATAATCTTGTCTAGGACAGCTTATTTATTTGTGTTTATTTTTGCTAATGCACCACATTTTTTTAAAATATCAATACATCAAAAGCCTCAATGCTTTCTTTCACTTGCTTGTTGATTGTCCATGTTTGTGCACCATACAATAAGTAAGAGCTTATGTGACACCTGATGACTTTCAATTTTGGCTTGATTTTGTTAAAACTTGTTTGCTCTGTGTATCTTCCAGTCCTACAATCTTTGTTCAATATATTGACATTGCAATAAAATAGGTCACATGCTCTTTCAGTGTTGTTTCTGCAACAATATGTTGTCCATGATGAGGTTGCCAAGATGGCCACACACAAAAAAATAGCACTGCTGCTACCTCAAGCATGTCGTAAAAGTTGACTACATGAGGTTGTGCTGGGGGTGCCAGCCTCATAATGTAAAACAAGTTGCTACAGAAACCACAGCTGCAGCATTTTGTGCTGTGGCATAGGCTTCCTGAAGTGGCTGCTTGCTGTGGTGGCACCATTCTCCATAAGGAATTGGAGGAGGCAGATTGTCCAGCAGAGTTGAAAGTTACATATTAGCTTTACTTATTAAAAATTTAAAATGGACAGAAACCTGAAAACAAACAAGGTAGATCTTTAGAGCATTCAGTGTTTCTAAAGTAGATCCCCACACCTTCTTGGCTGCCTGCTGCTGCAATGAAACAATTGCACAAACTGCATATAAGATTTAGAACACTTCTGGGACCTAAGACCTGTTGGTGCAACAGTGATAAATGCAGTCAGCAACTCATAGCTTGACTGCTTGCGTCAGGGTCAGTGAACCAGAGCTGACCAAGACCCTACTCCACCTCCAAGTGGTGGTCCTGGAAACAGGCTGCATCACTGCAGTCTGGCTAAGAGAGTAGGGATCAAAGTGGGAAGGCTAACCCGGTCCCAAAAAATGCCGTGCTGAAGTCGGTTGTGTCGGCCGAAAGGCGCAATTATCACAGCTTCGCTGTAAACGGACACAACGTAACCAACGTCCTTTTTACGATAAACGAAGAAGAAGAAGAAAGAAGAACACTTCTAAATAGTCTTTATCCAGTTTACAGTGATGTTATAAATATTATAAGATATATGTACATGAACATATGGGTATGGGGGCTTTTTATCCAGCTACTCAATATCTGAGTGAGTCATGGATAATTAGTAAACAAGTAAGGAAGGCACTAGAGGCCACAGAGATGTGGTTTTACAGAAGAATGTTAAAAATACCATGGACAGCCAAAAGGAGTAGTGAGGATGTCCTGAAAGAGGCCAATGCTCAAAGGTAACTTATTTCACAAGTTAGAAAGAAGCAATCCACATTTTCGGGCATGTTATGAGAGGAGGAAAGCTGGAATATATTGTATCAACAGGTAAGATTTAAGGAAAAAGAGATAGGGGAAGACAAAGAGAGCAAATATTGGACAGTTTTGACATCGTGGCATGGAAAGAAGTCGACAGCAGAGTTGATAAATTTGTACTGGAGACAGGAAGTTGCAAAGAGACATGATCTCCTTCACCAATAGGCATGGTACTTGAAGAAGAAGACTCAGTATCCGGAGCATTATGAAAACCAAAAACTGATGTAGTAAAATAATTAATATCAATATTTTGTTTCGTTCCTTTTGGAGCATTTGAACCACCACAGCAGCTGGTCAGCGTGCCTGAAGTCTGCACATGATCTTGTAGTGTAGTTTCTGCATCCGTTTCTTTTACATGTTGAGGTTACCAGCCCCTTGCTCATATTAGTTGCCTCGTATGATATACGTCAGGCTAGCAGAGATGAACGTATGAGAGGATGCATCTGTCATGTTTATAACCAGCGTGCTACAGGAACTGTTAGCATTCACACTCTACGACATATACTGAGAGAGACTGAGCACCTATGGGTTTGCTCTGTGTTCAACAATAACCTAAGGTAGCAGTAGACCTATTCTTTCTTTGTCTCATCAGAGACCCCCCCCCCCCCCCCCCCCCCCCCCCCCACCCCGACATTTAAAAAAAAGTGTTTTCCAAAAAAAAAATCTGTCAAATCCCATTAACCTGTGAGTTGAAGAGCAGAAGTTTCATTGTGCATGACCTACCAACCTAACAGATCTTTTTTGCTTAAATTATATTTTAAGCATCTTCATTCAAATGACAGGCTGTATCTAAAAAAAGAAGCTAGCTGACCAGAGTTGACATCATGTAAGATAAACATGGACATCTGCTGCATATACTTTACCATCATCTCTTGACATTTTAAAAATAACAAAAGGTGTCTGTATCACATATAATGCAATACTTTCAAAATTAAAGAGTTAAGTTGTTAATTTTAGCAGAAAATTTGTACATTGTTTTTTTGTTTTACTATTTTTAAACTGTTCGTCTTCTGTATTACAGATACTTTTGTGTAAGTTTTTTTTGTTGCACTTTGTATTGAAATTACATATAGGTTTTTTTAACTTTGTACAGGTTTACATTGGTTTGCCATACAGGTTTTTATCTCAGGAGGTTGACAGGTATGCATGTACACATAGTTATTATGTCAAGAAGGCCTACAGAAAAACTTCTGCATGGCTAGACCACCAAAAGAATCACATGCTGTCTCCTTATTATAAAATTAACGAATAGCTTAGGAAAGAAAGATCAGAATATACAAAACAACATAAGTTTACAAGATATGTTCCAGAAACTGGCTTCCAAGCAAACATCTACTAGTACACTTGGAGCATATACTCCTGTACCCCAAACTTCAACTTCGTGTGCGTACATCACATGACCTACATCTTTCTCAAAATATTTCTGAAGATATTTCCTAAGATGATGATGCCACATACATCTTATAGCTCAGTAAATATTTATTTCTTATTTTCTTCTATTTTTTATGGTTTGTGTGTGTGTGTGTGTGTAAATTTAAGTCTGGTTACCCACATTCTATGAAAAACCACTATCTGGCAATCCTCAGATCTCTAGCATCCCAGAGAAATGGTCCCATACCTGTATATGCTTACTTTTTCTTTTAAAGCATCCCTTGTGGGAATAAACTGGCAATGAGTAGCAGTTTCCGGCATAGGCTACCTAGGCTTTAGCCTAGAGTTTTATGCTTGTAGGGCCTCACGTACAAATGTGTACTTGTTGATACAACATAAATTTATTTTACAAAGGCCTCACAAGTTCACACTTTCCTAGGACCTCATAAGTTAACACTTGCTTAGAACCTCACAAGTTCACACTTGCCTGGGGCCTCACAAGTTTACACTTGCCTAGGACCTCACAAGTTCACACTTTCCTGGGGCCTCACAAGTTCACACTTGCCTAGGGACTCATAAGTTCACACTTGCCTAGAACCTCACAAGTTCACACTTGCCTAGAACCTCACAAGTTCACACTTGTTTAGGGCCTCACAAGTTCACACTTGCATAGGGCCTCACAAGTTCACACTTGCCTAGAACCTTACAAGTTAACACTTGCCTAGAACCTCACAAGTTCACACTTGCCTGGGGCCTCACAAGTTCACACTTGCTTGGGGCCTCACAAGTTCACACTTGCCTAGAACCTCACAATTTTACACTTGCCTAGAACCTCACAAGTTCACACTTGCCTAGAACCTCACAAGTTCACACTTGCCTGGGGCCTCACAAGTTCACACTTGCATAGAACCTCACAAGTTCATACTTGCCTAAAACCTCACAAGTTCACACTTGCCTGTGGCCTCACAAGTCCACACTTTCCTGGGGCCTCACAAGTTCACATTTGCCTAGAACCTCACAAGTTCCCCCTTACCTATGACATCACCCGACCTACAACCACCAACTGCTGACATCCATTACCATCATTCATCATCATTATTTTCCTTTTCACTCCTTACGGAGCATAGAACCACCACCACCAGCTGGTCCTGCAGGAAGCCTGCAAAAAAGCAGTTACATGCTGTTGCAATGGTGGTTTCTGTGACAACATGTTTTATATGATGAAAGTGCCAGTCTCGTACAAAACCTCATATTAGTCACATGGGACAAAATGCCTCCGGGTACAGTAGTCAAATTCTTTTTTTTTTGCCTCTTTAGAGAGACCGTGAAACTATACGTCCATTTTGGTGCCTTGCTACTGCAGCCTTAAGGTGGGTGTCTGAAACTTCACCAGCAAGGGTAGTTATTCTATTAGACTCTCAGTCCATGTTTCGAAAGGTCCAAAGTGGATGGCTCCGGCATGAATGGACAACCTCAATAGAATCCTCAGATCTTCAGGAACTAGTGTGGATCTACTGTCCTGGTCATGCAGGTGTATGCGGCAATGAAAGAGCTGACAGACTGGCTTCAAGAGCACCTATCAAAGGTGCTTTGGATATGGATAAGGGAGAGATACTGATGACAGTTAATGATCGCCTGTTAGAGAATGAGCATCTGATTGACAGAGTGGTGAGAGTGCTGGTCTATTGTGGCAAAGGAGCTGGGTTCGAATCACGGGACTGACATGCTCCTGTCTACCCAGCTGTAAATGACTCTGCTCTTGAATTAGGGAAGGAAAGGGCAGCAAGGAAGATGCTCGACCTAATATAGTGAAGTCTCTAACACTTCACTCCCCTACGGCAGTATCTGCTATGGGACTATCTTTACCTTTTTTATTAGAGAACTATACTGCAATAGATGAGTCATCAAAGCTATGGTTGCTGGAATTTGGCATCAAACGTAAGATCAGCAGGGATGGAAGTATGAGAGAATGCCTCCAGCGTGTATACAACCAGTGCACAACAGGAATAATTAGTATTATTACCCTTCAACATTTGCTGAGGGAGACTGAGCACCTATGGGTTTGCCCAGAGTGCAGTGACATCGATTTTGATCAACAATAACAATAAAACCTGAAAACTCTGAGGCAGAAATAGTTATAATTATGTTTTTAGTTATAATTATGTTTTTGGTTGCAGACACTGTTGGCTGCTCTGACCCCGACATATGTACCCAGGTGTGTGGCAGCTCTAGTGGTTGCACCAACATTGCCTACCCAACTCTAGTTATTGAACTGCTGCCAGCAGGAGCACGTGGGATGATGTTGGCTGTAATGTTGGCAGCACTCATGTCATCTCTCACCTCCATTTTCAACAGCAGTAGCACAATCTTTGCCATGGATATCTGGACGTATATCAGAAAATCTGCCTCTGAGATGGAGATAATGTTAGTTGGGAGGTAAGTCACTCAAAAACTTACTTGCTTACTTAGTTGTTCTTCTTACCCTAGTGTGTATAGGTTTGCCAGAGAGAGCACCATACCATCCTATCAGCTGTTCTTGGTTCCCCCAGAGGTTCTAATGTTATAAATTAGAAACCTACCCACCACAAAAATATTTATAGAATGCATGATTCCTATATAGACATATTGGGAAATTCGGTGCTACATAGTTCATGCACTGTGATGAGATCCTCCTTAAGTAATCTAAGAGAGGAGATTGGAGCACTGATGTATTTGTCCATGTGAAATGAAGAAGGTCCTTAAAACCAAACCATACCTCCCAGTGAACCCCAGGTTGTCCTGGAGGCTCTGACCCTTGGTTCCTGGTTTCCCACATTTGTCATGGTAGCTGATCTTCTCCCATTCTGCAGACATGGCCAAACCATTGCAATTGGGACAGTTCCACTCGTGTGCACTGGGGCCAGACCCACAAGGTCATGGCGCATTGTCTGACCATGGACCAAATCTCTTCCACCATCTCAACCACCTTTCTCAGACCTCAGTTTCCGAGGTCCACTCTAAAACAGATGTAATTGTAACTCTTTCTATCCCACATGCTGTATAACTTGCCATGATATCATCATCACCATCATCATCATCATCACCACCACCATCATCATCACCATTATCATTTTCATCATCATTGTTATCATCACCATCATCATCATGATCACCATCATGATCACCATCATTATTGTAATCATTATTATCATTGTCATCATCATCACCATCATCATCACCATCATCATTGTAATCATTATTATCATCATCATTGTCATCATCATCACCATCATCATTGTAATCATTATTATCATCATCATCACCAGCATCATTATCATCATTGTCATCATTATTCTCAACATTACTGTTAAGGAACTTTTCCTTCTGGCTCCAGTATGTTGAATGATGTCTAGGGATATTGTATTAATGTTCTGAAATGTAGTCACCAAAATTCTGGCCACAGTTTTTCTATTCGTAATCGAACTGTTCTTTGTGTTCTAAGTCTTTTCATCTGACTAACTGTCATCAAATATTAACTGGTTATATCTCTACAAACTCATGCTTCCAACTGGAAATCATTTCTCGAAAACTTCTGTGTTTAAATGACTGTTACGCACAGATCATTTTTTCTTAGGTCATTGTATGATCATTTTTCCTAAAGTCATTATATGACCATTTTTTGCTAAAGACATTGTGTAATTAGATTGACTGAAATGTATACGTTAATTTTTTCAGTCAAAGCTACATAACTCTGGATATTGAAATTATCATTTAAGATGATGATTACCTCTTCTTGTGACGAGACACGTTCGGTCTATATCATTTGAACGAAGTGTGACCATTCTCCTTATTTGGTAATGATCAGTCAACTGTTGTTGGAATGTATGAAACCTGTGTTGAGGATTCGTTTGCTGACCATATAAGGCAAGATTTCTTACAAAATCTTTCTAGAAGGTCTTCAACCATCGTCTCGTTGAATTTTACTCAGGTAGAGGCGTCCTGCGCATGTCTAGACTTTGAGAGTTCGATTGTGTTTTCCGCCCAGCTCGGGGAGTTAAGAAATGGTCTGAGCAGCGAGCGGACGCAATCTGCGTCTTGTGATTTTTCTGAGGGAAATACATTGTCTTTGTGAGTTAGTTAGCTAACTAGACTATTTCCCAGTGTTATTCAAGCCTGCCTGGAGGCATATGTTCAGTGGTTGATTTCGGAAAAAAGGTAATTCCTCTTGTATTGAACTTTACGCTATCATCTAGAAGTTCGTCATTTTGTCGCTCTTTGCTCGCTTGTGTGATTCAAAAATGGAGAGGTACTTTGATTAGGATTTTGCCACCGGTATCTTTATACCTGAACTAGTTACATATATGGGTCGCTCTAGACCAACAAGACTATTGTCTGTGTTCCAGGATTCGTTATATCAGAGATCACGTCCAAGTCAGATGGTTAGACTTAGGAATGTTATAAAGGTCGGGTTGACCTGTACTCCATGTATGCTATTCACGTGCAGACGATAAATGGACTTATTGTATACATCTGATCTGCTAGCATCAGGAAGGGAGTATTTATTATTATTTATGAACATTGATGATCTGCAGCTGACACTGTTATATGTATGAACTTTAGGTACACAGATCTGTGCTATATATTATTTATACAGCTTCACGAACCGGAACTTTATGATATCGAATATACGGAAGCTATTTGTTTACAATATGAATATTGAGTATTGGATTCTACATGACTATCAGCTGGCACCAATATCATTATTTTGAATGCTGAATTTCTTGGACTATGTTGGTGATGACATATATATCATGACTGTTTTGTGGCGTACAATAAATGGTATAAAACGTAAATTGAAGTTACCATTTTTATAACTCTACACATCATGTTGCCTGTGTTGTACTCTGGGAACTATTCTACTACAACCTACACAGCAACGTCATAAACCAGAGAAGACACCTATATCTTGCGCTTTAATACCTGGTGTCGATAGGGGTGGTAATTTTGATGTCAGCCTAAATCCACCCTTATCATTTTTGGTGGCCAAATGTTGGTTTACTCTGGTACCAGCTATCAAGGGGGTCAACAAACCCAGACATCATCATCATACTAGATACAACTACAGCATCAACTACCACCTTACAAGAAATTTTGTTGAAAGTATCCGGATTTCCTGACAGTTGCTGATTTTTTTAAACTACCCGGCGCTGCTCGTGGGTATCCAGTTTTCCGACGTTAGAAGGCCAAGTTCCGAGCAAATTGTTTTCCTGATCTGTTAGGAAGAAGGACAAGTGCTGTAACAACTGTTCCGGTTTCAGAGGCTCATTTTCCTGCGTCATGGCTGTCTATAAGAGCAGATGTCGATCACCGTTGGATCGTCTATCCTGAGAATGCTGATGACATCCTGTTCTGCACCGTGCTGACGTTTGGGACATATAGAAGTTAAGTGGCCTGTTTTGTTTGTGAACTGTGCCCTTATGTTCTAACTGAGCCTTCTGTCTCTCACATTTTTCACACTGTTTACATGCTACATGTTATATGTTATTTGTATTTGTATATTTATATGTTTATATTTCAGCGGGTCTGGATGGGAGGTGACTGTCATAAGAAATACCATGTCATAGAGGTCTTATGATAGCGTTCTGTTAGGAGCAATTTCCTTAATTGGAAATTGTTAGCAATATTTATTGCTATTTTTGTTAGTTGTGACGATATCGTCAGTGTTGTTTTCGGTATTTTTTCACATTCTTTAGTTTTGTTTTGATTTGTTTGTATTTGTAGGTCTACTCTTTCCTATTATTTAGTTCTTACAAAATTTTTGTTTATACACTGTAGCGTCATTTGTTTGTCATATTTTCGCATTTTGTCATCACATTCTTTGTGATATTTCTTTTTAGTTTTCGCTGTTTATTTATTTGACTTATGCGAATGTTTTCGTATTATGTTTGATCTTTGTTATTGTTTACATTCACTTTGATCTTTGTTGTTGTTTACATTGACTTTGATCTTTGTTGTTGTTTACATTGACTTTGATCTTTGTTGTTGTTTACATTGTCTTTGATCTTTGTTGTTGTTTACATTGACTTTGATCTTTGTTATTGTTTACATTGACTTTGGTCTTTGTTATTGTTTACATTGTCTTTGTTCTTGTTATTGTTTACATAGTTCTTGAGTGATTAGCTTTCACTATTGTTTATATAGTGCACTTATCATAACTAACTGGTGGTTTTTTGCTTACGCACTAGCGTAATGCAGTTATGATAAATAACTGAGTGTTATGCACTGATTTGTGTAGTGCCTTGATAATTAAGAAGGGACTTGGGATATTATTATACATTGGATAATACAAGTTTGGTGTCAAAGACTTGTTTACCACAGAGGTTGGGTTAAACATTGGGTTTATACAAGTACTTTATTAAGTCTTGTTACTATTAAGGTTGAAATAAATTAATTAATTATTTCAGGTTGTGACTCATAATATTAGACATCATGTCTACATTTGAGTACTTTATTGAGCAGGGTAAATCCCTTGGAAAGACTGGTGATAAATTAAAAGAATTTGCGACTGTTCAATATGCCAAGGCATTGAAGTCGGAAGAAAAGAAAATTAAAGAACAAACTGAACAAAAGAGAATAGAAGCAGAGAATTTAAAACTGCAGATGTAAGTGGAGGAAAAGAGATTCCAAATGGAAATGGAAAAACAAAAAAGAGAAGCAGAAGCAAAAGCTGAAGAGAAAAAACTTGAAAGAGAGGCTGAAGAGAAAAGACTTGAAAAAGAGGCTGAAAATAAGAGACTTGAAAAAGAGGCTGAAAATAAGAGACTTGAAATAGAGGCTGAAAATAAAAGATTAGAAAAACAAGCTGAGGCTGAAAATAAAAGATTAGAAAAACAAGCTGAGGCTGAAGAAAGGAAGTTACAGGCTGAGGCTGAAGAAAGAAGGTTACAAAGAGAGTCTGATGAGAGAAAAGCAAAAATGGAGCATGAAGAAAAACTCTTAGCTTTGGAGTTAGAAAAGTTGAAGTTGTCTAGTAATGCTAATGATACTAATAAGGTATCATCTGCTAATAAGTCTAATGCTGTTGATTTCAAGCTTAATTTACCAGCATTCAATGCTTCTATTGATGATATAACATTTTATTTAGACAGATTTGAAAATGCATGTAAAGAGCATAACATAGATAAATCACTGTATGTTTATCATCTGTCCAAGATACTTAGAGGTGATGCTTTGACTAGGTTGGGCATGGTAGATGTACCTGACAAAAACAACTATGAGGTTGTCAGGGCTATCTTGTTAAAGAAATACCAACTTGACGAAGACGGCTATCGTCTTCAATTTAAAAAGATGTTGCCAGAAAATGGAGAGGAATTCTCTGAATTCATCTCAAGGATACGTCTTACTTTTTCACGATGGGTTGAACTGTCTAAGACAGTACAAACATATGAAGCTCTTATGGATTTACTACTTAGAGACAAGGTTATGTCTTCTGTAAATGAATCTTTTCTTTCCTTTCTTCGTGAACGTAAGTGTCATAAAATTAACAAGTGATACAACGTAAAAATATCTCCAAAGGATAAAATGTAGGGATAAAAAGAATGCATAAGTTACTAGAAGGCATGATCGCCCACGCCGCGGGTCATCACCCGCCATGGAAATTAAATTGCTGAAACGGTTACCAATTGAACGGGATGAGAACGGCGGATCAAAAGGAAAAAAATATGACTGAAAAATTGCGTGAGACTAGCAAGGCTAAGGAGACGCAATTGGGGGGGAAAGGAAAAAGTCACGTTCCCCAAGTTGACATAAAGTAAGGAAATCGACAGAAGGGACCTTGGATATGATACGCCACAGTCATTTATTGGACGCTTTTGCGATACCAAGCCTTTTATTTGAATTCAGCGGCAAACGCAGATGCTTGAAATATTACAAAATTTAAAAAGTAACTTTTTCTTAATATTAATGTTAGGAATATAAAAATTAGCTGGCCGGATGGCCCATTTTGAGCAGTGAAATAATATGCTTTTATTTATACAGATGGATAGATAATAATGAAGACATTGACACAAGACTGTGTTGTTCACATCAGCAAAAGACTGCATTGAATCAAACATGTCACTAATTTGCACAAAAATCGCGACCTTGAGACGCAAGTGTTCAAATCTAGTTAGAATGAAAGAGAAGGGACATTGGTGGGAGCTGTGGCTAAAAATAACTTTTCAGGCAAATTTGTAGAGAGGACGGATAGGTTGGTTCAAAAACCAAGTACGTTTTTTGTGAAAACGCAAGTAGAGACGGACGGACTAACAGATAAAAATCCATACTTGACTGAAGCATGACTGAAATGACTTTAGTGTAGGAAATTTGAATTTAAAAAAACCAAGGCATTGATTGGCCACAGACAATCATATTATCCGCGCTCAGACGAGCTTTTTTGCCATTCCTCAATAGTTGTCCAGTAAATTTTAAGTGTGGTGATTTCAAATGAAGTAAATAGAAATAAGTTCAGGGACGCCATACTATAGCCAGCAGCTCAGCTGAGTTTTGCTAGCATTTCTGTGTTCTTTATTCATAATCTGGTAAGATTGAAATTATTTCTTGGTATATTTTGAATATTGTTTAATGTTTCGAGTGATTTGATACTGCCATATCGAAATCTAGCCTTACAAACAAGTAAGGATTTGCTCTAGACCCCCCGCCCTAGTTCAGGGTCTAGGGACAAACAATATATATAAACTCCAGCAAGGAATAGGAAGGACAGATCAAGTGTTGAGATCAGTGGAACATATCACCTATCCTATCCTAGGGCAAGAAGCTAATAAACATATTTCGGAATATGTAGTCTGGGAGAACTTATCCTATGTGAAACCAACTTGGTAAGATGTGTTGTATGGTCAGAGAGATCTGACCCTGTCTAAATGGTGTTATTGTAAATTGTTACGTGTAGAAGTGGCTCCTTAGGTAAGGTTCTGAACCTAAACCAATACTTTATTTCAGAGCTGTGAGTTTTTTTTATGTTGACACCAAAAGGTGGTGTCAAATGCTGGGTAAATAATTGACAGTGAGGACCCGTGCAGTGTCGCATCTCGGCAGAACAGCCTTGTATTGCCCCCAAGCCCGGAGAGGTGGGGCCACCCGATATATTGCTCCCAAGCACGGAGAGGTGGGGCCACCAGATTCCAGCACCAGAACTACTCTTTCAAAGTTACGTAAGCAGGCTGGTCTGCTGGATTTACACCAACTTCATAGACATAGCACCCAAAGTGAATTACTACTAAAACATCCCATTTTCTTCCATCATTAATGGACAATGTTTGGTAGGCTTAGACAGGGAGGGATGAAGCCACCCCAACAGCACATCTATTCATCGTTCTCCCAGGGAAAATAAAATTATGAACTGTAGAAATAATAACTACTCGTGAAAATTATATACGTACACACCTTTTATTTATCATGTCATTTATTCATGCCATTCACTCATAAATTCCAAAATCTTTCATATGTTCTGGCCAAAATAAAACCTTGGTTCAGAACAAATAAATTTAAAAAAAGATTTACTTTCTAAAATTTCACCAGCTGAATTTTAGTTCATTGTGTTCTAAATTTTATTGATAATATTATATTATTTAATATCTGTGTGTGTGTGTTTGTATATGTCAATACAACACATTACATTCAGTACCCTAGATTTTAACGTAGCCACATTCATTAGAAAAAAAGATAGGTGTGAGGTCGTAGTGGTAGCAAGAAAGGCCTTCTGAAAATTCACAGCTACATTTTATCTCAGGAGCCTTCACAGCTGACCTCATATATCACACTTAGTAATATCACCATCATACAATACCATCAAAACCACTACATATATTGGGGTCTTGTCCAGGGATAATTAGCATAAACAGTAATATAAGGATCTCCTGGTGGGAGAAATAAAATTAGGGGAACAAAATTGTAAAATTCCCTTAAAATTAAAAGTGTCCCTTTAAATTAAAAGGGCAATTAGAAGTTGGTGAATCTTCACAGCCAGTGTTAGTTAATTAATTAATTAGAATTATTTTAGTCTAGAATAATTATAAGTACTTTAGTGGTTGGAAATTTTACTTTGCTTATTGCTAGATTTGTTTAGAAAGTATGGCGGAGCTGGCAAAATTTAGATCAGCTGCTGTGCTGACCGCAAAGGAGATGGGAATGGATGGTCAGATTTTAATTCAATACGTAACGGCTGAATGTGATAAATATATTGAACGGGAAGAAAGGAGATTAGAAAAAGAGGCTGAAAGAAAATTAGAGTCTGAAAGGTTGGCTGAAGAGAAGAGGTTAGAGGCTGAGACTAAGAGGCTGCAGATTGAGGCAGAAGAAAAACGACAGCAAAGGGAGGCAGAAGATAGAAGGTTGCAAAGGGAGCACGAATTACGACTAAGGGAGCTGGAATTACAAGGCCAGGCTCCTGAAAATGGTGCCAGCCCTTTTGCCTCAGATGCTACGCCCAGTCTGGGAGCCTCAAACTCAGCTATGGGGTTTCATTTAGACCATTTTGTTGAAAAAGACGATGACATAGAGGGGTACCTAGGACGTTTTGAGTTATTAGCTACTACATATGGGTTAGAGAGAGAGAGGTGGAGTTTAAAGTTATCACAGGGACTGAGAGGTACTTCTTATGAAGTCTTTGCTAAAATGAACAGGGAAGACCAAGACAATTATGACATGTTAAAGCAGGCTCTGTTATTAAGGTACGAAAAGAATGGTGAATTTTATCTTAAGAAATTTAGAAATGCCAAACTGTTGTCTGGGGAGACATACCACCAATTCTCTGCCAGACTGGAAACCTATTTGGAGAAATGGACTGCTCTGGGGAAGACCCAAGATCTTAAAGAAATGATCATGATTGAGCAATTGAGAGAGTCCATGGCTCCAGACATGAGAAAATTTCTCATGGAACAAGGTGCAGAGAAGTTGGGAGAGGTTTTAAATGTCGCTGAGAGGTATCAGGCAGCCCAGGCAGAGGTAAGTGGTGCTAAAAAGAAGCACATAGACAATTTTAAAGCTCCACAGCAATTTAATAAATTTGATAATAGAGAGCAGGGAAATAAAGGTAGGACAAACTTTGAGCGGCCAAGAAATGACTATCGTGACAGAAACTCACAGTTCAATGACCAAAAGTTCAATGAAAGAAAACCGTTTAACCAAGGAAAAAGATGGTGTAAATGGTGCAAGAGAGATAACCATAACACCGAATTTTGTAGAAGGAAACCTTCAAACATTGCTGCAATGAAGTCGGGGATGCAAAGATTAAAGGTTAATCCTAATGGACAACAGGAACCTTATCACCCCCCAGTTTGTGAGGATGTTATTTGTAATGGGGTCACCATAAGGTGCCTTTATGATACAGGTTTGGATTATGATTCAGTTGTGAAGTCTAGCCTAGTGGACCCAAGTCAGTATACCACAGAAACAGTGGAAATACAAGGGGCGACTAAGGACATACCACTCATGACACTTCCCATCGCAAGGATAACGGTGAAAACTCGCTATGTGGAAGGAGAAATCAGAGCAGCAGTGATAGATGAACCAATCTACCCTCTGATATTGGGGTGTAGATACGTCTTCTTGGGGAATCCCGAGAAACCTGTGATCATGGCGACAGTGCAGACCAGGTCACAGAAGAAGGAGGAAGAAGGTGAACCTATAAATGCTCATCCAGAGGAGATGAGAAAGGCACAGGCTGAGGATAGGACACTCAAGCCATGTTTTAAAAAATTGCCCAAATGCCACACACCTCCGAGCAAGGGAGAATATTTCATGAAGAACAAACTATTATACAGGAAGGCCGGAACTGGAACAAATGGTCACAACCAGCTGGTTCTTCCCACTTCATATAGAGATAAAGTGATGGAACTCGGGCATGCGATTCCCTTCAGTGGTCACATGGGGATCAGCGCCACAGGACAGCGTATAGCTTGTCATTACTTCTGGCCAGGGATAACGGAGGATATAAAAAGATATGTCAAATCCTGCCCTGAATGTCAAAGGGTAGCTCCAAAGCACTGGACTGCTCCTGCAACTCTAGGGGAAATGCCCATAGTGGGAACACCTTTCGAGAGGGTTGCAGTGGATATTGTGGGACCTCTCACTCGGACCAAGAGGAGGAACAGTTACATCCTTACTCTGGTGGACACTTGTTCTATGTGGGGAGAGGTGGTAGCCCTGCCATCAATTGATTCAAAACATGTAGCAGAGGCACTACTTACAATATTTACCCGATTAGGATTCCCGCATCAAATCTTGACGGATAATGGATCTCAGTTCAAGGGGAAACTAACGGAAGAAGTTTTTAAACTATTTCAAGCCAGACACTTTCATTGTAGTCCGTACCATCCACAAAGGAACGGCCAGGTAGAGAGGTTCAACGGGACTCTCATTTCTATCCTGAGAAAGCTGGCACACGAAAAACCGGATCTGTGGGATCAATTCCTGCCCGCCGCACTGTTTGCGTATCGGGAGGTACCACATAGTTCAACCGGGATGGCTCCCGCAACTCTGCTATTTGGGAGGCCAATAAAAGGTCCGTTAGAAGCTTTATTAAGGACCTGGACAGATGAGAAGGCGGAAGAACCTGTTACCTCATCTTATCAATACGTGAACGAACTGACCACTCATTTGAAAGCTGAATGGAAACTGGCAAATGATAATTTGAAACAAGCCAGGAAGAAACATGCAGCATATTTTAATAGGAAGGCAAAGGACCGAGAACTAGCTGTGGGAGAGAAGGTGCTTCTTCTACTACCCGGTAGCCAGAATAAATTACAAATTGGTTGGCAAGGTCCCTATACGGTTCTAGAGAAGGTGTCTAGAACAAACTATAAAATTGACAAAAAGGGGAAGGAGAAAGTTTATCATGTAAACTTATTAAAGAAGTATCTGGACAGACCACTCCAGGAAAGTACCCCCTTACTGACCTTAGCTATCGCAACTCAAATGCAAAAGGAACCACTCATCTCACATGAATACCCATTACATCCTTGTGAAACAGCAGCACAGGTAAAAGTCAGTAAGCACCTGACTAAAAACCAGAGGGAGAGAGTTCAACAGGTTCTGGAGGAACATACAGATGTATTAACAGATAAACCAGGCCATACAAATTTGCTACAGTATGACATGAAACTGGTAGACTCAAACCCAATCTGTATGAGAGCCTATTCTATTCCGTTCGCGAAGGAGAAGGCATTGAAGGAAGAAATAGATTATTTGTTGAAGGAGGGGATTATTTCGCACAGTGAATCATCATTTAGTTCTAGTGTCGTTTTGTTGAGAAAACCGTCTGGGGAACACAGACTGTGCATAGATTACAGGAAACTGAATGCTGTCACAGAAGGACAAGTGGATCCATTACCAGACACAAAACAGTTATTTGCCAGACTGAACAAGGCAAAATACTTTTCAAAGGTGGATCTTAGTAAAGGCTATTACCAGATCCCAGTGAAGCCTGAAGTGAGACCTTATTTGGCTTTTAGCACTTCGGATGGACATTATGAATTCAATATGCTACCATTCGGACTGAAAAATGCTCCGAGTGTATTTTCAAGGATGATGCGCAAATTGTTGGATCCCCTGAATAACCCATGTATCACGAATTTCATGGATGATATTCTCGTCGCCACAGAGACATTTGAAGAACACATTGAAGCTCTAGAAATGTTATTTAATAGGCTTAGGGAGGCGAACTTAACTGCTAGGCCAACAAAATGTTGTATTGGATGCAAAGAGTTGGAATTCTTGGGGCACACTGTATATCAGGGTAATATGACCCCTGATCCTAAGAATTTGGAAAAACTGCAGAGAGCACCTAGGCCACAAACAAAAAAGGACGTGCGATCATTCGTGTCGTTATGCGGATTTTATCAGAGATACATCAAAAATTTTAACGCTATTTGTGCTCCTCTGACTGATCTGACTCGCAAGGGACTTCCAGATAAAATTATTTGGACTGCACAATGTGAACTAGCGTTCCAAGAGTTAAAGGAAAAACTCACTAGCAAGCCTATTCTCAAACTGCCTGATTTGACACAGGACTTTGTCTTAAGAACCGATGCAAGTAATGTAGGACTCAGAGGGGCTTTGTTGCAAAGATCATCTTCACCTGATGGGGAACTGAAACCAGTCGCTTATGCAAGCCGCAAATTGAATAAGGCGGAACAAGGATACTCCACAAGCGAAAAAGAATGTTTAGCGTTAATCTGGGCAATAAAGAAGTTTCAAATCTATCTGTATGGTAGGACTTTTGTGGTCGAGACGGATCATCAGCCTCTCGTATTCTTATCTCAGGCTAAGCATGAAAACGCAAGATTGCTGAGGTGGTCTTTATTGCTTCAACCTTATCAGTTTAGTATCCAATATATCCCAGGCAAATTGAATGTCGGTGCAGATTTCCTCAGTCGGCACCCCTGTGATCAAAATTAGAGTAATGGCAGACGTGAGGAGAGATTTTATCTATGTGTATCACTGGTTTTAGAACTTGCCGTAGGCATGTTTTCAAGTGGGGAGATGTGTCATAAAATTAACAAGTGATACAACGTAAAAATATCTCCAAAGGATAAAATGTAGGGATAAAAAGAATGCGTAAGTTACTAGAAGGCATGATCGCCCACGCCGCGGGTCATCACCCGCCATGGAAATTAAATTGCTGAAACGGTTACCATTTGAACGGGATGAGAACGGCAGATCAAAAGGAAAAAAATATGACTGAAAAATTGCGTGAGACTAGCAAGGCTAAGGAGACGCAATTGGGGGGGAAAGGAAAAAGTCACGTTCCCCAAGTTGACATAAAGTAAGGAAATCGACAGAAGGGACCTTGGATATGATACGCCACAGTCATTTATTGGACGCTTTTGCGATACCAAGCCTTTTATTTGAATTCAGCGGCAAACGCAGATGCTTGAAATATTACAAAATTTAAAAAGTAACTTTTTCTTAATATTAATGTTAGGAATATAAAAATTAGCTGGCCGGATGGCCCATTTTGAGCAGTGAAATAATATGCTTTTATTTATACAGACGGATAGATAATAATGAAGACATTGACAAAAGACTGTGTTGTTCACATCAGCGAAAGACTGCATTGAATCAAACATGTCACTAATTTGCACAAAAATCGCGACCTTGAGACGCAAGTGTTCAAATCTAGTTAGAATGAAAGAGAAGGGACATTGGTGGGAGCTGTGGCTAAAAATAACTTTTCAGGCAAATTTGTAGAGGGGACGGATAGGTTGGTTCAAAAACCAAGTACGTTTTTTTGTGAAAACGCAAGTAGAGACGGACGGACTAACAGATAAAAATCCATACTTGACTGAAGCATGACTGAAATGACTTTAGTGTAGGAAATTTGAATTTAAAAAAACCAAGGCATTGATTGGCCACAGACAATCATATTATCCGCGCTCAGACGAGCTTTTTTGCCATTCCTCAATAGTTGTCCAGTGATAGACACAGTAAATTTTAAGTGTGGTGATTTCAAATGAAGTAAATAGAAATAAGTTCAGGGACGCCATACTATAGCCAGCAGCTCAGCTGAGTTTTGCTAGCATTTCTGTGTTCTTTATTCATAATCTGGTAAGATTGAAATTATTTCTTGGTATATTTTGAATATTGTTTAATGTTTCGAGTGATTTGATACTGCCATATCGAAATCTAGCCTTACAAACAAGTAAGGATTTGCTCTAGACCCCCCGCCCTAGTTCAGGGTCTAGGGACAAACAGTATATATAAACTCCAGCAAGGAATAGGAAGGACAGATCAAGTGTTGAGATCAGTGGAACATATCACCTATCCTATCCTAGGGCAAGAAGCTAATAAACATATTTCGGAATATGTAGTCTGGGAGAACTTATCCTATGTGAAACCAACTTGGTAAGATGTGTTGTATGGTCAGAGAGATCTGACCCTGTCTAAATGGTGTTATTGTAAATTGTTACGTGTAGAAGTGGCTCCTTAGGTAAGGTTCTGAACCTAAACCAATACTTTATTTCAGAGCTGTGAGTTTTTTTTATGTTGACACCAAAAGGTGGTGTCAAATGCTGGGTAAATAATTGACAGTGAGGACCCGTGCAGTGTCGCATCTCGGCAGAACAGCCTTGTATTGCCCCCAAGCCCGGAGAGGTGGGGCCACCCGATATATTGCCCCCAAGCACGGAGAGGTGGGGCCACCAGATTCCAGTACCAGAACTACTCTTTCAAAGTTACGTAAGCAGGCTGGTCTGCTGGATTTACACCAACTTCATAGACATAGCACCCAAAGTGAATTACTACTAAAACATCCCATTTTCTTCCATCATTAATGGACAATGTTTGGTAGGCTTAGACAGGGAGGGATGAAGCCACCCCAACAGCACATCTATTCATCGTTCTCCCAGGGAAAATAAAATTATGAACTGTAGAAATAATAACTACTCGTGAAAATTATATACGTACACACCTTTTATTTATCATGTCATTTATTCATGCCATTCACTCATAAATTCCAAAATCTTTCATATGTTCTGGCCAAAATAAAACCTTGGTTCAGAACAAATAAATTTAAAAAAAGATTTACTTTCTAAAATTTCACCAGCTGAATTTAGTTCATTGTGTTCTAAATTTTATTGATAATATTATATTATTTAATATCTGTGTGTGTGTGTTTGTATATGTCAATACAACACATTACATTCAGTACCCTAGATTTTAACGTAGCCACATTCATTAGAAAAAAAGATAGGTGTGAGGTCGTAGTGGTAGCAAGAAAGGCCTTCTGAAAATTCACAGCTACATTTTATCTCAGGAGCCTTCACAGCTGACCTCATACATCACACTTAGTAATATCACCATCATACAATACCATCAAAACCACTACAGTAAGCCTAAAAATATAAAAGAAATGGAAGAATACTGTTGCCAGTATGTGACTGCGCACCCTAACGTAACCGTTAGCAACTCTAAAGTAAAAGAAGGTCTGCCAGTGGCTTCGGCAGCACCATATGGCCAAAACTTCAAACGTAAGTTTCAAGGTACTCAACATAATATTAATAGAAAGAGTAACCGTAATTATGATCAAAATCATAGCAATCAATCACATTGTGATTCTTCTTTGAATAACTGGAGGCAAGCTGACACTCCTCGTTATTATGGATCTAATAATTTTAGACATTTCCGCAAAGGTAGTCAGTATAGAGGTGGCTATTTTTCGCGTAGACCTCAAAATCAATCTACTAGATTTTCAAATCAATATAGAGATGATAATGACAATTATGGAAACTGGAACACAAACCAGGATAACAATTACAGGAGAGAAAATAGTGATAATTTCAGAGGCAATAATGGTCGCGGTAGATCGCAACATAAGAAAAAAAGATATCAACAGACAAACTCTGTACAACAAAAATCTCAGGGAGCAGATAAGCAGGTTAATGATAATAAAAACCATAATGCTATAGGATGTTCTTCTTTTGACTTTGGTAGAGCAAATAAATGTCCTCAATGTAGTACTTTGTTCGAACCAACTACCGTAACTACGCTAAGCTGTGGTCATCCTCTTCCTGCTCTTCCTGCTAATGTTGCGCATGACGGGAGAGGTTCTCTTATACTGCATAAGGGTCTTGTAAATAGTAATCCAGTCTCAATTTTGTTTGATTCTGGATGTACTACTATTGGCGTTAGGCAATATCTTGTAAATCCATCCTGTGCTACAGGAAAGGTCATCAAATGTGTCACATTTGGTGGCACGGTGGAAAAGTATCCTACTGCCATAATACATATTGCTACTCCTTTCTTTACGGGAGATGTCCACGCGTGTCTTCTTCCAAATCCTATTGCGGACCTTATTATTGGTCGTATTCACGGAGTTAGGGAATGTACCCCACAGCAAATTGCTGTTTGGGAAGAGCAAAACATAGAAGCTACCAATGCGGTGGTCACAAGAGCACATGCTCTGGATCCACCTCAAACTTCATTAACTGATAATAATGAAGTAGATAGCCAAGATAGTCACTTGATTATTTCACGTGACTCATTTATAAAATTGCAAGAAGAAGATCCTTCTTTACAAAAATTCTTCATTCTAGCAAAAAAAGGTGATCCAAACCAGAATACTAATAGAAAGTCTTGGATTTCTATGAAGAACGGTGTACTTGTGCGTATGGTACAAGACTCGGCTACGTCCACTCATTCACAAATTCTTGTGCCTAAGAGTATGAGATTGCAAATATTGCAGCATGCTCATGACTCGCAATGTGCTGGACATATGGGTTTTTCCCGTACAAAGTCGAGGGTTCATGCGGCTTTCTTTTGGCCATTTGTGAGCAAGGACATACGAATGTACTGTCGTTCTTGCAAAGTATGTCAGGAGGTCAAATCTAAAGGACCACGACATGCTGCGCCTATCCAGGCTGCTGACATTCCTATTCGCCCTTTTCAAAAAAATGGCAATAGATATTATCGGTCCTTTTAGGATTAAGTCGGCCAGAGGACATCAATTTATCCTTACATGTGTCGATATGTGCACACGTTGGCCAGAGGCTATACCTCTCAAGAGCATCTCAACTGCCGATATCGCAGACGCTCTTTGGCTGATATTTTCTCGCTTGGGTTTCCCCGGAGAAATATTGTCAGACCATGGCACTCAACTTATATCGGACACTATGTCACAGGTAATGTCTATGCTACATATTAAAAGGTCTCTCAGCAGTATCTATCACCCGATGTCTAATGGGTTAGTTGAGCGTTTGAATAGGACGCTAAAAACTTTACTTGGGAAGATAACTGAGGATCATCCTCAGGATTGGGACAGGGTTTTACCCGCGGCTCTCTTTGCTTATAGAGAGGTTCCCAATGAACACACAGGGTTTTCTCCTTTTGAACTTGTCTTTGGCGCGCAACCGCGCGGCCCTATGTCTTTACTTCACGATCTAATCACTGCCGATAATATTAGCGATGAGACTCAATCTTCTTACGAGTATGTCATTGCTCTTAGGCAAAAGATCATCGAGGCATGCAAACTAGCAACTTCTTCATCCGAGTTTGCTAAAGAAAAGGCAAGGCAGTTTGCAAATAAAAATAGATGTCTACGACAACTTTGTCCAGGGGACAAAGCTCTCGTTCTACTTCCTTCAAGGGAGAACAGACTTCTAATTGCATGGAAAGGTCCATATGCAATAGTCTCCAAAATTTCTGATGTCGACTATGTTGTCGATATTGATGGAAAGCATAAAACTTTCCACATAAATATGCTCACGGAATTTCATGACAGACCAGACTATTTGCAGCCTATTTTCCAGGCAACGGACAATTCTCAAGCACCTCATGGTCAGTACTCATCTCTGTCAGTTATACAGGATGAGGAAACTACTTTTTCTGATGTCAATCTTCCTCTTCCTATGGTCCCACTTTATTCTACGGAATCTTGGAAAAACGTTACCGTTTCTCCTAATCTTTCCGCTGAAGAACATCGACAAGTTTCTTCGATGTTGCAAACATTTCAGGATGTTCTTACAGACATCCCGGGGGACACACATGTCATCGAACATGACATAGTGCTTACTGACCATAATCCTATCAGAGTCAGACCCTATCCAATACCTATCCATTTCCAGTCACAAGTCGAAAAAGAATTGGATGAAATGATACGTTTGGAAATCATTGAACCATCCACTTCAGCATACTCTTCGTCTATGGTTATTGTTCGGAAGAAGGATAATAACATTCGCATTTGCGTAGATTATCGCAAATTGAACCAAGTTACGAAGTTCGATGCTGAACCTATGCCTTCATTGGAAGAGCTGCTAAATAAACTTGCTAATTCTAGGTTCTTTACCAAATTAGACTTGTCTAAAGGTTATTGGCAAGTTCCTTTAACTGAACGTGCCAAACCTTTTACAGCTTTTTCTACACCTAGGGGTTTATTCCAATGGAATTTCATGCCTTTCGGTCTTATGAACGCCCCTGCTACATTCGTACGCATGATGCGGCGAATTCTCGCATATCGTACAGATGTCATAGCATATTTAGACGATATCTGTCTGTTCAGTGATTCCTGGGAAGATCACTATTTGGGTTTATACGAATTGCTGTCTACTCTTCGCGAATATAACTTGACTGCAAAACCCTCTAAAGCCTTTATAGGATTTAGTGAGATTTCTTTCCTGGGTCATCGGGTTGGTCATGGTCTTTTAAAGACAGAGGACCACAATGTTTCAAAAATACTTAACATTTCTGTCCCTAAAACAAAGAAACAAGTACGGAGTCTCTTAGGTTTGATCCAATTTTACGGACGATTCATTCCGAATCTGTCATCCATTATGGCACCGCTTTCTACTTTATTGAAGAAAGGATCGCCTAATCTGATCCGCTGGTCGCAAGAATGTCAATCCTCATTGGACCAGGTTAAAACTCTATTTTCATCTCCACCTATCCTTAGATTACCTACTATTGAGAAGACTTTTGTTCTTCGAAGTGACGCCTCGTCAACTGGGATTGGGGCAGCACTTATGCAGGAGTATTCTGATACTCTGCATCCGGTGATGTATATCTCTAGGAAATTAAATGCTGCAGAAAAGAATTACTCGGTTTTAGACCGTGAATTATTAGCTATGGTATGGTCTATTCTGAAGTTACAAAGATTTCTTCTAGGCGCACATTTTATTGTGGAAACCGACCAGAAAGCTCTTACTGCTATTCAGAGCAAAAACTTGAAGAGCTCGAGGTCAACTCGATATGCCATAGCTCTTCAACCATTTCATTTCACGGTGCGAGCTATCCGTGGTTCGGATAATGTGATGGCAGACATTCTGTCCAGGTGCCCACACGATTCCACATAACTCTTCTGTCATCAATACTATAATGACATATTAGCACATATTTTGTCACTTTTTGGAAATTTATAACGTTGTACCATGTTATTTCCTTTTTTCTGTTACCGATTTGATCATAACAGAAGAAGGCTTAGTTAGCGATATACGGGCCAAAAGATCACATGGCCACATTTACATATTATACTTTAATGATTGTATTAAGAGATTTAACAATTGTCTTAAAGATTTGTGTTATTGATATTTTCGCAGCACATCATTGACGTCTGCGAAATTTTGTACATTGTGGAACGTCGAGGTTACCATGTCCTGTCCCGGATTGGGAGCGGATGATGTCCACATCTTCTTGTATGGATTGTATTTATGTCTACAAGAAACAGCACATGTATTTATAATGATTGATAATGATTTATTTTTTAATAAATTTCTTTGTTTGAATATTTGTAATATTATATTGCGGTATATTGATATATTACACCGCTGTTTGCACACTTCATTATATAATACTATGATAATATAGTTAAGTTCATAGATTGGTATGTGTATAATTTGACTTGCTTTATTATGTTGCCCACGGTGGCGTGTGTTGGTGGCACCTTCCTGGAATATATACGCGTATACTTAGATAAATTTTTGTTTCTCTAAGGATCTGAGATATAATCTCAGTTTCACTCTATGCGTCGAGCAAGCCTCATTTTTAGGCAGTATATCCGCGCATCATACGTGCGTTAGGAGCCTAGAGTTTTTTGCGGCTCCAGGATTTAAAAAAAAAAATGTTCCATTTTTTTTCCCGGGAGGGTGCGGTAATGTTACGCACAGATCATTTTTTCTTAGGTCATTGTATGATCATTTTTCCTAAATTCATTATATGACCATTTTTTGCTAAAGACATTGTGTAATTAGATTGACTGAAATGTATACGTTAATTTTTTCAGTCAAAGCTACATAACTCTGGATATTGAAATTATCATTTAAGATGATGATTACCTCTTCTTGTGACGAGACACGTTCTGTCTATATCGTTTGAACGAAGTGTGACCATTCTCCTTATTTGGTAATGATCGGTCAACTGTTGTTGGAATGTATGAAACCTGTGTTGAGGATTCGTTTGCTGACCATATAAGGCAAGATTTCTTACAAAATCTTTCTAGAAGGTCTTCAACCATCGTCTCGTTGAATTTTACTCAGGTAGAGGCGTCCTGCGCATGTCTAGACTTTGAGAGTTCGATTGTGTTTTCCGCCCAGCTCGGGGAGTTAAGAAATGGTCTGAGCAGCGAGCGGACGCAATCTGCGTCTTGTGATTTTTCTGAGGGAAATACATTGTCTTTGTGAGTTAGTTAGCTAACTAGACTATTTCCCAGTGTTATTCAAGCCTGCCTGGAGGCATATGTTCAGTGGTTGATTTCGGAAAAAAGGTAATTCCTCTTGTATTGAACTTTGCGCTATCATCTAGAAGTTCGTCATTTTGTCGCTCTTTGCTCGTTTGTGTGATTCAAAAATGGAGAGGTACTTTGATTAGGATTTCGCCACCGGTATCTTTATACCTGAACTAGTTACATATATGGGTCGCTCTAGACCAACAAGACTATTGTCTGTGTTCCAGGATTCGTTATATCAGAGATCACGTCCAAGTCAGATGGTTAGACTTAGGAATGTTATAAAGGTCGGGTTGACCTGTACTCCATGTATGCTATTCACGTGCAGACGATAAATGGACTTATTGTATACATCTGATCTGCTAGCATCAGGAAGGGAGTATTTATTATTATCTATGAACATTGATGATCTGCAGCTGACACTGTTGCAGAATTTATATGTATGAACTTTAGGTACCCAGATCTGTGCTATATATTATTTATACAGCTTCACGAACCAGAACTTTATGATATCGAATATACGGAAGCTATTTGTTTACAATATGAATATTGAGTATTGGATTCTACATGACTATCAGCTGGCACCAATATCATTATTTTGAATGCTGAATTTCTTGGACTATGTTGGTGATGACATATATATCATGACTGTTTTGTGGCGTACAATAAATGGTATAAAACGTAAATTGAAGTTACCATTTTTATAACTCTACACATCATGTTGCCTGTGTTGTACTCTGGGAACTATTCTACTACAACCTACACAGCAACGTCATAAACCAGAGAAGACACCTATATCTTGCACTTTAATACCTGGTGTCGATAGGGGTGGTAATTTTGATGTCAGCCTAAATTCACCCTTATCAATGACTTTCACTTTATTCAACACAGGAACTTATATGAGCGACACATTGCTCTTAATACACTTTGACAGTTTCATTTAAATCATTGATTCTGGCATTTCATAAATTATTTCTGCATAAGTCCATGCTTCTTCAAAATTCTTTAGGCTATCAAAACTTATCTTTCTTTTAGTGCTTCCATAGCATAATTATTATTTCCTTCATATTTTATTCTTAGGAATTCCACTGGACACATTTTGTCTTCCTTCCATATACATAGTATTTCACTTCGGTGCCTTCCTGCACATCTTCTTTTAGTCGGCAATCATACATATTTTCTTTGGGTGTTAATAAGTGCTATTTTGTGATATAGCTCGTCCAGTCACAATGTTCTTTAAATGGGTCAGGTTACCGACTGTTGGGGCCCTGACAAGGTGTACTGTTAGATGCGTATATTCTGATGGAATCATCATCATCATCAGTTGCCATCTCCACAACGAAGGTTGGCTGTAATGGATCTCCAACGTCTTCTGTCTCTTGTCTTGATGGTGCACTCTGATAGACTCTTTCCTGTCCATCTCTTGATATTGTCTTCCCACTTATAGCGCTGTCTTCCCCTTGCACGTTTGCCTTCAACTCTCCCTTCTGTTATGGTCTTCTGCAAGGTGTTATGCCTTTTTATGTGGCCAAAGTATTTTAGCTGCCGAACTTTGACCTCCCTCATTAGTTCTCTTTTCATACCTAGATTTTCTAGGATCTCCTTATTTGTTTTCATCTCTTTCCATGAGATACACCCCATTCTTCTATATATCCACATTTCAAGAGCCTCAATTCTTTCTTCCAACTGCTTATTCATCGTCCATGTTTCTGCACCATACAGAAATGCAGAATATATATAACACTTTATGATTCTCAGTTTTAATTTGTGAGATAACTGTTTGGATGTCAGTATATGTTTCATGTTGTTGAATGTAGCTTTGGCCATTCCTTTTCTCTTCTTGATTTCTGTTTCACATCTGCCATCTTCTGTTATTATATGACCGAGATATACGTAGCTCTTGACTTGTTCCAGGATTTTCCCATTTACGCTTATCTTTAATGTGGGTTTATTGTCTGTTTTGCTAATTATCATAGTTTTTGTTTTCTCAATATTAATGTCGAGTCCATATTCATGACTTATACTGTTCACTTGCTTCACTAGTTCTTGTAACTCCTGTTCGCTTTCAGCTAACAACACGGTATCATCTGTATATCTAAGGTTGTTTATTGACCTTCCACTGATGTTCAGTCCTGGTATTTCCTGTATCTGTTTGAAAATTTTTTCGGTGTATAAATTAAATAGGCAGGGGGACAGCACACAACCTTGTCTGACACCTCTTTTTATGTCTATGTATGGTGAATAATTCCTTCCAGATCTTACTGTGGCAGTTTGCTCCCAATAAAGGTTACTGAGTATTCTTATATCTTTTCCATCAATACCTATGTCTTCGAGGCATTCAATTATTTTCTCATGATGGACTCTGTCAAAAGCCTTCTTATAGTCAATGAAGCACATATACATACTTTTTTGGACCTCTGTATATTTTTCTGCTAATATTCTTAGGCAAAATATTGCCTCTCTTGTTCCACTGTTCCGTCTAAAACCAAACTGTTCTTCCTGGATTTCGCTGTCTACTTTACTTTTTATTCTTTCCTGTATGATTTTGAGCAGTATCTTAATTGCATGACTCATCAGGCTGATTGTTCTGAAGTCTGAACATTCTGTTGCATTTGGTTTTTTGGGCAATGTTATAAAAACTGATGTCTTCATGTCGTGTGGTATATATCCTGTATTGTATACATCGTTGCATATTTCTGTGATTGTATCTATACCAAAGCTCTCCAGAGCTTCTATCATTTCAATTTTTATGTTATCCATGCCTGCTGATTTTCCTTTTTGTATCATATGAATGGCATTCTCTACTTCTGATCTGAGAATGTTTGGGCCTTCATTAGAATCTGGTGATGGTTTTTTACCTCTGTTGTCCTCGAATAATTCTTTTACGTATTCTGCCCATCTGTTTGATATGTCTTTCTCATCAAGTAATATTACACCATTTTTGTTCTTGATACAGCTTCCTCCTTGTGCAAACCGTGACCGATTAGATAATTTCTTTATTTCTTCATGCATATCTCTTGTCCTGTGCTTTGCTTCAAAGTCTTCTATTTCCTTGCATTTTGTTTCTATCCACCGTTCTTTTGCTTCTCTACACATAGTACGTATGTCATTGTCTATTGTTTTATATTCTGGAGTGTTTTTTGCTTTCTTTCTTTCGGTCATTTTATTCAAGATGTCATCTGTCATCCAAATTTGATTTTTCTTAGACTCCTTTTTAGGTAAATTTGCATTTGCTGATTGTATGCTTGTTTTTAAGCATTCCCATTTTGGTTTGCTTTTTCTTCTGGGTTTTCTCTTCTATACTGCTCCATGCTTTCTGTCAATAACTGTTGATATTTATTTTTGACGTCGATTAAATATTTCTGTTTTATATCTGGTTGTTTCAGCGCTGATATTTCTATCTGGGGTTCCTCCTGTCTTCTGTTTCCTGCTCTTTTCAGCTTTATATTTACTTTGATGACGACTGGATTGTGATCTGAATTTATGTCGGCGCCAGGATATGTCTTTGCACTTGTGACACTGTTCTTAAATCTATGTTTTATCATGATATAGTCGATTTGATTTCGTGTTATATCTCCTGGGCTTTTCCATGTGTATGATTTCCTTGGGTGGTGTTCAAAAAAGGTGTTACATATGACCAGCTGGTTTTCTTCACAGAACTGGATAAGTCTGTCTCCTCTATCATTTCTTGTCCCTAATCCATACTGTCCTACTATTTTCTTGTATTTTCCTTTTCCTACTTTTGCATTCATATCACCCATTACTATCAACACATCTGTTGATTTGACTGGTTTAAGTGTGTGTTGTAGCTCTTCATAGTATTCTTCTATTTCTTCCTCGCTGTGATCTTTAGTTGGTGCATAAGTTTGTAAGATTGATATGTCGAATGGCTTTGCTCTCATTTTTAGTAACATCATTCTGTCATTGTGTGTCCAGTATCCACATACGTATTTTTCTAACTCCTTCTTTATCAACATTCCTACCCCTCTTTCATGTTTTTCTCCGCCTGAGTGTATGAGCGTGTACTGGTCTCTTTTTATGTAGCCTGTATCCAAAAGTCTTGCCTCTGCAACTCCCAGTATATCGAGTTTCATGTCTGTTGCTTCTAATATAAGATTGTCAAGCTTTCCTTCTCCGTTCAGAGTTCTAACATTCCATGTTCCTATTTTTAGGCTTCTCCTACTACTTTTTAGGTGGTCTTTCTCAGAATGCTCCCTTTCAACAGAATTTAAGGAACACTCGTCATTATGTACTTCCTTACTCATTAGAGGAGTTGCCTCTTCCTGTTAATTTGTACAGTAGATTCTTCCCCAGGGGACAGAGAGTTCTCTACATATCGTTTCTTATCTTGTTGTTGTGATCCCATTACGTTCTGTAGGAAGTACGTGGTAAGGCCCCAATCTCTTCCATGGTGGCTAGCCATTGTCTTTTTCTATGTCCGACACACCTCTAGTGCGCCACACACTTTGCTGTTTCGCTTTGCGAGCTGTTGATCTTCTCAGATTCCTCCGCCTCACTCACCGTCTCAGTCTTTGTGTACTAGGGATGGACATTCCCTTGAGTAAGATTGCTCCTACTCCACCCATGTAGTTTAGCCAGTCAGCCAAGACTGTTGCCCGGGATGTGGCCACCGCCGTACACAAGCGGTATTCGAGGAGCCATACATGAGCTAGATAAAGAGAGGAGAACCAAATAGGATCCTGTCTATCCTAAAAAGGACATGGCTTTCTCTCACCATGAGGTACTATCCCTCTCTCTTTATCCTACATCCCTGATGGAATGAGTGAGTGTAAACATCAATAATGAAGACGCGAATGGATGACAGTTCTACAGATACACAGGACACCAACTCCAATCACATGTAGAAGTCAAGGATGGCTGGAACTACTGTGGTCGTTTCATACTGTTTAATGGGACGCACACACTTGGACAGTACGAGTATAGTTACAGGAAAACAGGTTGACATATATCATCATACTGTTGATCAATGGTCTACAATCTTAAGTTGGCATTCATGTTGAAGAACATTACAATGGAACGTCCGTAGACAAGCACTTAGATTTCCACTGTTTATAAATGTAATCATCAGGCCTTACTGGCCGATCATGTCAGTTAATAAATAATGTTCAAGCATGACTCCTAGACAGAACCTCTTTTCTAGCGAAGATTCCTTCAGGTAAAGTTCAGCAAATATTTCTGAAGACAATGTTAACCCACCAGTATTGGGTTTTCTTTATAACTGTGATCTCTTAATCATCACCTGATAATAAGGGGCATCCCTGTTCTCTGATCGATGATCGACAAAAAATAGGATCCAAAATGGCTTCTGGTTCCCTTGAGCATTGCTCACTATACAGATGCATAGTAAAGCTTCAATATAAGCTTTGTTCATGAACACAAATGTTTCTACAAGAATCAGCATATTCTTTCATCATAACTGCTGCATACAATCATATTCAGTGCTGCTAGGTAACATGTCATCCCGACATATTGATATAGATAATCATCATCTAAGCCTAGGAAGAAAAAGTTCAGCAAAAGTTCTTTTACCTTGGCATGGGAAATACACTAGCAGAACACATACGCCCTCTCCTGGCATTATAGAATAAACACTGGGGAACTCATAGACTTAATAATCATATCAGAAATTATCTTCTTCCCCATAACAAATCACAGTGATCAACAAACTGAGGACTCGTCTCCGACATGGCCTTCACCAGGCTCCATCATCACCGAAGACCCCCTTTCGTATCGGCATGTGCAGAAACTGCCTGACCCCAAAGTTCAGTACAAGGAAAAATAGTCCCACTTAGACATACAAAGATATCACGATATAAGACCGAATCGTCTTAAATAGACAAGAAGTAAACATAGACTCGGACCATACACATTCCTGCATAAACCTAAGCAAGAACAATCTGTTTCTGGCCCAACAAGGAACAGACAAACAAAATCTGGATTCATACGCCAAGTTCGATATCCAGGGGAGATAACCCATATAACAAAAGTATCAATCAATCATGGGTGATATATCTTTGGCCAGGAAAGCATCCTGATTCTAAAAACAAATACTTTCCCTCAGACAAATAAATATTATAATAACTACATACATTGCCACCAGTAATCTGTTGGTAACAAGCGTCCATACCCTTCCATGATGGTTACGATACCCTTGATCTGTTCAAATATCTCTGGTGGCTATACTAGCCTAAATCTTACCCGAATCTCATAACTCCTGATGAGATGGGTTTATCCCCAATTGAATTAGAATCACACTAGATTTCTGCTTGAAATCTACATCTAATATAAACACTTTGAAAGTAGAATCAACTACACTGCTATAAGTGGACCTTGCCACACAAGCCGACGCTATGGAATCCTGTCACTATGTCACTACGTCATTTTACGCTACCTCGTAGTCATAGTTAATGATCGCATTTATTTTGTGTTTGGTGAGTGTACAACATGGTGCAAAGAGATCTCTCTCCAACTCCACTTTAACATAATCGCTATGCCCCATGATGCACACTCAGAACAATAACATTTACCCCCCTCGACTCGGATCCCGCGAGCGTTTACAGATCTCGTGATCTCGCTCTTACCAAAGGGTGGACGCTGAATAGATACTTTATTAAGTAAACTTGTTCAATACTTTAATGGATTAATCCCTATTGCAAAATTCCATGTCGCCGGATTTACTGGAGACCTAAAGGTTCATTGTTCAAACTAAAAAATACTTTTGGCAAAAATAAAGTACAATGACTACCAATGGCCGATCAAAAGCCGATTGCAAAAATTTCAATTGAAGAAAGAACGATTAATTTCGATTAAAGGAAAAGACTCGATTAACTGCAACTTGTTCATGGTAAACCCAATCAATTTCGAAAAAATAATTGAAAGTGCAAATAGATGATTACAAAATGTCATGTCCCTAAAAAAAAAAATTCGCATCTTGACTTTTATAAGTGAGTCAGCGATGAAAATAAATTACACTAATTATTGTCTATAAAGTTTGTCTCACTTTCCTGAAATAGAATTCACCGACGAAAGTCACTATGTCAATATGTTATACTATCACATAGTTAAAAAACTTCAATATGCGAGTGAGTCTGTATTTGTTTTCACTGTTGAATGCAATAGAACGATTAACTGCTGCACGAAAAAATAATTGCTGTATGTCACAGTTATAGTAGAAAATAAATACACTAAATGTCAACACTCGGAATAATGTCATTATTCCAGTTCATTTAGGTTATATTCATAGGAACCATGGAATATTAAGTCAACTATTTAAATGTCCACTTCTGTATAGTAACTAGTCAGCGTGAATAGTCATTACACTTTTGTATTTGTAATTAATATGACAATCTGTTCATCTTCTCCAATTTTTTGAATGACTGTGCATGATCTGACATTCTATTAGGATACCTAGTTTTAGTTATTTTCATCAGACCATCTGGACAGCAGATCCGCTAGCCAATTATCGGATCCACGAATTGGTTGGATGTCGAAATGAAATTCCTGCAGCAATAAGAACCATCGGTGTAATCTTGGGTTGTTGTATGTCTTGGTTTTCAGTGCTGTCAGCGGCATGTGATCTGTCTGTAGTATAAACTTTTGGCCGATTAGATATTTTGAAAGCTTGGAGATCGACCAAACAATGGCAATTAACTCCCGCTCGCCAGCTGCATAGCGTTGTTCTGCTGGTAGAAGCTTCCTGCTGATATAGACACATGGATGAAGCCTGTCGTCCCAACGTTGCATCAAACAGCCACCTATGCCTGTCCCCAAAGCGTCCGTTCTGAGAAAAAAGATTTTTCGAGCATCAGGAATCGATAGAATAGGATGCTTTGAAAATGCAGACTTTATCATATCCAATGAACGATTAGCATTATCTGACCACTTTATTTTTAATGGTGCACCCTTGCACGTCAAGGCAGACAATGGTAAAGATAGAAAAGTAAAGTTCTCAAGGAATCAATGATTCTGACTGAACAGCAAAAATAGTAAAGTCAAAGATGATGTAAGTCCAAACGTATAGGATAGTCTTCTTCTTCTTCTTCTTGCGATCGCATCTTTGATGATTACACCGTCAGACGAGTTCTCATGATGAATTCGACTGTTGTTTGAAGTTCCTCTTTAACTCCATATAGCTTTGAGTTTAGTGTTGAGTCATTGGGCCAGTATATCTTTCTTAACTGGTCATACAGAGGACAGTCCTGTAGAACATGCTCAGCAGTTTGTTCGTTTAATCCACATGTGCACAGTGGTGAAGCAGACAATCGTAGCTTGTGCATGTGTTTATTCAGTTTGTTATGCCCTGTCCTGAGTCGAAAAATAGTTGTCTGTCCCTGCCGGTCGAGAGTGTGATAGTCGTCTTTGGGTTGGTTCTGTTCTCTTCTGATAGTCTGGATAGCTCTCTTTTTCTCAAAGTATGTGACTTCATTATCTTCTTGTTCACATTCTCCTCCCTTTTTTGCAAGTTTATCTGCCTTTTCATTTCCGGGTACACCACAATGAGATGGTACCCACTGAAGTATGGTTCTCTTTTTGGCAGCTACCTTGTTTAGTTCATTTCTCAGATGCGGGAGTTTACCACCCTTGAGAGCTTGCAGGACAGACAGTGCATCTGTGAGGATGACTACCTGGTGGCAGTCAGAGTTGGTGTTATAAATCATATTTGCAGCTTGCTCTAGAGCTTGAACCTCAGCTGTATAGTTGGAACAGAATTTACCA
Source organism: Oreohelix idahoensis (assembly GCA_024509875.1). NCBI lineage: Eukaryota > Metazoa > Mollusca > Gastropoda > Stylommatophora > Oreohelicidae > Oreohelix > Oreohelix idahoensis. Next base: position 153,589 of record JAMPIV010023121.1, read on the forward strand.
GTGGGAATGTGCCTAGTCTCATAGTGGTTGTCAGGATATGAGATAAAGATACCGGCACCTCCATTCCTAACAGCATTAGTTGCTAATCCATCTGTATAGGCATGTATCCATGATTGATCGGGATAGCTTTCTTGGATCATACTCAATGTAGCAGTTCGTTTTTGCAGATCATTATACTCACATCCACTTGTGAGACCACTGACTGTTGTATTAATTTGGAGGGCACTGCTGGCCTGCTCCCATGGTACAGGGTATAGGGTGGGCTTCAGTGGTGTTGTCTTCATGGATAGGTCTTCTTGATGCTGTCTTATAAGTCTTTTCCCCCGATGCACAAAGCTGCTACGCTTTAGACGTCCCAATGCCAGATCATCTAGTCTTGCCTTCATTGGGTGCATTGGCATACTGTTGTACTTTTCCATCTGGATCATGGTTTTTGTGTCTCTTCTATGGGACAATGTCTGTAATCCAGCAACCTTCTGCATCTCTGTTATTGGTGTAGTTTTCATGGCTCCTGTAATGAGCCTGAGAGCTTGATTTTGCACCTTGTCCAAAGACTGCAGATGTGAGTTAGCAGCTGATGACCATGCTGCTGAGCTAAACTCTAAGTGTGGTCTTATTACTCCATTATAAATCTTCTTTAGATTTCGTTCATTTGCTCCCCAGTTGGTACCTGCTAATTTTCTGAGTATGCCTAGTCGTCTTCGGGCCTTTCCTTCTGCATTTTCAATATGCTTATTCCATGTAAGCCTTTGGTCAAATGTCACCCCAAGATAGGTGGGGTAGCTTTCTTCCTTGATCACGGTTGTCCCTAGGTGTATGTTAGCTGATTTGTCCTTGGGGGCGAGGGAGAACAGTGTTGTGGAGGTTTTGTCTGTGTTTATTGTGATAAGCCATTTCTCTGCCCATGACACTAGCATGTCTGCTGCCCGCTGCATTCTATAATTTGCTGTGGTGACATTTTCATCAGCGCACCAGAGTACTAGGTCATCTGCATATAAGGCAGCTTTAACTCCTGCAGGGAGATCTTTCACCAGGTCATTGATGTAAACAAGGAAGAGTGTTGGGGAAATTACTCCTCCTTGAGGTACCCCCTGATGGAGCAACACTTTTCTGCTCTGCAGACCGTCAAGAGTGACTCTAGTTCTCCTGTTATGCAAGTATGACTGGATCCATTTCATCATGTTGCCTTGGATTCCACTTCTCCTAAGTTTTGCAATGAGGCCATCTTTCCACACCTTGTCAAAGGCCTGCTTGAAGTCGACCCAGATCGTTAGGACCTTTTTCTTCTCCTGGAAGGCATCTTCTATTGCTTGAGACAAGTAAGTAACTTGGTCTTCTATACTGTAGCATTCTCTAAATCCAGCTTGTTCCGGCACCAGGATCTGCTCAGACTCTAAATACCATTTCAATCTGTGGTTGACTATTCGCTCCATAGTCTTCCCAACACAGCTTGTGAGACTGATTGGCCGGTAACTTGCAGCCTCGGTCTTACATTTCCCTTTCTTTAGTATGGGTATTGTGATGGCTTCTCTCCATACTTGGGGTACCGTTCCTTTCAACCAGCTGTGGTTGAATATCTCAAGCAGTTTTGTCTTTGCTGCTGAGCTCAGATTTACTAGCATTTCGTTGCTGATTTTGTCTGGGCCGGGTGACTTTTGAAACTTAAGCTTGGAAATAGCCTTCTGTAGTTCTCCTAGTGTGATGGGTTCCCTCATTGGGGCAGGAGTATCTGTCTGTCCCATGGTTGCCAGTATTTCTTTTCTTATCTCTCTCTGATGGTCTATGTTAATGGGTAAGTTGCTTTCTGAACTGTATCTTCTAGCAAACAAGTCTGCAGCTTGTTTTCCTCTGAAAAGTTTGCCACCTTCATCCAATGTGATAGTCTGCCTTGGTGAGGAATGCTCTTCATTTAGAGACTTGACTAATCTCCAAAGTTTCCTGCCGTCTTTCTCAAGGTTCAGCGATGCCGTTTTAGTTCTCCAGCTTTTCCGCTTTTCTTCTAGCTTTGTTCTCTGAAACTCTGCTACAGCCTTTTTCCATTTGTTGTGAGTTTCAAGTGAAGGCTGAGACTCTGCGTCCTTTCTAGCCTTGTCCATAGCTTCCTGACGTTCTTGGAGTGTGCTGGACCAGTATGGTATGTAGTTACGCCGGCATCCTTTGGGAATGGTTTCTTTTGCAGCTTGTAGTATGCATCTGTTGAAGTCTTTTACCACTTCATTAATGTCTCTGTTCTGTACCTTGAGGGTAGACAGCAGCGTGTTCACCTGATGCCTGAATAAACCCCAGTTGGCTTTTTTGTAGTTCCATCTTGTAATGGCTGGGCCTGTACTGAGAGTTGCACTCTGGACAGTAAGAAAGATTGGGCGATGGTCGCTTCCCCCTAGTTGGTCTCCTACTTCTCTACTAATAGATCCAGCTATATCTGGTGTGGAGAAGGCAAGATCTGGTGTTGAGGTTGTGTGCCATCCTCTGGAGTAGAAGGTAGGAGTATCTGTGGCATTATTGACTAGGATTAGGGAGTGATCATCTTGCCAAGTTTCAACCTCTTCACCTCTGTGATCCAGATGGTTATAGCCCCAGCTCTGGGAGTGGCTATTAAAGTCTCCAACTGCTATAAAGTTGGTGGCTGGTACCTGTAATGAGCTGAGACTCAGGGGTTTGTTGTTCGGACAGTAATAGTTCAGGAGTTCTATTTCCATCTTGTCTACCTTTATCTGCAGCAGCTGATATTCTGCTCCATCCATGAAGGTTTTCCTTTCGTGTGCAGGAATGTTATTCCTTACAAGAGTAAGTACTCCTCCTTTTCGTCTATCTTGTCTGTCGGATCTGAAGCATTGATATCCCCTTATTTTAAAGGTTTGATCTGCTTTCAAGTGAGTCTCTTGGATACAGCAAACACTGACTTGCTTCTCATACAAGATGTTTTCCAGCTCTGTCTTTTTGCTGTATCCAGCCTGCTTGCTGTTCACTCCCTCTGCATTCCAGTGCATCATGACAAGTGGCACTCTGGGTTTCTCTTTTTCTGTTTTGTTTTGGTCAGTAGTTCTCCTCCGCCGTCTGTTGACTCCACAAGACGGTCTAGAGGGTCCTCCAGTAGCTGAGGGTGGGCTCTGTCGAGGCTCAGAGCCCGGCACTGCACCTGCCTGGTGGAGCTCCACAGGGCGAGCACCAGAACGAGATTTATTTGACGGTGTACTCTCCATAGAAAAAAAAAAAGCGAGTTGCATGATACTGTGGTTTCCGGTGCGCCTTCTGGCCCAGTATCTACGACTTTAGCACCTGTTCAACGGGAGAGTGGGCTCATCCCTAATCTGTTTATGTTCCCAGTAGTAGACTATTCGCAAGCAGCCTGGGGGTGTCACTGCTCTGCGCGGACCTTGTTTACCGAGGCGGCGTCCGAGCTCGTATGGTGAAAATATGGTTGCGTTATCTTCAAATATAGGATAGTAATAGATAAGCAATGCACTAGAATGTAGAAAAGTCAAGAAGTGTAATTAATAGAACTATTGTAGCAACAGATGTAGTGCTACACATCTGAACTAGAAAAGTAATGCACACGAGAACGCAACTAATAAGTGCATGGTGCAGTGTTTTGCACAAGTCGCACATCTAAATGATGGTGTGCGAAAGTAGAACCGTTTTTGAATTTGACAGCTCTGCGAGCATCCCAATAGTGAGCGAAACGGACAAGAGCAAGATTTTGATTTGAATCTTGAAGCCTAAAGATGCGAACAAATGTCACATCGCCAACATCTTGAAAAAAATTTTATAAGTTCATACCAAGGTATAATCGAAGGTATGTTGCGCACTAAGACTGTGCGATCCAATGAGATATGATCTCTGCTAGGTTGAAACTGAGCATGAGAATCATTGAAATTTGCATTATGCGATACGCATGATATACACAAAGTATTCTTATGCACATGCTTCTCTCCACATGTCGTAATGGTAGGACAATCATGATTGTTCTTGTGATCGTCTGGACACTCATCATCAACCACCGCTGAATGAGCATTTTTTCCATTTTGTAGAATGTTACCCTCAGGTTTAATATGATGAAACTTAATGGGGTAATTCCCGTTCCCATTACTCTGCCCAGACCTTATGTCAGTATAATAACTTCTATCATCACGATTGTTGGAATGAAAATCAATTTTATGTTCGTTTCGCTTAATCAACTCTTTGTTTTGACAGTGGTGCCCTTTAACATCTATTTTCTCCTTCTTGCTATCAACAAGTGGTTGGTACTCATTCCTCTCATGACAATAACTGCTGGCATCACGCCATGTTTTCATCTCATATGAGCCAGGTGTATTTCTATATGAAGACCTGACCCGAGAATCCTGTGGAGCAAAATTATGTTTGCCACGAAAAGATCTATGGCTACCTCTCTGAATAGCCTTACTGGTATTGAGTGCTTGGGGTTGACTCCTCATCATCGATAATCGTCTAGCATGCACTGTAGCTTCAACTTGGTCAATACTAGCTGTAGAGAACAGTTTGTGATGTAAAAGAATGTCTAACAAACCATCTAATCTTTTACGAAGTTTAGAAATCTCTAAATCTTTAGTTTTCTGTTCTTCAGCAACAGCTTTGCCTATTTGCTCTTGGTTCTCAACTTTAAGCTTATTGTAATCTGTCTTTAAATCACGTAACTGAGAAGTAAGAATCTTCTCTTTAGTAATCATATCTGCAATCTCTACTTTCAATTTTTCAACCTCACGGGCAAGAGTATGTTCTTGTTGATCTTTTTTAAGTAATATCACGGCACAGGCTTCATGAATCTCCTTTTCTCGTTCTATATTCTTTGTCCTTTCTTGTTGAATTTCCAATTTGAGTGCTTTAATAGCATTGAAATGACTGGTCGTCTCCTTCTTAATAAGATTCGAAACTGCTTTGTCGCTTATTGCAAGTTTTCGTAGTAAATCCACATTCTCCTGTTTCAAAGTACAAATTTCATCTTTATATTTTGATGACTGTTCCAATTTTTCTTTCTGAGATGTAGTTTCCAATTTAAGATTCTCAATTTCTTGTTGGAGAGTTTTGATAGTTTCTAAAGTTTTAGCTTTTTCTTTCTCAATATTTAATTTTTCCCGTCTAACCTCCATGTCAGATTTGAATTTTTGTTTAATCCCCAGAATATCCAATTCTTTTCCCTTCATATCCACTTCTTTGTCCTTCATATTTTCAATATGATTCAAATATATTTCCTATTGTGTGTCCACATAATCCTCTAGTTCACGACCAGATTTTCCTAAATCTCTCGCCGCGTTAATAAAATCCTCCAATGTCGCCATATCACTTTACTGGGTATTACCACAATAATAATCAGTGAATACTAATTTCACTTCTATATCAATAACAATATCTATTTAAATGTAATGTCAATTCAATTCATGTAAGAGCAATGTTACATACAATGGTAATGAATGGCACACGTTAGCCAAAGATGATGATAATGATTGTTTACAAATCACAGAACATTCCACAACAGATAAAAAGAAACTAAGTCCAACAAGTACATAAATAAAGAAAATGTGTTTAAAAATATTAATTAATCAAACAAGACAAAAATTGACATACAATTACAGAAAGTCGTATTTGAATATAACAAGAAGACAAGATGGAGATAGTGAACAGATGAATAAACAATGACTTATTACGTAAATAAGAATATTAACCAAAGTAGGCGCGATACCTCGGCGATACAACTAAACAATTATTAAATATATTCAATGGATTATCAAAGACAAATACTCCACAGTGTAATCACTGGACTTCTTTGACAATTCATTCAATAAAACCCTACAGAATCGTTAACATTTCTGGATCTTCTGAAGAAGTTACAGAAATATTAAGCCCTACCAACCAATCCCGCAACACATGTAAGGATGATAAACGTATAATATAATGATAAAAGATTATGATCAGCAAGAAAAGGTGACGTATGGGTATTCAAATGATCAGATAATACGTCTCGACATTGAACATGAACTTATCTGCAGTGGTAAAATATCTTCCTCAGTCCTGGCTTTTGACTGTTTGATTTTACGAAGGAACGATCTCACCCAGATCCTGGAAAGTACCCTTCTCTAGCAAAGCTGGTATTGTAATCTTCGATGCTTCGTAGATCTATTCGATGTGTTGATCGAAGGATGCTGATTTTGAATTATTTTGAGTGAAATCCTGAGTTTCCTTGTAAAGGCTTGTTTGACTTTTGGCAGTTGGGAACATTTGCATATGACATCACTGCTTCGTGTTGCCGATTAAAAATTTACAGGTCAACGAAATATATTTCAAAATGTTCAGTTCATGACCCTTTTCTAGCTGATGATAGTTGTTTCTGGCGATATTCCCATCTTAATTCTTCTTCTTTTTCTTCCGTCCTTAGCCACCGACCGTCAAAGCAGTCAGTGGCCATTATGCCTAGTGGCGTCTTAGGGCAACAGCAGATAGGTTTTCTTTGCCATTGTTTCCCATCACGCCTATTGGCGTCTTTAGGGCAACGGCAAATTAATCCATTTGCTGTTGTTTCCGTAATCGAAGTGACTGGCAAACGGGTGATCAGCCCGTTGGTCATCTTAATTAGGTTGCTCCAAACCTTGATCCTTTCTTGCCATTATAAGGTTGTGCCTTGACCTTGACCTTCTTAAAACGATAAATGTTCTTGATAAAGTATTTTCAATACCTTGTATATTAGAGCTGTTTCCTTATTGAAAAGCTTGCCTAATGTGGCATATATTTGTAGTGGTGACTACCAGATGAGAAACCCCATGAATTTTCTCGGGTCCTATCTGTTAAGGAACTTTTCCTTCTGGCTCCAGTATGTTGAATGATGTCTAGGGATATTGTATTAATGTTCTGAAATGTAGTCACCAAAATTCTGGCCACAGTTTTTCTTCTCGTAATCGAACTGTTCTTTGTGTTCTAAGTCTTTTCATCTGACTAACTGTCATCAAATATTAACTGGTTATATCTCTACAAACTCATGCTTCCAACTGGAAATCATTTCTCGAAAGCTTCTGTGTTTAAACGACTTTCACTTTATTCAACACAGGAACTTATATGAGCGACACATTGCTCTTAATACACTTTGACAGTTTCATTTAAATCATCGATTCTGGCATTTCATAAATTATTTCTTCATAAGTCCATGCTTCTTCAAAATTCTTTAGGCTATCAAGACTTATCTTTCTTTTAGTGCTTCCATAGCATAATTATTATTTCCTTTATATTTTATTCTTAGGAATTCCACTGGACACATTTTGTCTTCCTTCCATATACATAGTATTTCACTTCGGTGCCTTCCTGCACATCTTGTTTTAGTCGGCAATCATACATATTTTCTTTGGGCGTCCATACCCTTCCATGACGGTTACGATACCCTTGATCTGTTCAAATATCTCTGGTGGCTATACTAGCCTAAATCTTACCCGAATCTCATAACTCCTGACGAGATGGGTTTATCCCCAATTTAATTAGAATCACACTAGATTTCTGCTTGAAATCTACATCTAATATAAACACTTTGAAAGTAGAATCAACTACACTGCTATAAGTGGACCTTGCCAAACAAGCCGACGCTATGGAATCCTGTCACTATGTCTTCTACGTCATTTTACGCTACCTCGTAGTCATAGTTAATGATCGCATTTATTTTGTGTTTGGTGAGTGTACAACATGGTGCAAAGCGATCTCTCTCCAACTCCACTTTAACATAATCACTATGCCCCATGATGCGCACTCAACAATCACCAACATCATCATTGTCATCATCACCATCATCATCACCAGCATCATCACCATCATTGTCATCATCATTGTCATTTGAGTTGAAGATTCTTATTTTCGTGTTGGACTTGATTTCTTCTGATCTCCATGTTTTCCAATGCAATAAAAGCTCCTCTTGCTTTTTGTATTCTTATTTTGATATCACTGTCTGTCCCTCCAACTTTGTCTATATTGCTGCCAAGATATGTGTACGATTCTACATTTTTTAGTAGCATTTCTTTAGGTTCAACCTTATCATTTCTTTAATGTATTATCTTTGTCTTTTCCCTGTGTATTTATAGACCCACTTGTTGTGACTTCTCATCGAGTATTTTCATTTTGTCTTGCATCTGATTATGGTTATGGGACAGAAGAGCCAAGTCAGCTGCAAAATCTAAATCATCAAGCTGTTTAGTCAGATTCCACTAGATTCCATTTCTGTTGTGTGATGTTGATGATTTCATAACTACTCTATTGCTAGTAAGAAAAGAAATGGAGACAAGAAGCATCCCTGCCGCACTCCCATTCTAATCCCAAATGGTTCTGTAAGCTGTCCTTTGTGAAGAACTCTGCATGTCATGTCGTCATAAGTCTTCTTTATTGTTAATGATCTTCATGGGAACTCCATAATGCCTCATCAATTTCCAAAGTGATTCTTTATCTACACTATCAAATGCCTTTTGATAGTCAATAAATCTAATGTATAGCAGTGAATTCCATTCTAGACTTTGTTCAACTATTATACTCAATGTGGCTTTCTGATCTGTACAGGATCTATTTTGTCGAAAAGCTGCTCTCAGTTGCTTATCTATGGAGTCTTTTAATCTCTCAAGGATGATTCTGTTTAACACATTAACAACTGATTGGAAAACACGCTTTGGCGTATTTAAATGTTGTTCCCATTTTCACCCTGAAGGTGTATGCACAAATTAAGCTGTAGTTTACGTAATTGCTTACAGATTTTTATGAATTTTACGTCATTTTAAAGATAAATGAATGTAATATTATAACAAACTGAAAAAATTATATTTACAGGTATGGTAAATATTATTAATAATGTTAATTGATTGAAAGACAAACAAAGTTTCAATTTTTTTTAAATTATCAACTTACCAACATGTTGCTTGTTTCTAAGGCAGTTAATGCATTTCTGTAGGTGATTCATCATCATCTCAACCCGTAACCCGTCATGGGTCGTAGGGGTGCCATGGTGAAAGCATCAGCAGACAGGGTCCTCCACTGCTCTCTATCCTCAGCAATACGTACAAGTGTGGAAAAACCATGCCCTGCCCATTCTTTGATGTTATCAACCCAGGATTTTCTTTGCCTTCCTTTTCTCCGTTTATCTTCGACTGTTCCCTGGAGGATCGTTTTCGAAAGGGAGTCATGATGAGTTACATGCCCAAACCAGGCAAGCTTTTGACGTTTCACTACTGACAAAAGTGGTTCTTGGTGGCCTGCATAGGTGTTTATTTTCTCTCTAACATAGACATTTGGTGATGTAGGTGATTATCTCGTAGTATATCCAATTAGAAGAATAACAAGCCCAAGGGCAGACATACTGACTAATATTTACGCAATTGGTAGCTTACATAATCACACCTATACCACTTCCATAAAATCTCAAAATTTGCGTGCAGACCTGGTTCACTAGTTGGGATGACACGAAAACTATTTGATGTTTCACCCTCACTAACTTGCTGCCGTTGTTTTCGTTCTTTAGGTACATTATTTCATGCACCATTTGTAACTTTAATCGAGGTCTTTGCTAATTTACAGCCCTCCGACGGCCGAGGACTTGAAATACTTTCCCTATCATCACTGCTTGCACCCCACTACTATCAAAATCACTATTTCAATCAATGTGCACACCGTTTTCACTCTTGTCCTCATCGCTAGATCTATCAGTCAAGGGTTGAAACAAATTTCTAGCTTATTCAGTCATTAATGGAGATGTACAAGCATTTTGTGTGGGCCTATCACTAGTTGCCATAGTAAACAGTTTTACATGATTTGGTAACTTACCCAAAATGCTGAAAAATATGAACATAATATTAATTTTCCAGTGTTCTACAACAACCATGCTTTGGGAGTTTGTTTTCCAGTGGCAACTTAAAATCTTGAACCAGATCAGAAAGTGTTTCAGTACATTTTTCATTCGTTTTATTACTAAACATAGATCGATGCTCTGAGCGGCTTGCAGTCCAAATGAAAGGATTTCATAAGCCGGTCCCACCGGCTTGCGGTAGTTAATGTGTTAATACTTTTCCTGGCACTGATAGTAACATTATGGGAGCCGCGCTAGCGTAGTGGTTACAACACCGCTCTGGCGACCGGGTGATACAGGATCAAACCCGGGCGACGGCATTTGAGGATTTTTCGTCGACCGGGATTTGGACTGGATTAACTCGAGACCTGGCGAGAACATTTGAAGGAGTGTCGTCGACCAGGGACTGGTGGCTCCTGAGCCGACCCAGCTGCAATGGGTACCTCCAAAATCGGCGAGTATTTGCCTGAATGGCGAGGGACACCTGTCTCTGTACAAGAAATAAAGGGATACTCACGTAAAATCAATGTCAGGTTAGACATAAAAATAAAACCTGAGATTTCGCCTCGAGTATTAGCGGGCGTACGAAAAAAAAAAAAAAAAAAAAAAAAAGTAACATTATTCCTCTATAATTTGTGCACTCTTGTAAATTTCCCTTCTTATTGATCAGATAACCTTCCTTCCATTCTGCTGGTATTTCTCCTCTCTCTCCCGGATTTTGCCAAGTAGTTTGTATAATATCTCTTTAGAGGTATCAATATCTGTTTTGATGGCCTCTGCTGGAATGCTATCTGGATCAGCTGCTTTTTCCACCTTTCAGAAGCTTTATGGCTTTCTTTATTTCTTCTCTACTTGGTCTTTCACAGCTGATTTGTAGCTCCTATTTTGCTGGCTGGATGACTAGGGGATTAGTTGGAAATGGTCTATTGAGAACTTCCCCAAAATGTTCTATTCATCTCTTCATTTGTTCTTGTATATTACTAAGCAATTTTCCATTCTTATCTTTTATGAGTCCATTTGCTTGCTTATATTTCCCTGTTAGCTTCTTTGTGTTGTTGTACAGGTCCCTCATATTTCCTTTGGCTTCAGCTTCCTTTGCTTTCCTTGCCAACTCTTCAATATACTTCCTCTTGTCTCTTTTGATGTTTCTTCTTACTTCTTTGTTTGCTTCATGAGCCTTGGATTTGGAGCTTCTGGATTTGCTTCTGTTTAAATTTGCTTTCTTGTTTTTCCTGTCATCTTGTTTATGGTTTCTGTTGTTATCCATGCTTTTTGCTGATGTTCTCTTTTTAACAGTACCTCTCCACATGTCTCATTCCATTTTTTTTTTACTTGTTGCCAGTGGTCTTCTGTATCTGCTTCATCTTCCAGCTGTTGGAGTACTTGGTATTTGTTGGATACTGTGATTGAAAACTTTTCTCTTATTTCCTGATTTCTTAGATATCACACATTATACTGTTGTCTAAAGTTATGTACTGTTTAAATTTCTTGAGTTTTAATTTTGTTTTGGCTAACAGAAGATAGTGATCTGATACCACATCTGCTCCTGTATATACTTTTACATCATGTAATGATGACCTAAACTTCTTATTTATGCATATGTGATAAATCTGATTCTCATTTCTGTGGTCTAGTGATATCCATGTCACTTTATGTATTCTTTAATATGGAAATATGATTCCTCCTATACTTGATTTGAAGCACATAAGTTTGTTAATAGTTCACCATTCTCGTTCATCGTACCTAATCCATGTTTTCCCATGATTTCTTCAAAGCTGGTGTTGTCTGTTCCTATTTATGTGTTAGGTCCCCTGTCAGAATTGCGATACCGTTTCTTCTCATTTTATGAAAGACATTTTGCAGTATAGTGTAAAACTCTTCTTTCGCAGATTCTTCTTTATCATTAGTTGGTGCATAACACTGGATTACTTTTATATTTATTTTCTTTATGGCTGTTTTAAATATTGAAGTTATAATTTGGGGTCCCATTGCTTCTCTTTCTATGTGCCCTCTGTGCTTCCCTAGACAGCATTAGAGCCACCCCTTCACTGTGGTGGGCACTTTCCTCCTCATGTCCTGAGGACAACACCGTTTCTTCTGTGATCAGCATTGAATCAGTTTTACAAATTAATGGTACACAGGAAACAGGACATTTTGGGTTTCATCCTTTGTCAGCCACAGGTACAAACAGGCGACAAGGACAAGATTTAAACAGGTCAAAGAAAAATATGATAGACACTGCAAACACTTAACAGGATTAGAAAACAGCACTTGTGATGAGTGAAAAAAGAACAATAATAAAGCAAGAAAAATACAAAAATAGTATTGCAGTCTCTCTTAAAAACCTCTACACCTCACGTTAGAAGAGAAATGCCTAAGTAAGTAAGTAAGTAAGAAAAATACAAAACCAGAAAAAATAAATATCAATACAAGAAATTTAAAAAATCAACGAAAATCAAAAAGAGAAAATGAAAATAACAAAACAAAAAGTCCTGCTTAGATAATCCATGCTACAAGATCCGAAGAGACTGGAAGTTGTGGAGAGACATGATCGTCAACGCCACCAGGTATGGTACTTGAACAAGAAGAAGAGAAAATTTTTAGTTTTTTTAAAAATCCAGTCCAAGAGTAAAACTGAAACACCTAACATGTTTTAATTCTAACCAAACACCCCATCTTTGAAACTCTCTCATATTCAGGTCATTTGTGCTCGCCCTAGTTGCCATCAGTATAATATGGATCCCAGTCATCAAGGCTAGTCAGGGGACACAACTCTATGTCTACGTGCAAGAAGTAGCCAGTTTTCTCCAGCCGCCAATATGTGCCATCTTTTTGTTGGGTATCTTCTGGGAGAGACTTAACGAGAAGGTCAGAGCAAGCAGAAAATTCTATTTCATTGTTTTTTTCTTAGTCACTGGATTAAATATTTGTTTTCTTTTTCAGCTTGAGAAGAAGACCCTGGCGATGGATAGGACACACATTGAAGAAACCTGTTGATAGCATTACAAGGCAGTCCTTGTTCTAGAATCCACAGGGAAAGAGAGGCAGAGGTATACCAAAAAACACACGGAGAAGAGAACTGGAAACAGAGGTAAAAATGATGAGGAAAACATGGAAAGAACTTGAGCGGATGGCACAGGACAGGAAGACTTGGCATGTGTTTGTTGAAGGCCTATGCTCCTTGGGGAGCCAAAGGATATTGATTGATTGATTTGACTGGATTAAATATTTGTTTTCTTTTTCAGCTGCAGGAGATAAATTTTTTTTGGTGTTGGTTGCTAAGTATATGATGCTATTTTTGTTAGTTATCAGATAATTATTTATTTTACCAGTTGTTATGGAAAAGTTGTTGTCTTTCTTAATTACTATGTCTATAAGTTTTTTTTCTTCTTTTCATCACAAGTTTATATTCTTTATTAGTTACTGGGGATTAATTATTTTCTTCATTTGTTATTGAGAGTAAGTTGTTTTCTTTATGAAATACTAGGAATAAACTATTTTTCATTATTTACTGAGCACCTATGGGTTTGCCCAGAGTGCAGTGATGTCGATTCTGTTCAACAATTCACCATACCTGTCAAATTGTACAGGAAAGGGATAATCTGTACAGGAATTTTAAATTTTGTTCTGTGTACAGTTGTACAAGCAGTTTGTACAGGTGTTTAAGTACATTTTTCCCTATTTAAAACTTTACGTTATTTTATATGTTATTTTCTTTATTAGTTACTGGGGATAAGTTTTCTTCATTTCTTACTAGGAGTAAGTCTTTTCTTCATTTCTTACTAGGAGTAAGTCTTCACTAGTTACTGGTAATAAGTTATTTTCTTCATCATTTCTGGTAGTAAGTTATTTTCTTCATTAATTACTGGTAATAAGTTATTTTCTTCATTAATTACTGGTAATAAGTTATTTTCTTCATTAATAACTGGAAATAAGTTATTTTCTTCATTAATTACTGGTAGTAAGTTATTTTCTTCATTAATTACTAGTAATAAGTTATTTTCTTCATTAATAACTGGAAATAAGTTATTTTCTTCATTAATTACTGGTAATAATCTATTTTCTACACTAGTTACTGGTAATAAGTTATTTTCTTCATTAATTACTGGTAGTAAGTTATTTTCTTCATTAATTACTGGTAATAAGCTATTTTCTTCATTGATAACTGGTAAAAAGTTATTTTCTTCATTAATTACTGGTAGTAAGTTATTTTTTTCACTAGTTACTGGTAATAAGTTATTTTCTTCATTAATTACTGGTAATAAGTTATTTTCTTCATTTATTACTGGTAATAAGTTATTTTCTTCATTAATAACTGGTAATAAGTTATTTTCTTCATTAATAACTGGAAATAAGTTATTTTCTTCATTAATTACTGGTAGTAAGTTATTTTCTTCATTAATTACTGGTAATAAGTTATTTTCTTCATTAATAACTGGAAATAAGTTATTTTCTTCATTAATTACTGGTAATAAGTTGTTTTCTTCATTAATTACTGGTAATACTTTATTTTCTTCATTAATAACTGGTAATAAATTATTTTCTTCATTAATATCAATAACCGCGTTTTTACGAGCTGATTTCAGAGAGTACATTTTTAGACTTTACTGATTTTGCATTAAATAATTTATTTATAATGATAACATAAAGTGTTATTTATCAAAATGTGGAGAAATGATACATCTATGACATGCTCTTAACTTAATTGTTAAGTGGGGTTAAACATGCATGCAACATATACAGTAATGAGTGCAGAAAATTTTGACATGGACACCGACCGGCCTATTAGGTAGGCCAGCCGTAAAACGAGGATCGATCGTTGACCTACCTAATAGGCTGGTCGTATATTAAGAGTTAAGTAAAATAGGTTTTTTCCCTTAAATTTTTCTGTAAAACTGTTTACATCTTTTGGTTTTGGTGCATTATATAGTCCGGAAAATAAGATGAACGCAGAGGTAATGAACAGACATTTAACAAATAAATACAAAACCCTGTCCATTTAATAGTCATTCAAACAAACAATCAGTTTAATATTCTCAGAAACAACCAATTAATGTAATGCTATCTGAAACAACCAATCAATTTAATCATCTCTGAAACAACCAATCAATTTAATCATCTCTGAAACAACCAAGTAATTTAAAATTCTCAGAAACAACAAATCAATTTAATCACCTCTGAAGCAACCAATAATTTTAATATTCTCTGAAGCAACCAGTCAATTTAATCTTCTCTGAAACAGCCAATCAATTTAATCTTCTCTGAAACAACCAATCAATTCAATAGTCTTTGAAACAGCCAATCAATTTAGTATTCTCTGAAACAACCAATCAATTTAATATTCTCTTAAACATCCAATCAATTTATTATTCTCAGAAACAACCAATAAGCTTACATTGTTTTCATACCAGGGTGCATTTTATGGTCTCCTGATCGGTTTTCTAGTGGGAATGGTGAGATTTGCTATTCAGTATTTGTATACATCACCACCATGTGGAAGCTCAACACCAGATCCTACTCCTGATGTGGTGAAGAATTTTCACTACTTGTACTTCTCAATCTTCCTGTTTGGGCTGACATTTCTCTCAGCTGTGGTCATCAGTCTCTTGACCAAGCCAATAGATAAACAATGTGTGAGTATTTATAGTTAGATAGTCAAAGAATGTGTGAGTATTTATTGTTATATAGTTAAACAATGTGTGAGTATTTATAGTTAGATAGTCAAACAATGTGTGAGTATTTATAGTTAGATAGTCAAACAATGTGTGAGTATTTATAGTTAGATAGTCAAACAATGTGTAAGTATTTATAGTAAGATAGTCAAACAATGTGTGAGTATTTATAGTTGGATAGTCAAACAACGTGTGAATATTTATAGTTAGATAGTCAAATCATATGTCAGTATTTGTAGTTAGTCAAACAGTGTGGGAGTATCTATAGTTAGATAGTCAAAAAATGTGTGAGTATTTATAGTTAGATAGTCAAATAATATGTGATTACTAGCAACAACCTGCCAAAATTGGCAGGTTTTTAATTATAGTGTGTTGTTTCTGTTACATGTATTACATTGCTGCTTCTTCTAGAGTCTCGCTCACTGTGAATGACGCGATCGTCTCTTCCTTTAAGCCATCTTATCATTTTGATCCATAATAATAAGCCTGCAAGAGTTAAATCCATTTCCTGAATGAAACTGGACAGAAGAGTATTTTGATTGTCTGTTGATTTAACACATTAACTACCGAATTGAAAAACACACTGTGGCCGAATTAAATTTTTTTCCAATTTTCATCCTGTAGGTGTTTGCACAAAGTAAGCTTTAGTTTTCGTAATTGTTTACAGATTTTTATGAGTTACATGTCTGTCACACTTTGCTATTTTCGCGAGAGTACATATAAGGGGAAACAATACAATTATTGTCTAACTTTCAACTACAGTTACACCCCCTTAGCTGTGCTTGAAAGTTAATGTACTCTCTCGAAAATAGAAAAAATTGCGCAAATGACGGTGTGCAAAGTGTGACAGACCAACTGAAGTATCTTACGGCGGGAATTATGGTATTGGATTTATAGTTAGATAGTCAAACAATGTGTGAGTATTTATAGTTAGTTAGTCAAACAATGTGTGAGTATATATATAGTTAGATAGTAAAACAATTTGTGAGTATTTATAGATAGATAGTCAAACAGTGAGTAAGTATTTATAGTTAGATAGTCAAACAATGTGTGAGTATCTATAGTTAGATAGTCAAACAATGTGTGAGTATCTATAGTTAGATAGTCAAACAATGTGTGAGTATCTATAATTAAATAGTCAAACAATGTTGTAAGAGGTGAAAATCTGGGGTTGTGCAAAGGGTTGGCTACCTCATCAAGAAAAATGAATTGTTACAAAAACCATCCCTACAAGAGCATGTGAATGCTGTGAGGAAAGCTTTCTGTAATAGGACCAGATACAGGGATGGCTTAATTCTCTATAAGGAGTAACAAGAAACATGCAAAACATGTCTGTAGCTACATAGAAAATCTGTGTTAGTGCCTGTAGCTATATAGGAAAACTGTGTGAGAGTGTCTGTAGCTACATAGTTAACTATGTGAGTGTGTCTGTAGCTACATAGAAAATCTGTGTGAGTGTGTCTGTAGCTACATAGAAAATCTATGTGAGTGTGTCTGTAGCTACATATAAAATATGTGTGAGTGTCTGTAGCAACATAGCAAATCTGTGTGAATGTGTCTGTGGCTACATAGAAAATTTGTGTTAGTGTCTGTAGCTACATAGAAAATCTGTGTGAGTGTGCCTGTAGCTACATAGAAAATCTGTGCGAGTGTCTGTAGCTATATAGAAAATATGTGTTAGTGCCTGTAGCTATATAGGAAAACTGTGTGAGAGTGTCTGTAGCTACATAGTTAACTATGTGAGTGTGTCTGTAGCTACATAGAAAATCTATGTGAGTGTGTCTGTAGCTACATAGAAAATCTGTGTTAGTGCCTGTAGCTATATAGGAAAACTGTGTGAGAGTGTCTGTAGCTACATAGTTAACTATGTGAGTGTGTCTGTAGCTACATAGAAAATATGTATGAGTGTGTCTGTAGCTACATAGAAAATCTGTGTGAGTGTGTCTGTAGCTACATATAAAATATGTGTGAGTGTCTGTAGCTACATAGAAAATCTGTGTGAATGTGTCTGTAGCTACATAGAAAATTTGTGTTAGTGTCTGTAGCTACATAGAAAATCTGTGCGAGTGTCTGTAGCTACATAGAAAATCTGTGTGAATGTGTCTGTAGCTACATAGAAAATTTGTGTTAGTGTCTGCAGCTACATAAAAAATCTGTGTGAATGTGTCTGTAGCTACATAGAAAATCTGTGTGAGTGTGCCTGTAGCTACATAGAAAATCTGTGTGAGTGTCTGTAGCTACATAGAAAATCTGTGCGAATGTGTCTGTAGCTACATAGAAAATCTGTGTGAGTGTGTCTGTAGCTACATAGAAAATATGTGTGAGTGTGTCTGTAGCTACATAGAAAATCTGTGTGAATGTGTCTGTAGCTACATAGAAAATTTGTGTTAGTGTCTGTAGCTACATAGAAAATCTGTGTGAATGTGCCTGTAGCTTCATAGAAAATCTGTGTGTGTGTCTGTAGCTACATAGAAAATCTGTGTGAGTGTGCCTGTAGCTACATAGAAAATCTGTGTGAGTGTGCCTGTAGCTACATAGAAAATATGTGTTAGTGCCTGTAGCTACATAGAAAATCTGTGTGTGTGCCTGTAGCTACATAGAAAATCTGTGCGAGTGTCTGTAGCTACATAGAAAATGTGTGTGAGTGTGCCTGTAGCTACATAGAAAATCTATGTGAGTGTGTCTGTAGCTACATAGAAAATCTGTGTGAGTGTGTCTGTAGCTACATAGAAAATCTATGTGAGTGTGTCTGTAGCTACATAGAAAATCTGTGTGAGTGTCTGTATCTACATATAAAAACTGTGTGAAGGCCTGTAGCTACACAGGAAGCTTTCAGGCCTTGATAATGCTCAGGTGTATATTTGTTATGGTGATGCATATGTTTGGTTGTGAATAATTGGTCATTTCATTATGTGCTTCAATTGTTTACTTAAATGTAACACATAGCAGTTATACTGTCATAGGGGAGTGAAGTCTCTAACACTTCACTTTTCACTATACTAGGTCCCACCTTATGAGATAGGGTGACCATTCCTTTCCTCTGTGTCTTTGCCTTCTCTAACTCAAGAGCACAGTCAGCTACCCATTTGCAACTGGGTTGACTTGAATATGGTGCTACCAGGTTTTTATGCTAGAGCTAGGTAACTTTGCCTTGAGAAGCATGTGCTCTTACCCCTCTGCCATGTGGAAGCATTATTATTTATCTATATTTATTCTTTATTTGTTTTACTGTTTTTCTTTTTTCTTTAATGGTCGAGTAGATATAATGAGGTGTGGATTTGTATCAACAATGAGTTAACTTCCTTGCTTTGTTATTGCCAATATATTTTATTAATCATTTACAATAAGTCTTTTAAACTGCTATAAGTTAATTCTTCAGTTACTACGACTAACTTGGAACACTAGACACAGCACACAACCACGCAAAAATATCCAGGAGTACTGGCCTGCCGAGCAGACCCTGAGCGTCACGGTTGAACCAGACAATGAACTACCCATGATAACAGACCACACAGGTAATCTTGGGCTTTGTTGAGGACTAGTTGTCTCCCTTAGTTAGAAATGATAATGTACCACCCACGTCATTCTTTCTTTGTCTCCTTAGAAACACCCAGGAACCACACACAACCTCAGACTTGTCTGTGAGGTTGTGCGTGAGGCTGGCAACCTCATTATATAAAACATCTTACTACTGAACTGGAGCCATGGTAGCGCAGTGGTTAGTGCACTGGCTTCCTAGCTAGGTGGTCCATGGTTCGATCCCCAGTTGAAGTGGTATTTTTTAGACCACAGACGGCTCCGGGGTCGACCCAGCCTCATGAATTGGGTACCAGAGTAACTGTGGGAAGGTTAAGGTCGCCAGTGTGATGCTGACCACATCAACCCTAGTGTGCTGATGGTCAAGAAAATATGGGCCTAACACTATATTCTCAAAATGCCTCAATGGGCGTGTAATGGGATTCTTTTACCTTTTTTTAATGAGAGTAATGAGGATGTCCTGAAAGAAGCCACTATGCTGAGGAAGCTTGATGCTTCACTTCAGAAGAAAGCAGTCCACTTTACTTGGGCATTGTTATAGAACTTAGAATGTTATAAAATACAGTCAGTCAAACTTGTAGAGCTGATCATGCTTTGAACATGAATGCAAATGGGCAGTTACTCAGGAACAAAACTTGATAGACAAACACATGAGCCGGCAAGTTGGCAGGTCCACGGCAAACATGGCGACATATTTATTCTTCATCAAAATTAGCTTCATCAATCAACAACATGTGGCATAGAAGCATGTTTCAATAATGTAGTTCTTCACAAAAAATCATCTTCAGTCCATACATCACAATTATAGGCATCATAATACGTGGCAGGGTAATAAAATACAATTCTCTCCTCTCCTTAAATTCTGGTCGTTGTGTCTAGAGGTTCGTGTAGATCACGAGAACCCAAGCAATATGGCAGAAATAACTTAGATGCATCATTCGTAATAAATATACTCCCTGGACATGGTAGTAACTTCTGGACAAGTTAAGGTACCATTCGGCATAATACAAATACGTGGCGGCCTTCGAAATAACAATGCCACAAAATGTTAGAATCAAAGTCTCCACAATCTTGGGAGCTTGAAAAAATGTACATCTACTCCGGACGACTTCCAAATTATGAAAGGCCAAGATGGCTGACTGTTAGAATGCAAAACATGTGATATATTACGTCATTAGTGACCGGTGACGTAGCAAAATAGGCGGCGTTCAAGTTAAGTGAAAAATCATACATAAAAAATGACTTTCACTACAGACAGCTATATCTCCTCAAATCAATGGATATATGCCTGCGTGTAGCAACATATTATAACATATTAATTCTATCCTTAACAGGCATGTTAATAAGGAAAAGAAGAAAGGTGGAAAACATCATGACAACAGGAAAGATTGAAGTAAAAAGGGACAGAAGATGACAAAGAGAGAAGATCCTGGACAGTTTGACCTTCATGGCTTGAAATGAAGTCAACAACAGAACTGATAAACAATACTGGAGACAGGAAATTGTGGAGAGACATGATCACCTGTGCCACCAGGCATGGTACTTGAAGAATAGGAAGAAGTATCTAGTGCGAGGGTGGTTCAAAGTTCAAAGTAGTTGTATTTGTCAAATAGAATAAAATTAGAACCACATAAAGCGAGAAATAACCTTTTTTTTTTTTTCAAAATAATTTCCTTGAAAAATGTAACAGCATTGAGTCTTTTTTTTTTATAACTTGGTAGCTGTAACAGGAATGAGTCATCTATATATCTTGTAATGAGCAAGTGTACCCATCAAAGCAAAAAGAAGGGGGGGGGGGGGGGGGGGGAATTAAAGCTCCTGTCTTTGCTTTTAAAAATCTGCAGCAGGCTTAGAAGACAGGATCTTATTTGGAACTCGTTTTGTTGACTCTGAATGAACTCATTTTGTTGACTCTGAATGAACTCATTTTGTCAATTCGAACCAAATATTCATAAATATTGGAAAAAAACCAAGCACATATACCTGTCAAAACAATGATTGGGAATGAATTAAAGCCAACATTTTAACATTTCAGCATCAACAGTACATTTAGATCACTGCTTATCTTGTGTGGGACTCATTTTGTTGATTCTAAATGGTCTCATTTTGTTGATTCTGAATGGTCTCATTTTGTTGATTCTGAATGGTCTCATTTTGTTGATTCTGAATGGTCTCATTTTGTTGATTCTGAATGGTCTCATTTTGTTGATTCTGAATGGTCTCATTTTGTTGATTCTGAATGACCTCATTTTGTTGATTCTGAATGGTCTTATTTTGTTGATTCTGAATGGTCTCATTTTGTTGATTCTGAATGGTCTCATGTTGTTGATTCTGAATGGTCTCATTTTGTTGATTCTGAATGATCTCATTTTGTTGATTTTGAATGATCTCATTTTGTTGATTCTGAATGGCATCATTTTGTTGATTCTGAATGGTCTCATTTTGTTGATTCTGAATGGTCTCATTTTGTTGATTCTGAATGGTCTCATTTTGTTGATTCTGAATGGTCTCATTTTGTTGATTCTGAATGACCTCATTTTGTTGATTCTGAATGGTCTTATTTTGTTGATTCTGAATGGTCTCATTTTGTTGATTCTGAATGAACTCATTTTGTTGATTCTGAATGAACTCATTTTATTGATTCTGAATGATCTCATTTTGTTGATTCTGAATGATCTCATTTTATTGATTCTGAATGATCTCATTTTGTTGATTCTGAATGGTCTCATTTTGTTGATTCTGAATGATCTCATTTTGTTGATTCTGAATGATCTCATTTTGTTGATTCTGAATGATCTCATTTTGTTGATTCTGAATGATCTATATTTGTTGATTCTGATTGAACTCATTTTGTTGATTCTGAATGAACTCATTTTGTTGATTCTGAATGATCTCATTTTGTTGATTCTAAATGAACTCATTTTGTTGATTCTGAATGAAATTACTCTACAAGATTGTACAGTTTTGAAAAAGAATTTTAGTCTTTGCCTACATCTTTTCAAGGGATACCATTTTTTCCTCGCCCATGATGTCGAAGGGAAACAATTAGATTACAAAAAAATTATCATTCAATATATCTAATTAGCATGTAAGGAGAGAACAAGAAAGTATTCAGTGGGGTACTGGAAGATGAGACAGGTCTGTATTTCAGAGCTAGCATTTGCTGATGATGTTGTCCTGATTGCTAAATCAGAGACACATCTCCAATCCAACCTGCAAGTCTGGAAGGAAGAGCTGGAGAAGAGAGGGATGGTCATAAGCAGCTCTAAAACAAAATCCATGGTGATATCATGAGAAGAAAGAAAACATCAGATTAAGTTGGGAGAACAGGTCCTGGAGCAGGTCAACCACTTTAAATATCTCGGAGCTATTATAGACCGAAACAGAGGCATCAAAGAAGAGTTGGCCACTCGAAAAGCAGCAGCTGTGAGACTTTTTTAGGCCATAAATCGAGGATTCCTCAGCAAGAAAGAGGTTGGTAAGAAAACGAAGATGGCTGTTTACTGCTCCACCTATGTCCCAGTCTTGACATATGGATGTGAGTCATAGGCAATGACTACAACCCACAAAAGCCAGATTCAAACCTCAGAAATGAGGTATCTGAGGAAGGTGGTTGAAGTAACAAAAAGAGACATGGTCTGCAACCAGATGATACATCAAGGCCTAAAATGCCACCCGCTGCAGACCCAAATAGAACAGTCCCAACTAAGATGGTTTGGCCATGTCTGCAGAATGGGAGAAGATCGGTGATAAGGGTGGATTTAGGCTAAATGATAATGGTGCGCCACAATGCCAGGTACGTTAGCTCCGTATAAGATTGACGACCACTTGCCACCCCTATCGACACCTGGTATTAAAGTGCAAGATGTAGGTGTCTTCTCTGATTTTAGGATGTTGCTGTGTATGCGGTAGTAGAACAGTTCACAGAGTATAACACAGGCAACATGATGTGTAGAGTCATAGAAATGGTAACTTCGTTGTATAATTTTTTCCATTTATTGCACGCCACAAAACAGTCAGGATATTTATATCATCAACATAGTTCAACGAGTTCAGCATTCAAAATCATAGAGTTCTAGTTCGTGAAGCTGTATAAATAATATATATATAAATTCTGCAACAGTGTCAGCTGCAGATCATCACTGTTCAAAGACAATAATAAATATTCCCTTTCTGATGCTAGCAGATCAGATGTATACAATCAGTCCGTTTACTGTCTGCACGTGAATAGCATACATGGTTACAGGTCAGCTCGACCTTTATAACCTTCCTAAGTCTAACCATCTGACTTGGACGTGATCTCTGATATAACGAATCCTGGAACACAGACAATAGTCTTGTTGGTCTAGAGCGACCCATATATATATAACTAGTTCAGGTATAAAGATACCGGTGACTTAATCCTAGTCAAAGTACCTCTCCATTTTGAATCACACAGGCGAGCAAAAGGGCGACAAAATGACGAACCTCTAGATGATAGCATAAAGTTCGATACAAGAGGAATTACCTTATTTCGGAAAATCAACCATGAACATATGCCTCCAGGCAGGCTTGAATAATACTGGGAAATAGTCTAGTTAGCTAACTAACTCACAAAGACAATGTATTTCCCTCAGAAAATCACAAGACGCAGGTCGCGTCTGCTCGCGACTTAGACCATTTCTAAACTCCCCGAGCTGGCCGGAACAACAAACGAAAACCAAGTCGAGACATGCGCAGAACGACAATCTCTGAGTCGCCGTTCACAATAAGACGATTCTAAGAACATTCGAGATAAAAGTCTTACACAGTCGCGCCTTTTATGGTCATGAAAAGAAGCGTTAAGAAAGGTTTCAGGCATCTACAACAGTTGACTGATACTACCAAATAAGGAGATATGGTCACGCTTCGTTCAAGAAATTATAGACCGAACGTGTCTCTATACAAGAGAAGGTAAACTCCTAAAAAATAGCAGTATCAATATTTCGGGTTCTGTCCCTTTGACCGTAAATATATATAATACACACTTCAGTCAAAAAATGATCATACATACGAAAAATGATCATACAAACGAAAAATAATAATGATCCGTGCGTAACATTACCGCACCCTCCCGGGAAAAAAAAATGAAACTTTTTTTTTTTTTTTTTTTCAATCCTGGAGCCGGAAAAAAATCTAGGCTCCTAACGCACGTATGATGCGCGGATATATACCTAACAAATTAGCTCAACGCATGGAGCGACACTGAGATCATATCTCAGCTCCTTAGAGAAAAAATTTATCTAAGTATACGCTTATATATTCCAGGAAGGTGCCACCAACACACGCCACAATGATGGCAACATCATAATGAAAATCAAATTATTCTCATACCAATATATGAAATTAAATATATTATTATGATATCATATAATGTGTTGTGCAAACAGCGGTGTAACATATTAATATACCGCACTATTTTATTACATTATATAAAGCAACAGTAATTAATAAGTAATACATGTGTTGATCTTCGTTGACATAAAACATTCAATAGAAGAAGATGTGGACATCATCCGCTCCCAATCTAGGACAGGACTTGATATACTCAAAGTTCCACAATGGACACAATCTCGCATCTTCAATGATGTGCTGCGAAAATATCAATAACACAAATCTTAAAGACAACTGGTAAATCTCTCAATACAATTATGCAAATATATTGTTTAAATGTGGCCGAGTGATCTTTTGGCCCGTATATCACTAACTAAGCCTTCTTAGATAATTACATGGTACAATGTTATAAATTCCCCTCAAAAAAGTGAGAAAAAAAAAATCTACTAACATGTCATTATAATATTGGCTTGTATATCAGGAAATATATATGACAGAAGAATCATGTGGAATCGTGTGGGCATCTGGACAGAATGTCTGCCATCACATTATCCGAACCACGGATAGCTCGAACCGAGAAATGAAATGGTTGAAGAGCTATGGCATAACGAGTGGACCTCGAGCTCTTCAAGTTTTTGCTCTGAATAGCAGTAAGCGCTTTCTGGTCGGTTTCCACAATGAAATGTGCGCCTAGAAGAAATCTTTGTAACTTCAGAATAGACCACACCATAGCCAATAACTCACGGTCTAAAACCGAGTAATTCTTTTCTGCAGCATTTAATTTCCTAGAGATATACATCACCGGATGCAGAGTATCAGAATACTCCTGCATTAGTGCTGCCCCAATCCCAGTTGACGAGGCGTCACTTCGAAGAACAAAAGTCTTCTCAATAGTAGGTAACCTAAGAATAGGTGGAGATGAAAATAGGGCTTTAACCTGGTCCAATGAGGATTGACATTCTTTAGACCAGCGGATCAGATTAGGCGACCCTTTCTTCAATAAAGTAGAAAGCGGTGCCATAATGGAGGACAGATTCGGAATGAATCGTCCGTAGAATTGGATCAAACCTAATAGACTCCTTACTTGTTTCTTCGTCTTAGGGACCGAAATGTTAAGTATTTTTGAAACATTGTGGTCCTCTGTCTTTAAAAGACCATGACCAACACGATGACCTAGGAAAGAAATCTCACTAAATCCTATAAAGGCTTTAGAGGGTTTTGCAGTCAAGTTATACTCGCGAAGAGTGGACAGTAATTCGTATAAACCCAAATAGTGATCTTCCCAGGAATCACTGAATAGACAGATATCATCTAGGTATGCTATGACATCTGTACGATATGCGAGAATTCGCCGCATCATGCGTACGAATGTAGCAGGGGCGTTCATAAGACCAAAAGGCATGAAATTCCATTGGAATAAACCCCTAGGTGTAGAAAAAGCTGTAAAAGGTTTGGCACGTTCGGTTAGAGGAACTTGCCAATAACCTTTAGACAAATCTAGTTTGGTAAAGAATCTAGAATTAGAAAGTTTATTGAGTAGTTCTTCTAATGAAGGCATAGGTTCAGCGTCGAACTTCGTAACTTGGTTCAATTTGCGATAATCTACGCAAATGCGAATGTTATTATCCTTCTTTCGAACAATAACCATAGACGAAGAGTATGCTGAAGTGGATGGTTCAATGATTTCCAAACGTATCATTTCATCCAATTCTTTTTCTACTTGAGACTGGAAATGGATAGGTATTGGATAAGGTCTGACTCTGATAGGATTGTGATCAGTAAGCACAATGTCATGTTCAATGACATGTGTGTGTCCCGGGATGTCTGTAAGAACATCCTGAAATGTTTGCAACATCGAAGAAACTTGTCGATGTTCCTCAGCGGAAAGATTTGGAGAAACGGTCACGTTTTTCCAAGATTCCGTAGAATAAAGTGGGACCATAGAAAGAGGAAGATTGACATCAGAAAAAGTAGTTTCCTCATCCTGTATAACTGACAGAGATGAGTACTGACCATGAGGTACTTGAGAATTGTCCGTTGCCTGGAAAATAGGCTGCAAATAGTCTGGTCTTTCATAAAATTCCGTGAGCATATTTATGTGGAAAGTTTTATGCTTTCCATCAATATCGACAACATAGTCGACATCAGAAATTTTGGAGACTATTGCATATGGACCTTTCCATGCAATTAGAAGTCTGTTCTCCCTTGAAGGAAGTAGAACGAGAGCTTTGTCACCTGGACAAAGTTGTCGTAGACATCTATTCTTATTTGCAAACTGCCTTGCCTTTTCTTTAGCAAATTCGGAAGACGAAGTTGCTAGTTTGCATGCCTCGATGATCTTTTGCCTAAGAGCAATGACGTACTCATAAGAAGATTGAGTTTCATCGCTAATATTATCGGCAGTGATTAGATCGTGAAGTAAAGACATAGGGCCGCGCGGTTGCGCGCCAAAGACAAGTTCAAAAGGGGAAAACCCCGTATGTTCATTGGGGACCTCTCTATACGCAAAGAGAGCCGCGGGTAAGACCCTGTCCCAATCCTGAGGATGATCCTCAGTTATTTTACCAAGTAAAGTTTTCAGAGTCCTATTTAAACGTTCGACTAACCCATTAGACATTGGGTGATAGATACTGCTGAGAGACCTTTTAATGTGTAGCATAGACATTACCTGTGACATAGTGTCTGATATAAGTTGAGTGCCATGGTCTGACAATATTTCTCCGGGAAAACCCAAGCGAGAAAATATCAGCCAAAGAGCGTCTGCGATGTCAGCAGTTGAGATGCTCTTGAGAGGTATTGCCTCTGGCCAACGTGTGCACATATCGACACATGTAAGGATAAATTGATGTCCTCTAGCCGACTTAATTCTAAAAGGACCGATAATATCTATTGCCATTTTTTGAAAAGGGCGAATAGGAATGTCAGCAGCCTGGATAGGCGCAGCATGTCGTGGTCCTTTAGATTTGACCTCCTGACATACTTTGCAAGAGCGACAGTACATTCGTATGTCCTTGCTCACAAATGGCCAAAAGAAAGCCGCAAGAACTCTCGACTTTGTACGGGAAAAACCCATATGTCCAGCACATTGCGAGTCATGAGCATGTTGCAATATTTGCAATCTCATGCTCTTAGGCACAAGAATTTGTGAATGAGTGGACGTAGTCGAGTCTTGTACCATACGTACAAGTACGCCGTTCTTCATAGAAATCCAAGATTTTCTATTAGTATTTTGATTAGGATCACCTTTTTTTGCTAGAATGAAGAATTTTTGTAAAGAAGGATCTTCTTCTTGCAATTTGATAAATGAGTCACGTGTAATAGTCAAGTGACTATCTTGGTCATTTACTTCATCATTATTAGTTAATGAAGTTTGAGGTGGATCCAGAGCATGTGCTCTTGTGACCACCGCATTGGTAGCTTCAATGTTTTGCTCTTCCCAAACAGCAATCTGCTGTGGGGTACATTCCCTAACTCCGTGAATACGACCAATAATAAGGTCCGCAATAGGGTTTGGAAGTAGACACGCGTGGACCTCTCCCGTGAAGAAAGGAGTAGCAATGTGTATTATAGCAGTAGGATACTTTTCCAACGTGCCACCAAATGTGACACATTTGATGACCTTTCCTGTAGCACAGGATGGATCTACAAGAGATTGCCTAACCCCGACAGTAGTACATCCAGAGTCAAACAACACTGAGACTGGATTACTATTTACAAGCCCCTTATGTAATATAAGAGAACCTCTCCCATCATGAGCAACATTAGCAGGAAGAGCGGGCAAAGGATGACCACAGCTTAAAGTAGTAACGGTCTTCGGGTCAAATAAAGTACTGCATTGGATACATTTATTTGCCCTACCAAAATCAAAAGATGAGCATCCGATGGCATTATGGTCTTTATTATCATTAACCTGTTTATCTACTCCCTGAGATTCTTGTTGAACAGAGTTTGTCTGTTGATATTTTTTTCTCTTATGTTGCGATCTACCGCGACCATTATTGCCTCTGCAATTATCATTAAAGTCCCTACTGTAATTTTTATCCTGGTTTGAGTTCCAGTTTCCATAACTGTCATTACCATCTCTATACTGTTGAGAACCTCTATTATCCTGGTATTGAGGTCTCTGAGAAAAATATTTTCCTCTATACCGATTACCTTTGTGAAAATTTCTAAAGTTAACCGGAGTAGAATAACGTGTAGTATTAGGATGTCTCCAGTTCTGGGAAGAAGAATCACCCTGGAATTGATTACTATGATTCTGGGCATAATTACGGTTACTCTTTTTATTGAAATTTTGCTGGCTACCCTGAAATTTACGCATAAAATTTGGGCCATAAGGTGCTGCCGAAGCAACTGGCAGACCTTCTTTTACTTTAGAGTTGCTAATGGTTATGTGAGGATGCGCAGTAACATACTGGCTACAGTATTCTTCCATTTCTTTTATGTTTTTAGGCTTACGCTCATGAAGAAAAGAAAGAAAAGCTTCATTAACAGAAGACATAACCTTGTCTCTAAGTAGTAAGTCCATAAGAGCTTCAAATGTACTCTCTGTTTTAGACAACTCAACCCATCGTAAAAAAGTAAGACGGATGCCTGAGATGAATTCAGAGAATTCAACTCCAGTTTCTGGTAACATGTTTTTAAATTTAAGACGATATCCGTCCTCGTTAAGTTGGTACTTCTTTAACAATGCCGCCCTGACAACCTCATAGTTGTTTTTGTCAGGCACATCTACCATACCCAATAAAGTCAAAGCATCACCTCTAAGTATCTTGGACAGATGATAAACATATAATGTTTTATCTATATTATGCACCTTACATGCACTTTCAAATCTATCTAGATAAAATGTTATATCATCAATTCACGCATTTCATGGTGTCAAATTAAGCTTGAAATCAACAGCATTAGACTTATTAGCAGATGATACCTTATTAGCATCATTAGCATTACTAGATAACTTCAACTTTTCTAACTCCAAAGCTAAGAGTTTTTCTTCATGCTCCATTTTTGCTTTTCTCTCATCAGCTTCTCTTTGTAACCTTCTTTCTTCAGCCTCAGCCTGTAACTTTCTTTCTTCAGCCTCAGCCTGTTTTTCTAATCTTTTATTTTCAGCCTCTATTTCAAGTCTCTTAATTTCAGCTTCTTTTTCAAGTCTCTTATTTTCAGCTTCTTTTTCAAGTCTCTTATTTTCAGCTTCTTTTTCAAGTCTCTTATTTTCAACCTCTTTTTCAAGTCTCTTATTTTCAGCTTCCTGTCAATCTCTTATTTTCTCAGCCTGAAGTCTTTTTGTGATTTTTTCTCTTTTTTTGTTTTTCCATTTCCATTTGTAATCTCTTTTCATCTACCTGCATCTGCAGTTTTAAATTTTCAGCATCTATTCTCTTTTGTTCAGTTAGTTCTTTCATTTTCTTTTCCTCCGACTTCAATGCCTTGGCATATTGAACAGTCGCAAATTCTTCTAATTTATCACCTGTCTTCCCAAGGGCTTTACCCTGCTCAATAAAGTACTCAAATGTAGACATGATGTCTAAAATGTGAGTACAGAACCTGAAATAATTAATTATCTTATTTCAATCTTAATAGCAACAAGACTTAATAAAGTGCTTGTGTAATCAATATGTTTACTCCAATCTCTGTGGGCAACAAGACTTGACACCAACTTGTATTATCAAATGTATAATAATATCACAAGTCACCTCTTAATTATCAGTGCACTACACAAATCAGTGCATAACCATCAGTTATTTATCATAACTGCACTACAATAGTGCATAAGCAAAAAAACCACCAGTTAGTTATGATAAGTGCACTATAGATCAATAGTGCATGAGCATATATGTAACAATAGTGAAAGCTAACTATGCAAGAACTATGCAAACAATAACAAGACAATGTAAACAATAACAAAGGTCACCAACAATGTAAACAATAACAAAGATCAAAGTCAAATGTAAACAACAACAAAGATCAAAGTCAATGTAAACAACAACAAAGATCAGAGTCAATGTAAACAATAACAAAGATCAAACAATATCAAAACATTCGCATAAGTCAAATAAATACACAGCGAAACTAAAAAGAAATGTGATGACAAAATGCGAAGATATGACAAACAAATGACGCTACAGTGTATACACAAAAATATACTTAAAGAACTGAATAATAGATAGGGGAGACCTACAAATACAAACAATCGAAATCGAAACTAAAAAAAACACAAAGAAAGAGAGAAAAGAAAAAGAAAAAAAAATATACAAGAAACAAAAATAAAGCACAACTCGTCACAACTAAACAGATATAGCAACGATTGTCGCTAGCAAATTTCACAGTAGGAAATTCGCACAGTCCCTAACGAAAACGCTAACAGTAGAACCTCTGTGACGTGGTATCTTCTACTGAAAGACACCGCCCAACCGAGAAAACCCGCTGAATATAAACATATAAATATACAAATACAAATAACATATAACATATAACAAACAGCAAAAAGTGTGAAAGAATTTAGAAGGCTCAGCTAGAACATAAGGGCACAGTTCACAAACAAAACAGGCCACTTAACTTCTATGTATCCACAACGTCAGCACAGTTCAGAACAGGATGTGATCAGCATTCTTAGGACAATGATCCAACGTTGATTAACATCTGCTCCCATAGACAGCCATGACGAGGGAAATGAGCTTCTGACAGGAAACAGCTTCTGAACTTGACCTTCTGAATCTGCAACAGTACCTCTCAGACCGGAACAGTTGTTACGGCACTTGTCCTTCTTCTTAACAGATCAGGAAATCCATTCGCTCGGTACTTGTCCTTCTAGATGTAGACAAACTTCAATACTGCCGAGCAGCGCCGGGTAGTTTCAAAATATCAACAACTGTCAGTACTGCCGGGTACTTTCAAAATCTTTCATCAAAAGTAGCTTTTCTTGAAGGAAGTGAGTTGAACTGTAATTTTGAAAGCTTGATGATGATGTCTGGGTTTGTTGACCCCCTTGATAGCTGGTATCAGAGTAAACCAACCTATGGCCACCAAAAATGATAAGGGTGGATTTAGGCTAAATGATAATGGTGCGCCACAATGCCAGGTACGTTAGCTCCGTATAAGATTGACGACCACTTGCCACCCCTATCGACACCTGGTATTAAAGTGCAAGATGTAGGTGTCTTCTCTGATTTTAGGATGTTGCTGTGTATGCGGTAGTAGAACAGTTCACAGAGTATAACACAGGCAACATGATGTGTAGAGTCATAGAAATGGTAACTTCGTTGTATAATTTTTTCCCATTTATTGCACGCCACAAAACAGTCAGGATATTTATATCATCAACATAGTTCAACGAGTTCAGCATTCAAAATCATAGAGTTCTAGTTCGTGAAGCTGTATAAATAATATATATATAAATTCTGCAACAGTGTCAGCTGCAGATCATCACTGTTCAAAGACAATAATAAATATTCCCTTTCTGATGCTAGCAGATCAGATGTATACAATCAGTCCGTTTACTGTCTGCACGTGAATAGCATACATGGATTACAGGTCAGCTCGACCTTTATAACCTTCCTAAGTCTAACCATCTGACTTGGACGTGATCTCTGATATAACGAATCCTGGAACACAGACAATAGTCTTGTTGGTCTAGAGCGACCCATATATATATAACTAGTTCAGGTATAAAGATACCGGTGACTTAATCCTAGTCAAAGTACCTCTCCATTTTGAATCACACAGGCGAGCAAAAAGGCGACAAAATGACGAACCTCTAGATGATAGCATAAAGTTCGATACAAGAGGAATTACCTTATTTCGGAAAATCAACCATGAACATATGCCTCCAGGCAGGCTTGAATAATACTGGGAAATAGTCTAGTTAGCTAACTAACTCACAAAGACAATGTATTTCCCTCAGAAAATCACAAGACGCAGGTCGCGTCTGCTCGCGACTTAGACCATTTCTAAACCCCCCGAGCTGGCCGGAACAACAAACGAAAACCAAGTCGAGACATGCGCAGAACGACAATCTCTGAGTCGCCGTTCACAATAAGACGATTCTAAGAACATTCGAGATAAAAGTCTTACACAGTCGTGCCTTTTATGGTCATGAAAAGAAGCGTTAAGAAAGGTTTCAGGCATCTACAACAGTCGACTGATACTACCAAATAAGGAGATATGGTCACGCTTCGTTCAAGAAATTATAGACCGAACGTGTCTCTATACAAGAGAAGGTAAACTCCTAAAAAATAGCAGTATCAATATTTCGGGTTCTGTCCCTTTGACCGTAAATATATATAATACACACTTCAGTCAAAAAATGATCATACATACGAAAAATGATCATACAAACGAAAAATAATAATGATCCGTGCGTAACAATCGGCTACCACGACAAGCATGGGAAACAAAGAGCCAGGGATCCAGACCTCCAGGATGACCCAGAGTCCGCTGGGAGGACAACATTAGACAATCTTTGAAGGACCGAGGACTAGAATGGAACCTAGCCAGGAAGAAGACAGCTGATAGAATAGTCTGGTGCTCTCTCTTCCAAACCTCTACATCTCATGGTAGAAGGGGAACGACTAAGTAAGTAAGTATATCTACTTATATGACATTTTAATAATCCTTTCTTCACTTATCCTTTTAAAATATAGTAAGGATACAACTATTTGGTTTTTGATGTAATTTAAAAAAAAAACATAATGCAAATGGTTTTTACCCTCACACATCTTTGAGTATACGGTACTAAACATGAAAAAGGTCATGAGATTATGTTTTTTTTTTTTTTTTTTTTTGCTCTGGCAACTGTGGCGCCCACTGACAACACTGCATTGAGATTTTATACTAGTAATAAGGTACAGGAGAAATAAAATGGAATCAGAAAAGAGACACTTCTTAGCGGATAGTTTTTGTCTATTCGAGTATTTTTTTGTTTTTTTTCCTCTCCCATTTTTACCACTGTTATCAGTAGTTATCACTTAAAAAGAAAAGAAAAAAAAAAGTGTGTGCTCTATAATTCCAAGAAAGAGGGTGTATGGTTTCTTTATCCCATTTTTTGTTGCTGCCTTCTCTTTTTAATCAACACTCATCATCTCATCTCAGCCCGTAACCCATCATGGGTCGTAGGGGTGCCATGGTGGAAGCATCAGCAGACAGGGTCCTCCACTGCTCTCTATCCTCAGCAATGCGTACAAGTGTGGAAAAACCGTGTCCTGCCCATTCTTTGATGTTATCAGCCCAGGATTTTCTTTGCCTTCCTCTTCTCCGTTTACCTTCGACTGTCCCCTGAAGGATCGTTTTCGAAAGGGAGTCATGACGAGTTACATGCCCAAACCAGGCAAGCTTTCGATGTTTCACTATTGACAAAAGTGGTTCTTGGTGGCCTGCATAGGTGTTTATCTTCTCTCTAACATAGACATTTGTTTTGTGCTCTTTATAGCAAATGCGCAAAATTCTTCTATAACATTTATGCTCGAAAGCCTGAATCCTTCGCTCCGTATCTGCAGTGAGTGTCCAGCCCTCACACCCATCCAAGAGAATAGATAATACAAGTGATTTGTATAATTTGATCTTCACAGGAAAACTGATGTTACTTTTCCAGATCACATTCAACTTTGTCATGGCAGCTGAGGCCATCTCAAGTCTTGTCTTGATTTCTTTACTTGATCTTCCATCACTACATATAGTGGACCCGAGATATTTAAAGGTGTTAACTTCTTCTAACGTTTGCCCATTTAACGTAATGTTGGTCGGAACATGTTTCTTATGGCTATTCACCACTATCATTACAAAAAAAATAATGTATAACTCCAGAGTACAAGAAAGAGTGTGTACAAGGGAGTGAAAGTTTTTTTATCTTTTTTTAATACAGCTGCTCATTATATTTTCATTTTTATACTCATAGTCATACTATTATTAGACAATGAAGCCAACAATGTCATAGAAATCGATGTCTCTGATATGCACAGAGTTGGAGGTGTTGATTCCAGCATTTATATGGACAAAAATGTCAAGGTCATGCACAAAGATGGAGATGTTGATACTAAAGTTCATACAGACAGCAACATCACAAGTTTATATAAAGCTAAGGATAAAATTAGTAAGTAGTAGATTGTCGTAATTATCAGTGCATCATTATTCTCACAACCATCACACTAACACATATGTAAAAGTCATGGGATTTTCCAACTTCCGATTGGTTATGTTCCATCATTATTTGATCTCATTTTCCACACTTCTGATAGCTCATGTTCCATTATTTTTTATCTCATTTTCCACACTTTTGAAAGATAATGTTCTACTATTCCTTTATCTCATTTTCCACTGTTCACTCCCAGCACAGGATAAGGACAAAAAAATAGGATGTCCCGTGTGCAAGTTGCACACATTAAAAATCCCTCTGCAGTTGGAAGTCATAAAGAGTAGGCCATCGGGTCGCTGCCCTGGCAAAATTTAGAAATTAAGAAACCTACCCACCACAAAAATATTTATAGAATGTATGATTCCTGTATACACACATTGGGATCCTCGCCAGTGCTACAGAGTTTGTGCACTGTGCTCAGATCCTCTTTGTCCATATGCAATGAAGATGGTCCTTAAAACCAAACCAAATCAAATGATTTCCCACACTCATTTTCTACCATTCTTTTATCTCATTTTCCACACTTCTGATAGCTCATGTTCTATCATTATTTAATCTCATTTTCCACCATTCTGATACCTCATACTCCACCATTATTTTATCTCATTCCACCATTCTAATAGGTCATGTTCCACCCTCATGTTATCTATATCTCATTTTCCACACTTCTGATAGCTCATGTTCTACCATTCTTTTATTTCATTTTCCACACTTCTGAAAGTTAATGTTCCATCATTATTTAATCTCAATTTCCACACTTTTGATAGCTCATATTCTACCATCCTTTTTTTTTTTACATTTTATACATTTTATCACCTTAGTACTGCTTTATTCCATCTCCACTTTAGGCCATATTTGACCTAGTTCATAAATTGACATCAAATAGTTCCTACACAATATCTTACAGTTACCAGTTTGGATCATCATGAACAATTTCACTTTAATGTGATATGTAGAGCATTCAGGTCACCTTTAAAGTGATATGTAGAGCATTCAGGTCACCTTTAAAGTGATATGTAGAGCATTCAGGTCACCTTTAAAGTGATATGTAGAGCATTCAGGTCACAAAGAAAATGATGCATACTACCAGCTCCACAGAAGAGAACAAGTGGTAATCTTCAGACTCTGTGCTGGCCACAACAGATTGTGATACCATCTATTCAACAAGCTGAAGATAGGAACTACCAATTCGTGTAACTGTGGCACTGATAAAATGACTGCTGAACATCTGCTTCAGAGTTGCCCAACATATGCGGAACAGAGAAAGTGTATATGGCCGACACCAGTACCATACGTGGAAAAGGTCTACGGAGATTCAAATAGCCTCAAACTGACTACTGTTTTCTTTGAAAACATTCAAGTGGACGTCTGAGAGTGTATGAAGAAGAAGAAGTATTTCATTTTCCACACTTCAGATATCTCATGTTCCAATTTCGAAGAAGGCAAAAACCTGAAGGAAAAAAATATTTTTACTTCCATCATTAAGCTCCAGTAGTTCCCAGCAATATTCCTTCTAAGCACACACACAGCAAACTGAACTGCACAGGCTTTCTTCAAGGGGAGACCATACAGTGTTGGTCCCATGCTTTAATACAGGCTTTCTTCAAGGGGAGACCATGCAGTGTTGGTCTCATGCTTTAATACAGGCTTTCTTCAAGGGGAGACCATGCAGTGTTGGTCCCATGCTTTAATACAGGCTTTCTTCAAGGGGAGACCATGCAGTGTTGGTCCCATGCTTTAATACAGGCTTTCTTCAAGGGGAGACCATGCAGTGTTGGTCCCATGCTTTAATACAGGCTTTCTTCAAGGGGAGACCATGCAGTGTTGGTCCCACACTTTAATACAGGCTTTCTTCAAGGGGAGACCATGCAGTGTTGGTCCCACATTTTAATACAGGCTTTCTTTAAGGGGAGACCATGCAGTGTTGGTACCACACTTTAATACAGGCTTTCTTCAAGGGGAGACCATGCAGTGTTGGTCCCACACTTTAATACAGGCTTTCTTCAAGGGGAGACCATGCAGTGTTGGTCCCATGCTTTAATACAGGCTTTCTTCAAGGGGAGACCATGCAGTGTTGGTCCCATGCTTTAATACAGGCTTTCTTCAAGGGGAGACCATGTAGTGTTGGTCCCACACTCTAATACAGGCTTTCTTCAAGGGGAGACCATGCAGTGTTGGTCCCACATTTTAATACAGGCTTTCTTTAAGGGGAGACCATGCAGTGTTGGTACCACACTTTAATACAGGCTTTCTTCAAGGGGAGACCATGCAGTGTTGGTCCCACACTTTAATACAGGCTTTCTTCAAGGGGAAACCATGCA
Source organism: Oreohelix idahoensis (assembly GCA_024509875.1). NCBI lineage: Eukaryota > Metazoa > Mollusca > Gastropoda > Stylommatophora > Oreohelicidae > Oreohelix > Oreohelix idahoensis. The sequence goes on from JAMPIV010023121.1 coordinate 190,420, forward strand.
GTGTTGATCCCACACTTTAATACAGGCTTTCTTCAAGGGGAGACCATGCAGTGTTGGTCCCACACTTTAATACAGGCTTTCTTCAAGGGGAGACCATGCAGTGTTGGTCCCACACTTTAATACAGGCTTTCTTCAAGGGGAGACCATGCAGTGTTGGTCCCACACTTTAATACAGGCTTTCTTCAAGGGGAGACCATGCTGTGTTGGTCCCACACTTTAATACAGGCTTTCTTCAAGGGGAGACCATGCAGTGTTGGTCCCACACTTTAATACAGGCTTTCTTTAAGGGGAGACCATGCAGTGTTGGTCCCACACTTTAATACAGGCTTTCTTCAAGGGGAGACCATGCAGTGTTATTCCCAGGCTTTAATACAGGCTTTCTTCAAGGGGAGACTATGCAGTGTTGGTCCCACACTTTAATACAGGCTTTCTTCAAGGGGAGACCATGCAGTGTTGGTCCCACACTTTAATACAGGCTTTCTTTAAGGGGAGACCATGCAGTGTTGGTCCCACACTTTAATACAGGCTTTCTTCAAGGGGAGACCATGCAGTGTTATTCCCAGGCTTTAATACAGGCTTTCTTCAAGGGGAGACTATGCAGTGTTGGTCCCACACTTTAATACAGGCTTTCTTCAAGGGGAGACTATGCAGTGTTGGTCCCACACTTTAATACAGGCTTTCTTCAAGGGGAGACCATGCAGTGTTGGTCCCACACTTTAATACAGGCTTTCTTTAAGGGGAGACCATGCAGTGTTGGTCCCACACTTTAATACAGGCTTTCTTCAAGGGGAGACCATGCAGTGTTATTCCCAGGCTTTAATACAGGCTTTCTTCAAGGGGAGACCATGCAGTGTTGGTCCCACACTTTAATACAGGCTTTCTTCAAGGGGAGACCATGCAGTGTTGGTCCCACACTTTAATACAGGCTTTCTTCAAGGGGAGACCATGCAGTGTTGGTCCCACACTTTAATACAGGCTTTCTTCAAGGGGAGACCATGCTGTGTTGGTCCCACACTTTAATACAGGCTTTCTTCAAGGGGAGACCATGCAGTGTTGGTCCCACACTTTAATACAGGCTTTCTTCAAGGGGAGACCATGCAGTGTTGGTCCCACACTTTAATACAGGCTTTCTTCAAGGGGAGACCATGCAGTGTTATTCCCAGGCTTTAATACAGGCTTTCTTCAAGGGGAGACTATGCAGTGTTGGTCCCACACTTTAATACAGGCTTTCTTCAAGGGGAGACCATGCAGTGTTGCTCCCATGCTCCATAAAGAGTGAAAATGAAAAAGAAAAATGAGTTCATCTAATGCTTATTTCTATTTTCTTTGCCAGGTCCAAGTGCTATCCCCTGCTGCGTCCTCAACTGGATCTGCGGAATCGACTCGGAAAGTAAAATGCAACTGTCTGCAAAACATGTAGATAAAGATGACATGATCTCTATCGTGGAACCTCCCACCCTAAAAAGATTGACAGTCGTAATGGCCGTCTTACTTGCTATGTCAGCCGTATTCTTGTATGCATTCTTCGCATAGCTTTGTTCCTTTAGCAGTATGAAGTTACAAATACTATTATCATTACTGTTATTGTTGATCACAATTGACATCATTATACTCTGGGCAAACCCAAAGGTGTTCAGTCTTCCTCAGCAGATATCAAAGGGTATGAATGCTAATTGTTCCTGTAGGGCACTGTTTGTATACACATCTATCCCTGCCAGTCTTACATTTGATGACCAATTCCAGCGTTCTTAGCCTTGTTGATTCATCAGTTGCAGTGTCACTCCCTAACAGGTGATCATTGTTTGTCCTTATCCATATACACTGTCTCTGCAATGGGTGCTGCTGTAGCTAGTCTATCAGCTCTCTTATTGCGGCATACCCTTGCATGGCCAGGACAGTAAATCCACACCAGTCCCTGAAGATTCAAAGCTTCTGTGGATGTTTTCCATTCATGCCCTAGCCATCCATGTTGGACATTCTGAAGCATGGATTGAGAATCCAACATAATAAAGTTATGGATGAAAGTATGAGAAAGGTCAAGGATAGTGGCTCACAAGAATGTGAAAAGGGAATGTGAGTAGTTTGGTGATAATCTATCGTGGACAGTTGGAAGCAGGAAAACAAACAAGTTGTTGGGTAATGTGACAGCTTTTTGGACAACAAGCTATTTAGAATGGAAGTATATGCAATATTGTACTGAAACCTGGAAACCCTGCATCCACTCCAACACATGCGTACTTGTACTGAAAAATTTGTGTTACACAGTTGATGCGTTTCCAGAACAAAAGGGCATTACAAAGTTGCCAATCATACTTTTCACAGATACTGTTATCTCATATTTTTCCAATTGGTGGTTCTGTAACAAATTTTATGATTTGTGTTTTGTTGGCACCTGAGAACTTGGTTAATTTTCTGTATGCAGGTGAGTGCAGCTTTGTGTTTGCACCACAGAAGTGTACAACTTTGTGTATACACCACAGAAGTGTGCAGCTTTGTGTATGCACCACATAAGTGTGCAGCTTTGTGTATGCACCACAGAAGTGCACAACTTTGAGTGTGCAGCTTTGTGTGTGCACCACAGAAGTGTGAAGCTTTGTACATGCACCACAGAATATGCAACTGTGTATATGCACCACAGAAGTATACAACTTTGTATATGCACCACAGAAGTGTGCAACTTTGTATATGCACCACAGAAGTGTGCAACTTTGTATATGCACCAACAGAAGAGTGCAAATTTGTATATGCACCACAGAAGTGGACAGTTTTATATATTCACCAATGCTGGATGCTTGTGGGGTCAAGTAGAGGTGATTGTATTCAACATTTACTACGTCCAATGTTTATTTTTGTTGTCTATTCCTGGTTCTCTGTAAATAAATAGTGGCCCTGCTGAAATCCATGATGATTCAAGTGTGTGTGTGTGTGTGTGTGTGCGTGCGTGCGTGCGTGCGCGTGCGTGCATGTGTGCGTGTGTGCGTGCATGCATGCGTGCGCGCGCGCGCACGTGCGTGCGTGTGTGTGTGTAAACGACACTGGACTGTATGGATTACCTGTTCCCCTATCTTGATTATGAACTCAAGATAGGCTGAGATGCATGCACATTAACTCTTTGACTCCATAATTATTTTCCACCCTGTGCCATAATTATTTTTTGAAGAATTCTAATCGGTGAAGTGTACTGTCTTTTAGTGTAAATTTTATGTTAATCTTTTTTTGTGAACATGTACTTATTATATACCAAACTGTAGGGAAATGGATAGAGAATTGTAATATATAAAGTCTTTGGTAGTTCGGTATACTTAAAACATTTTGCATGTAAAATTGAAAAACACTAAAAAGTTAACTGTAGAATACGATCTTACCAAAGACAAATTACTGTTGTAGACAATAAAACTTTTTTTTTTAGTCTTCACGCATCAAGTTAATCCATATACAAAGTAAAAAAAAAACATTGCTTATGACCACAATTAGTACATTTAGTGTTATTCACACCAGTTTTTACTGTGATCCATTGTAAGAAAAAAAAAATTATGCAATCTTGCATTACATAATTTTCAAACAAATAAAGAAGAACAACGTCATATAAAAACTTTTTAACACTTGTTTAATGTTTTAATAGTATCCCTAGCTTTATCTTCTACCTAGGACTAGTGATTAGATGTTATGGTAGGTCTAGTTTTATTGCTTTTTGATAGGCCAGAATATGGCTGTGCCCACTCATCAACTAAATCTAATGTGTCTAGCTTTTCTGCACTGATTCTGTATTTTGACAACAAACTGTGACTACCAAACAATCATCATCAATGTCAGAAATGTTCCAAAGTAGTTTGACACAATTATTTGCTTAGGAGACTTAGAAAATGTAAATATAAAGCGTGACATATTTCTCTAGCAATAACTACAAAAAACGCAAACATGCGAATTGTCACACAAATTGTGATAATAACATCAAAACACGCCCATGTGCTGCTTAACTACAGTCAAATTAGTTGTTTAAATAGTAGCAGAAGTCATTCTACGAGTTTTAAAATATGAACTGCATTAAACGGACGATTTTTGGGGTTTATTCGTGATAAACTAAAAACAACGCTCTGAGCTGTGCACTGGCACGGCGCGTTGAATTTTGCAATGCTCAGAGCGTTGGTCTTGAGTCAAAGAGTTAACCGCCTTAACATTTGATGGTGAAGCTGTGTTATCTTCTGCAGTCTGTTAAATGTTTGTCTAGCATTCCAGCTATATAATAAATTGTCTGTACATGAAATTTTTTTATGTGGATTATCTTTTTTGTAGTATTTCATTGCGTGTATTGTCTATTTTTGTAATATCTGATTACGTGGTTTGTCTTATTTGTTATATTTGATTATGTGTATTGTCTTCATTTTTCTAATACTTGACTATGTGTATTATCTCTCCTTAACATCTGTTGATAGCATTACAGGGCAGTCATTTTCTGGAACTCCCTGGGTGCAAGAGGTAGAGGAAGACCAAGAGGTGCATGGAAGAGAACTGGAGACACCTTGCTGATGGCACAGCACAGGAAGGCTTGGCATGAATTTGTTGGAGGCCTATGCTCCTGGCGGGGGGCGGGGGGGGGGGGGGAGGGGGGGGCGTGGGGGGGGGTGGGGTGGGGGGGGGGGGGGGGGGGGGGGGGGGGGGGGGGGGGGGGGGGGGGGGCGAAGTGTTTATGTCTGGAAACAGCCTGCAACCTCAAGTGTTGGTACAGGAAACAGCTTGCAACTTCAAGTGTTGGTACTGGAAACAGCCTGCAACTTCAAGTGTTGGTACTGGAAACAGCCTGCAACATCAAGTGACAGTACTGGAAACAGCCTGCAACTTCTATTACTGATACTGGAAACAGCCTGCAACTTCTATTACTGGTACTGGAAACAGCCTGCAACTTCTATTACTGATACTGGAAACAGCCTACAACTTCTATTACTGGTACTGGAAACAGCCTGCAACTTCTATTACTGGTACTGGAAACAGCCTGCAACTTCTATTAATGGTACTGGAAACAGCCTGCAACTTATATTACTGATACTGGAAACAGCCTGCAACTTCAAGTGCCAATATTGGAAACAGCTGCAACTTATATTACTGGTACTGGAAACAGCCTGCAACTTATATTACTGGTACTGGAAACAGCCTGCAACTTCTATTAATGGTACTGGAAACAGCCTGCAACTTCTAGTGCTGGTACTGGAAACAGCCTGCAACTTCTATTACTGGTACTGGAAAAAGCTAGCAACTTCTATTACTGGTACTAGAAAAAGCCAGCATCTTCTAGTGCTGGTACTGCATCTAAGGTGCAGAGAAAACATACTTGCTTGGATGGAGAACAGCAGATGTAGAGGTGGTTGAAAGCCAGCGATCATCAGGTGCTTTTTTGAACTTAGTTACATCTATGAGTTATAAAAAATGCAGACAACTTCTGCTATGACAACCTCAAATTTGTCAGCATCAAAGGTGACCTGATCAATGAACCAGCAAGAAATCTCACAATAAACTCTCCTCACATACTTTAAGAAGTCAAAGTTTGAGGAAGACCCTCAACCCAGTCTCATGTGAGATATAGCCTACCTTTAGTGCTGTGATCTGTTGATGTCTTCAATCAATCAATACCCTTTAGCTCCCCGAGGAGTATAGGCCTTCAACAAACACATGCCAAGTCTTCCTGTCCCGTGCCATCCGCTCAAGTTCTTTCTATGTTTTCCTCATTATTTTCACCTCTGTATCCAGTTCTCTTCTCCATGTGTTCCCTGTGGATTCCAGAACAAGGACTGCCTTGTAAAACTATCATCCGGTTTCCTCAATGTGTGTCCTATCCATCGCCAGCATCTTCTTCTCAGCTCTTGTTCCACTGGCACTTGTCTGGTCCTTGTCATCAATTTCACATTTGTGACTTTGTCATACCATTTCAGTCCTTCTATTCTATGCAAGCACCCGTTTATAAAAGTCTGTAGCTTTTTGGTTGTTGTTTTTGTTGTTCTCCATGTCTCAGAGCCATACAATAGGACTGACTTCACATTTGAGTTGAAGATTCTTATTTTCAACTTGGACTTGATTTCTCTTGTTCTCCATATGTTTCCCAATGCAATGAAAGCTCCTCTTGCTTTTTGTATTCTTATTTTGATATCACTGTCTGTCCCTCCAACTTTGTCTATATTACTGCCAAGATATGTGTACAATTCTACATCTTTTAGTTGTGTTTCTTCAAATTCAACTTTGTTATCATTTCTTGCATTGTTGATGTTTTACTGATGTAATAACTTATTCATGATGCATCATTCAATAGAGGTCACTAGTAGTCTTCTTCAGTCATAACTGACAATGGGAATGTAACCTTGAAGTGATAATCATCAGTAATTGTTTTTTTGTTGTTGTCCTGGTGTTCCTTTTGGTGTGTTCTTGCATCACCACTTGGTGCATCCGGCAGCTTCATCCTCACATGTTGCTGGATTAATGTCCAGTACCTTCATGTCTCTTTTGCACACGTCCTTGAACCTCAGCTGGGGTCACTGGCTGTTCTTTTGCCATCTGCCAGTTGTAAATAGAAAATATCTTTGGGGATTCGACCATCTTTCATGCGTAGTCTGCACTGTCTAAGCAGTGTGTACATGCTTTGAAGGCCAGCATGTGACAGCACTTTGACATTTGTCACTTTTTGCTTCCATGAATGTTTGATTAGTTTATGTGTTTTCTGGCCATGATGTTTGACTTTTGTTCACATATAATAGCTGTGCTTAATATTGATAGTTGTCTAACATTAAAGGTTGGAAGATACATGGAGATCAGAAGAAATCAAGTCAATACATATGTAAGAATATTCAACTCAACTGTCAAGTCAACCCAACTGTATGGCTCAAAAATATGGAGAACAAGAAAGTCAACGACCAAAGAAGTTACAGACTGTCATAAATGGGTGCTTGCCTAGAACGAAAAAATGAAATGGTACAACAAGATCACTAAAGTGGAACTGATGACAAGAACCAGACAAAGTACCCGTGCAACGAGAGATAAGGATCAGGCACTACCGACGGAAAAGACAAACACTGAGAAAACCTATTGATAGCATTACCAGGCAGTTCTCATTATGGAATCTCTAGGGTAGAGGTAAGCCAAAGAACATGCGGGGAAGAGAACTGAATACAGAAATTAAAATAATAAGGACGACTTGAAAAGACCTTGAGTGGATGGCATGGGCAGGAGAACTTTGTTGAAGGCCTTGCTCCTTGGGGGGGGGGGGGGGGGGGGGGGGGGGGTGGTAATGATCAGAACTGGGGAGTGGTGGAGTCTGTCATTTTTAGTGGACTATGTCATTTTATAGTGGTGCCGAAGGCATGGAGTCTGTAATTTTTTTTAGTGGAGTCGGTCATTTTTAGTAGATCAGAGTCTGAAAAAATGTCCTGACTCTGACTCCAAATTTTTATGAGACTTAAGTCAAGGCAGATCCACATTATATCCATGCGATGGAAGGGAGCGATTAAAAAATTTGAAATAACATTTTAAAGTAGTAGAACTCCTGAAACCACTTGTGTGTTAAGTACATCCATTTTTACTTAATGTTTGAAAATTTTCAGTTGCTTCTGATCATAAATAAAGTTTTTATCACAATTGGAAATTTGTTAGTACATTTAGAAAAAGCACACAAGAAATTAAAGTACACTATATACACTGTCTAAGGATCAAAGAAGAAGAAGAAGAAGATATACACTGTCAATTTTCCCGTCATTGTTAAAATGAAACTATTTTGCCTCTTAGTGTTTAGAAAAGCAGTCATTTGTGTGCAGGTGTGGATGATTTGTTATTTTGTATTACTGGACGAATGAGTGAATAGATTAAAGTGTAGTCTACAAAAGCCATATATTCATTTATCCCACACATATACCATACTTATACATCCAACTCCATATAAGTGCATAATTTTATACCATCATCATCATCATCAGCTGCCATCTCCACAACGAAGGTCAAGGCTGTAATGGATCTCCAACGTCTTCTGCCTCTTGTTTAGGTGGTGCACTCTGATAGACTCTTTTCTGTCCATCTCTTGATGTTATCTTCCCACTTGGGAGCTGTGCCAGCATAGTGGTTACCACACTGTGCAGGTGATCCAGGTTCATGCCCTGGCGAGCACATTTGGAGAAGTGTCTTCGACCAGGATGTGGACTGGATTAATTCGAGTCCTGGCGAAGACATTTGAAGAGTGCCTTCGACAGGGGATTGGAGTAGCCTGAGCACAAACCTTCTGTGGATAGGAAGGAGCAGAGATGGCATGGAAATCTGGCTCCTGACTGGGTGGAAAGAAAAATCCACAGGCTCCCCAGCTTCGCAATGCCATGAAATTTGTTTTATGTCATTGGGCCGAAGCCCAAGTGCCAGTGGAATGGAAAAAAAAAAAAAAAATCTTCCCACTTATAGCACTGTCTTCCCCTTGTCAGTTTGCCTTCAACTCTACCTTCTATTATGGTCTTCTGCAAGGTGTTATGCCTTTTTATGTGGCCAGAGTATTTTACCTGCCTACCTGTGTTCTCCCTCATTAGTTCTCTTTTCATACCTAGATTTTGTAGGACCTCCATATTTGTTTTCTCTGTCCATGAGATGCGCCCCATTCTTCTATATATCCACATCTCAAGAATCTCAATTCGTTCTTCCAAATGCTTAATCATTCTCCATGTTTCTACACCATACAGAAGTGCGGAATATATATAACATTTTATGATTCTCAGTTTTAATTTGTGAGTTAACTGTTTAGATGTCAGTATATGTTTCATGTTGTTGAATGTAGCTTTGGCCATTCAAATTCTCTTCTTGATTTCTGTTTCACATCTGCCATCTTCTGTTATTATATGACCAAGATATGAGTAGCTCTTGACTTGTTCCAGGATTTTCTCATTTATGCTTATCTTTAATGTGGACTTATCGTCCCTTTTGCTAATTATCTTAATTTTTGTTTTCTCACTATTAATGTTCAATCCATATTCATGACTTCTACTGCTCACTTGCTTCACTAGTTCTTGCAAATCCTGTTCACTAGTTTAAGAAACTGTAGTCGGAGTCGGACTTCTAAAATTTCCAGAGTCGGGGTCAGAAAAAATGTTGGCCGTCTCCACAACCCTGGTAATGATTGATTAAATGGGACATAATTAAAGAGAATCACTGAGTTAAGTTTGTATGCCTGTCTAGCTCTGTATATGTTATAGAGACGTATGCATATTATACTTTATATTACCATGTAATACAAATACATATACAGGGTTTTCAAAATTATGTATGCACACTTTGAAAGCTGATAACACAACTATCATTTGAGATAGAATTATGGCATTTTCACATTTGAAGTCACAAATGATCAAAGTGTTGATGATCTGCAACAATGCATTGTTCACAGCAATGAACAATGGACTGCCATTCTGTATTGTTACTAAATGAATAGTGAAACATGCAGTTGTAATTGATATCAGGGGTCCCACACTGTACGCGTTTGGAGATGAGCACAACCTTCTATTACAAAAATTTCAAGAGTAATAATCTAATGGCATTATTCAATAGTATCTAGCATTATTCTGCTCTATTCTTGCAAAATATTAAATTGTTATGCGAGTTACATATGTTTGAAGTGTGTATACATAATTTTGAAACACCCCGTAAATTGCATAAATATACTACTAGTATTTTTATAAAATTATTTGTATAACTTCATGAGATGTTATCAAATAAACATATCTTAAACATCACAATGTGTGTTTGTCATTTATAACACATTAGGTTGAAATATGTTATAGTAGACAGGAGGCCACCATGTTGGCTGAGAGTCTATCATGTCTTTGAGTTTGAATTTTTTTTAAATACTGCCTCAATGTTTGTTATTATTTTTGGCAAAGTTTGAAAAATGGTTGGAGTTAAGTAAGGCTAGCTGTTTGATAAAATTTGAAATATGGTTGGGGTTATATTAATGCTAGCTGTCGTGTACATATGGATAGCCACTCGAGCAATGTGGTATTCTCTACTTCTGCCATACATTTAATGCAACATTTTTTAGATGGCGACTGAAACAAATTATTCAGGCTGAAATGAAAAACGTGTCTGCTTTCACATGAAATGTTTTAATGCATATAGATCAGGAGGCCAATTAGTCGAGTCGATACGACCTTTGAAAAAACAGAGACACGGTAATAAGGGGTATGGGTTATGGTTACGTTTCTTCTTCAAATACCATGCCTGGTGGCATAGGTGATCCTGTTTTCCACAACTTCCTGTCTCCAGTACAATTTATCAATTCTGTTGTTGATTTCTTTCCTTGCCACAATGTTAAACTGTCCAGAATGCGTTTGTCTGCCTCTATCTTTTTCCTTCAATCATTCCTGTCGTTATGATGTATTCCAGCTGTCTTCTTCTCATAACATGCCTAAAGAAAGTGGATTGCTTCCTTCTAACATGTGGAATAATCTTCCTTCTAACATGTGGAATAATCTTCCTTCTACCATGTGGAATAATCTTCCTTCTAACATGTGGAAGAATCTTCCTTCTAACATGTGGAATAATCTTCCTTCTAACATGTGGAATAATCTTCCTTCTACCATGTGGAATAATCTTCCTTCTACCATGTGGAATACGCTTCCTTCTAACATGTGGAATAAACTTCCTTTGGTTAGGTTTAGGAATTCTAAACACTGTCTGTTTGGAGCCAAAGCTTGAGTTTTTTTGTTTGTTTTTTTAATTTGATGATGAAAAATATCCCATTCAACCTCTGATGCGTAATAATTAGGATATATATTGTTTTCAATTCTAAATAATTGCCGATGCAGGAAAGTGGCATCACATCTGTCCAATCATTGTAAATATGGCAAATGAAAATTACCAATATTGCGTGTATGTTACAAAAATGTTTTTTTGTTAACCAAACAAACAAAAACGAGATAAAACAAAACAAAACCAAACAAAAATAATATTCAGGGTGAGGGGTGTGAAGACCTGGTGTTTCATCATTTGCTCCGTGTAGTTCCCGGGGGTCTCTGAAGAGACAAAGAAGAATAGGATAAATGCTACCTCAGGCATGTCGTACAAGGCAACTAATAGAAGGTTGTGCATGAGGCTGGCAACCTCATCATATAAAATAAAGTGCTGCAGAAACCATCACTACAAGAGCATGTCCCTGCTTGGTGAAGGTTTCTTGCAAGGGGACTAACTACAGTGGTGGTTCTATGCTCCATAAGGAGCACTAATAACATGAGAATTACATCATTAGTAGTCTTCTTCTTGGATCCTTAGGTAGATTGTAGTACTAGTACTTAAATATTACACGTTTTTCTGAATGTGTTCTTCCTAATATTATATATACGTATGTAAGTTTCATAAACCGTTAGTAGAAAAAATCCGGGCAACGCCGGGTACTTACAGCTAGTGTTATATACAAATAAGACTCTTCAACTCAAATGTTGTGGCAGGGTCTTACTGCTGCCCCCTCTGGAAGGTTGACCACATATGTATGTTACTTGCTTACGTGATCTTTATTGCCAGGTACTTGTCCTTGGCGTGATAATGATGATGATGATTACGCGTGACACACATGAATGAACGAGCTAGCTAATCTTGGCTACTGACCCCAAGGCGTACGCTGTAAATATGAAATCAACGTTTATTGAACATATATACACGGGGTTCAAATGAAGGTATCTCTCATCCTGCTAAAAACAATATTCTCATACATCACAATGTTCTTGTTGGTCATAGAAGCTTCTTCACTACATCTGCTAGCTCGTCAGACTGTTAAATTATTCTGCACATCTCTGCTTTATCAAAAGCAGAGATGTCCTGAATAAATTCTTTGCATCTATTTCAAGATATGGCTAATTCGACTGGACACCTTCAGGTTGTGTTAATTTTGCCTGAATGTTTCTGTCTGTCTATATTTAATACTTATAACTGTTATCATTAGTAGTATCTCTGGCTCACAGCACGTGGCCTCGTCTGCCCACTACTTAACTACCCTTCTCCTTGTGGCTACACAATTTTGCTCAAACTCTCTACATACCAGAATCATTAACTGAATTTGTTGATTACACTCTGATCACACTCTGATTACACTCTGATCACACAATGATGTTCGGTTGCATCAAACATCTTGTTCCCTCAGTGACTAGTTTGTCTTGCGAACAGCAGACTACGACTTCTACCATAAGTCGATAATGTAGCTGAGCACCTATGTGCTACTGTCTCACTGAATTACATGGCGCATAAAAGAAAAAGGCAAGTGGTATACCCCTGTTTATAGACGGGCACGTGGAATCATCTAGAACCTATACCACGTAATTGCGCACGGCGTCTTCCTTAATTATTCAGATCCCCTTTTCTCTTCATTTATAACACATAAGGAAGGGAAACCCGAGGCCTGTAAACAGTAAATTAATATGAGACAAACATAAAGGTATGTTATCAGGCACTCGTAGGAAATAAAGAAGTAGAACACTAGACAACAGAAAAACAACAGACATGAGTGGCTTACCCAGGATTCGAACCCTGGACCTTCCGTGCGACAACCCCACCTAGCTATGCAAGCGAATCACACTATCCTCCCTGCCATCTACGCATCACCAAAAAAAAAGATGCTTCGATGACAGGTCATTAGTGCGAACCGCAAAAGATAACACTGGAAGTTTACCATGGGCAGTTCAGCCTATTAATGATATACTATATAATAGGGGAACAACAGAAGTGATTGCGTGCAGGACCTAATCTTCACACTAAGACAGCTGAGTGAAAAGGCCCTTGAGTATAAGAGTGAGATCCATCTTGTTTCATAGATCTGGAAAAGGCGTTTGACAGGGTCTCCTGGAGCAAACTTTGGGATTGTTTGGCAAGGAAGAACATTCCAGCACCTCTGATTCATGCTATACAGAGCTTCTACAAGTCTTGCAGAAATTATGTGAGGACAGCAAATAATAAGTCAGAAGAGTTCAGGACCACCACTGGTGTAAGACAAGGTGATATCCTGTCACCTTATCTTTTCATACTCCTTATGGACGATGTCATCAAGGCATGTAAGGAGAGAACAAGAAAGTATTCAGTGGGGTACTGGAAGATGAGACAGGTCTGTATTTCAGAGCTGGCATTTGCTGATGATGTTGCCCTGATTGCTAAATCAGTGGCACATCTCCAATCCAACCTGCAAGTCTGGAAGGAAGAGCTGGAGAAGAGAGGGATGGCCATAAGCAGCTCTAAAACAAAATCCATGGTGATATCACGAGAAGAAAGAAGACATCAGATTAAGCTGGGAGAACAGGTCCTGGAGCAGGTCGGCCAATTTAAATACTTCAGAGCTATTATAGACCGAAAGGGAGGCATCAAAGAAGAGTTGGCCACTCGAAAAGCAGCAGCTGGGAGACTTTTTCAGACCATAAATCGAGGATTCCTCAGAGAGAGGTTGGTAAGAAAACGAAGATGGCTTTATACCGCTCCACCTATGTCCCAGTCTTGACATATGGATGCGAGTCATGGGCAATGACTACAACCCACAAAAGCCAAATCTAAACCTCAGAAATGAGGTATCTGAGGAAGGTGGTTGAAGTAACAAGAAGAGACATGGTCCGCAACCAGACGATAAGTCAAGGCCTAAAATCCCACCCCCTGCAGACCCAAGTAATACAGTCCCAACTAAGATGGTTTGGCCATGTCTGCAGAATGGGAGAAGATCGGTTACCACGACAAGCATGGGAAACAAAGCCAGGTATCCAGACCCCCAGGACGACACAGAGTCCGCTGGGAGGACAACGTTAGACAATCTTTGAAGGACCGAGGACTTGAATGGAACCAGGCCAGGAGGAAGACAACCGATAGGATAGTCTGGCGCTCTCTCTTCCAAACCTCTACACCTCACGGTAGAAGGGGAACGACTAAGTAAGTAAGTAAGTTCCTCTGGTGAAGGGACATAGAGCTGGCCGTGTCTGAAAACAGGTTCAGGAAGGAAAACTCCTACGTGATCAAAAGGTTGTCCTTGCGCCTTGTTGACCGTCATTGCAAATGCTAAAATCACTGGGAATTGACGACGTCGCATCCTAAATGGCAAACTGCGCTCGCTCGGTTCTAAGTCAATGCTATGTATTAAGACTCGTTCTCCCTTATTACTGCCAGTGATAATTTGTGCATCAATGGAATTCCGATGCAAGACTTTTATGACCAAAGACGTGCCATTCAATAGTCCTTTTTTGCGTTCAGATTTCGCAATAGCGTGATAAATGCAGCAACCTTTAATTTCAGCAAATGCGGTGGCATTCCTGATGGGCTCATTGTGATTGACGCGATCGTCTCTTCCTCTTAGCATCTGCAGCTCGTTTTGCAGCCATCTTATCATTTTGACTCATAATAATAATTCTGCAATACTTTAAATTAAAATTTTGTCTTGAAGAAACAATCAAAAACTTACATTTTAAGGTTATTTTTAACAAAATGATGAGTTAAATCTGTTTTCGGAATGAAACTGGGTTCTACAATAAAAAACTTAGATTTTATTAATATATCACTGTCACTCACTTTGTGTTGCACAATTCACCGACTTTTCTTCATTGAGTGTTACTATTTTTGGGAGAGTACATATAAGGTAAACAATACAATTAATATCTAACTTTCAACCACAGTTGCATTCCTTTGATGTGACCGACGTACAAACGGCGAGAATTATGGATTGTGATGAATTGACAATTTAAAAAAAAAACTATAAAAGTAGACGAAAAATTAATATTTGGCCGACCCCGTCGTTATTTAAACAGCAGAAGTACATTTTAGCATGCAAAAGTGTGCGTAGGCCAGTTGTACAAAAACTGTTACTTATGAAGGTCATTTAAATATCGCACGAAAATATTAAGCTTTTATGATGTTACTTCGTTTTCCGCTTTTTTTTTTTTTTTCATTTCTGTTTATGTTTATATTTCTTTCTGGTTCTGTATTTTCTCATTTACTACCACTGAGCATCCGACTGATAGTTATAGCTCTGGTCTCGCGACAAATGTGTCTGATTCGATTCTCGCTACACGCTACAGTCTATATAGTTGTAAATGAGTACATGACCGTTCTCTTGAGTTAGAGAAGGAAAAGACAGCGAGCAATAGAACTGGTCACCTCGACCTCTCGGTGCTGAACATAGTATAGTGAAGTCTCAAGCATTTCACTCCCCTGACTCAGAACCACTGTTTTTATTTTTTGACGTATAAGTACGCAGTTGGTGCGCACGCATGTGTACGTCTGTTTATTACAACGCAATTGATTACGCTCAACCAGGAAACCGATATATTTCAAAGAAAGTTACATATAGTTATCCGGTAGGTTTTTTTTTTTTTCTTTGGGTCTAATATTTTGCTGTGATACCCTGTTCAACCAAAACCCATTGAAGGGTTGCAAACGGTTATATTGGGGTATATAGTGTGTTAACATCTTCGCTGGTATCATTTTCCTAGTCCTGGAAATGATTAGCCCTGAAAAGGACTACTAGCTGACTGTCTGGATCCTTCGTCGTTGCTTGTATTTTTAAGGTGTCGTGGCGTTATCATGGAGTTCCTTTCCTGCCTTACGGGTTACAAACGGTTGTATTGCGGTATATAGGGTGTTAGCGTTAGTCTTCGTTGGTATCGCTTTCCGAGTCCTTGAGCTGATTGTTCCTGAAAAGGACCACTAGCTGCCTGTTATGTAGCTACTTGTTGTTGTCTGCTACCGTTTTGTGTTGTTCAAAGGCTGTCGCTATTATTTTTGGTAGCATCTCCATTATGCTTTTTAAGATTATGTTTATTTCCGCTGCTTCTCTTCTTTCTAGTTTGCTTTGTATTTCCTGCACGATTTCGGTTTTTATTTTGTCTTTAGTTTCTTTGTTTTGTTCTCTACTTTTTGTAAGGGTATCCTCAGCGATCCTTCTCTCTGTTTCAATTCTTTTGAGGATTTCTTCGTTCTCTTCCTTTAGCTCTGTGAGTTTGGCGATGTCGACTTCTATCTCGTGTTTGATAGTTTTCATTTCCTGTAATATTGCCTGGGCGCTCTGTACGGCTCCTATTGTTTCGTCTCTTATGGCATCTGAGTCTTTGTTGTGTTGCTTGTTCGTCTCGACTTTGAGTTGTTGTTTTATGTCTCGCATATCTGTGGCTAGTCTTATCAGCTGGGCTCTTGTGTGCTGTTCTTGTTTACCAGTGCCGCCTGAAGCCATTCGGTTTCTTGCTTCTCTGAAGGAGATGTTTTTTGTTATCGATTCCTTCAGTATGGTCTTTGTCTCATGGAAGATCGGACAGCCACGGTATCTTGCCCCGTGGTTCCCGAGATAGTTTGCGCAGGTTCTGTTTGAGTTGCGTTCTTTATAGTTGTTATCTTTTTTCGCCTCAGGACATTCGTTGTATGCGTGGCTTCCCGCACAGTATCGACAAACTGTCTCTCTCCTGCAAGTTTTCTTGGTATGCGAGAATTGTTGGCAGTTTGAGCACTGCATAACAGGAGGGATGTATTCTTCTGTTTTTCTCCATCTGTCGTCCAGGTTAAGTTGACTTGGTCTTGAAGACCCTTCAATAGTTATGATAACCAGGTTGGTGTCCTTCTTGTCCCATGTCTTCAGTCTTTCCACCTGTGTTATTGTGATATTCTTGTTTTCTTCTTGTAGGCGGCTGTGGACTTCTTGTGTAGACCGACTGTTGTCGACCCCTCTCACAACCATCTTTTTGGTCTTCTTGAATATTTCCACAGTAGCTTTAATCTGGTGGGGCAGCTGGACTTCTTTGTGCCCGGACTCTAGTTCGATCATCAGTTGGTTTGTCTTCTCCGTCTTGTTTAGAGTTATGATAACTCCGTTGTCGTGTCTTGAAACTTTAGATATGCTTCTCCTGCCCGTTATTGACTCAAGTATGCCGATTACTTTGTCGTCGGGTAGGGCCCTGAGCGAGGCCTCACTTCCAGACATCTGGGTGATCTTAATTATTCTCTCCTGTAGTGCCACGTTGGATACTGCGTTTTGATGCTTGCGAAGTTGGCACGTTCCAACTTCTGTCTCAGATTGTGTGTACGGTCTGCGGGACGGATTCGCATTCTGGCTCGTCTGCATCTGGTCAAGTTTCACCGGAGTTGGCTGGTCACTGTATGTTGGAGACTCGACAATGACATCTCGTTTTGCCGGTGGATTGATTTTGTTGGGTTTCAATGCTTTGTTACCCTCTGTCTTCGATGTTGCCTTGTCACTGCACAATGTAGCTACCGCCTCGACACCTTGTTTCAGTGGTGATGTTGCTAAGTCTGGTTTCGGAGCTTGTTTGTCATCTGCCTTCGAATCTTTGGGTCGATCATCGGTCGTAGTATCAGAGGTTACGTTGTTCGTCTTCTGAGAAGGACTGGCCACGACGCTAGTAGTTGGAGTATTCGTGCTCTCTGGTTGCCTCTGTTTGCTCTTTGTAGGTTCTTGCTTGATGCTGCTGACAAGTGTTTGAGGGCTTGTATAGACTTTCCTCTTTTTAGCTTGTTGCTTGGTACGAGTCATTTTTGTAAATTCTGACGGCTGTGTTCGCCCTGAAAAGGACGCTCGTTTTAGTATAGTGCTGTCTTCCCGTGATGAGGTGTATCTGCTGAAACGATGTTTGCCACAGAAAGATGATGCGATGAACCAAACCGATCCGGTAGGCGGAACAGCCCGACTTTTTATATACACTGGTATGAGTTGTGTTGTTGAATGTTGCGTAATGAGTGGCTTCGTGTGATGTGGCGTATAGTGAGCAGAAACATTTACGTGGAACAATCAGATATAGTGCTGCACCCTTCGTCATCGCTACCAATCATTTTCTTCTTTAGCTTTTCAACCCCCAAAGAAACATAAGAATTCAACAAACACATGCCAAGTCTTCATGTCCCGTGCCATCAGCTCAAGGTCTGTCCATGCGTTCTTCATCCCCTTCATGTCTGTCTCCAGTTCTCTTCTCCATGTATTCCCTGGTCTTTCTCTACCTCTCTTATCCTGGGCATTCCAGAACAAGGACTGACTAGTAAAGCTATCAACAAGTTTTCTCAGTGTGGATCCTATCTTTCTCCAGCGTCCACTTCTCATCTCTTGCTCCACTGGCGCCTGTCTTGCCCTTGTCCTCAGTTCCACATTAGTGATCCTGTTATACCACCTCTAACCCTCTATTTCACTCAAGCATGCACCTATGAAAGTCCGTATCTCGTTTTTTGTTGTTCTCCGTGTGTCAGAGCCATACAGTATAAGGCGACCGTTGCCTCAATCGGCTGTGTGTGGCGTTCCCGGACACGGGTCCTCCCAGCTCTGAGGCACTGTAAACTTTGCTTTCCACTGTAAAGTTTCTTGTCCCAACACACACACTGTAAAATGTCAGTCTGTAAAGAAGTATCAGTTGTATACTGTAAACCTTCTGTAAAGTGTGGTGTGTTCTCCTTCCTCTGTAAAGCTCCACTATCAATCACTGTAGCATGTTGTTTGTGGTGCCACTACTGTATGTGTCCATTGTAGTGTACAGAGTTGTTGAGATCAGGCATGCTCCAGTCTACCCAGCTGTAAATGGATAACTCACCCTAGTCCTAAGTTAGGGAAGGCAAAGGCAGCTGTAAACAGTAGTTTCCCTCTAAGGCTCCAGGGGAAGCAGGCCCTAAACTTGGTCACTTCAACCGACGCAGGATGGTGTATATATGGGTAGAAGTGTAGAGTGTGATTAACGCGAATGGTGTACTGTTCGTGTTCTGACCAATCTAAACACTCATTCACTTGTGTCTACAAGGCACCAATGCAGACTGCTGGAATCTTTGTTTACACAGTTTATTTAGACTCACACACTGGGACATTACGAGTAAATCATGGATATGTTGACATATCAATTTGCAGGCATACATAGTAGATCCTATGTCATGGCACATTCATAAATAATAGGTAGTACATCAATGGCCGCATCCCCTATCTGACTAAGCGCGTCAGTGAAGGCGGATCGGTAAGTAACTAAAATTGCTTTAAGTTCACAGTTTATATAATATTATGAAAACCATGGAAGGGGTTTCTATCAAAATTGAGATCTCCTTGCCACTGTCCGAATAATAAGATACATGCCCCGTTCTTTGGACAGTGATTCAAAAATACGATGACAGGAATGTAATATGGCCGCCTTCCTGAGTTGTCGCTCACTCGCTCACAGGAGGATATATATATATAAGCCAAAGTTACTTTGCAATATAGATGCATAATTTCATAAAGTTCCTCCATACAGATCTACCGTAATCTAGTTACCTCACGTAGACATAATTACAGTATGGAGCCCGTCATCTCTGTCGATACAAACTTGACCCTAGCGTTACGAAGCACAAAATTCCAGCTAGGCCTAACCGACCTGAGATCATCAAAACAGGGACTGGAATTACCTGGAGTCCGAATCATACATGGTACCGTACATTAGGAAAGTCTCTAACACAACTCTTGTAGAGACACAATCTCCTATAGAAGAAAAACCACTTCGTAAGTCGTTTTTACAGAAGAATATACCAGCCCTGGAAAAATGCGTAACCGCCATTGTCACGGTACATCGGAACTCCAGGTAATTCCAGTCCCTGTTTTGATGATCTCAGGTCGGTTAGGCCTAGCTGGAATTTTGTGCTTCGCAACGCTAGGGTCAAGTTTGTATCGACGGAGATGACAGGCTCCCCACACTGGCCACCACTGTAAAGAAAAATTTGTTTGGCCACCAGACTGTAAAGATAACTGTTTTATTTAAGTTCACCAGAATGTTATACCTTGATTTATTATGTTCATGCATCTAGTGAGAGTGGGTGTTTAGTCAATGGTTATATAGTTCTTTCCAAAGAAAGATCTTCTCATCGTGTTAGGTGATTGGAATGCTAAAATAGGGCCAGATGCATACGGTCACTGGGCTGGTACAGTGGGGAGATTTGGGACAGGTGAAACCAACGATCGAGGACTAAGGCTACTAGAATTTGCCAGCAACTATAAACTAACCATTGCAAATACACTATTTCCTCATAAGTTATCAAGAAGAACAACGTGGCATGCCCCAAAAACTGAGATACATGGCCAAATTGATTTTATTCTTGTATCCAAAAGATTCAAGTCCAGTATTAATAAAGCCAAGACTAGGACTTTTCCTGGCGCCGACATTGGTAGTGATCACGACATGGTATTGATGACGCTCAAGCTTAAACTTAAAAAGAACTATAATCAAAACAGATGTTCTCAGTTAAGATTCAATTTAGACAAACTGAAAGATCCAGAAATCGCGGGAATCTTTGAGGCAACTGTTGGAGGAAAATTCGCAGCTCTCAACTTTTTGGAAGATGATATCAACTCAATCACAGAGAACATGAAAGACGTGCTCATTGAATCAGCAACAGAAATACTTGGTAAAAGAAAGAAAATAAACAAACCATGGGTTACAGATGACATTCTGAAGTTATGTGATACACGGCGGGAAATGAAAAAGGTTAAGAAAGAGGTTCCTGAAGCAGCATGGCAATACAGTATGGTGAATAAAAATATTAGGAAGAAAATGAAACAGGCCAAAGAAAAATGGGTAGCTGATCAATGTGAGTCCATTAATACGGGGCTAATAAAAGGTAACAGCAAGGCAGCTTTTGACACATTAAGAAAACTAACAAAACCCCAACAGCCCAGGGTAACTGTCATAGAAGATAGCAATGGGGCTCTGCTCAATGAAAAAACAGCTGTAATGAGAAGGTGGACAGAATATTGTAAAGAATTATATAACTGTAAACTTGACACTGACTTAGGCATATTAAACAACATTAAGTGCGAAAACAGGGAACTCGGAAATGCAGCAATACTACGGGAAGAAGTGGAAGAGGCTATATGTTCGATGAAAGGAGGGAAGTCACCGGGTGTGGATAATATACATCAACACGATTTATACCATAACTTCATCGATTTCACAAAAGCCTTCGATCGAGTCTGGCATGAAGGCTTATGGCAAGTAATGAGAAAATTCAAGCAGTGCTGTTTTTGCAAGCAACGACATTGGAGAATTTTTCAAAACAACTGTAGGAGTTCGCCAAGGATGTATCCTGTCACCAGTGCTCTTTAATATATATCTGGAACATATTATGCAGGAGGCTCTCTATGATTATAAATCAACCATATCGATTGGAGGCCGACCTCTGTGCAACCTACGTTTTGCTGATGATATTGATCTGATAGCTGGATCAGAATCAGAACTTCAAGACCTTACCTCTAGACTGGAGAAAGTAACAAGAACGTATGGGGTGGAAATTAATATAGAAAAAAGCAAGATATTGGTGAATAGCCATAAGAAACATGTTCCGACCAACATTACGTTAAATGGGCAAACGTTAGAAGAAGTTAACACCTTTAAATATCTTGGGTCCACTATATGTAGTGATGGAAGATCAAGTAAAGAAATCAAGACAAGACTTGAGATGGCCTCAGCTGCCATGACAAGGTTGAATGTGATCTGGAAAAGTAACATCAGTTTTCCTGTGAAGATCAAATTATACAAATCACTTGTATTATCTATTATCTTGTATGGGTGTGAGGGCTGGACACTCACTGCAGATACAGAGCGAAGGATTCAGGCTTTCGAGCATAAATGTTATAGAAGAATTCTGCGCATTTGCTATAAAGAGCACAAAACAAATGTCTATGTTAGAGAGAAGATAAACACCTATGCAGGCCACCAAGAACCACTTTTGTCAATAGTGAAACGTCGAAAGCTTGCCTGGTTTGGGCATGTAACTCGTCATGACTCCCTTTCGAAAACGATCCTTCAGGGAACAATCGAAGGTAAACGGAGAAGAGGAAGGCAGAGAAAATCCTGGGCTGATAACATCAAAGAATGGGCAGGACACGGTTTTTCCACACTTGTACGCATTGCTGAGGATAGAGAGCAGTGGAGGACCCTGTCTGCTGATGCTTCCACCATGGCACCCCTACGACCCATGACGGGTTACGGGCTGAGATGATGATGATATAGTTCATAGTGCATACCTCTACACAATAGAACTGCTATTGACTTCAATCTGTTTGTTGACCTAAATTTCCGCCACCCAGGCTATTTAACATTGACACCACTGATACCTCATGATGGTGGTTGTGTGAGTGGGTGGCGTACCGTGTTAGGAGGGTTGATTGAGTGCGTGCGTGCTGGAACAATCACTCACAACACAGGTACGCACGTAGAAGTCATAGATGGTTATAAACGGCTGGTGTAAGTTAATGATCGTTTTATTACACCACAACACGTTCATGAAATACACAGAATATACAGTCACAATTAAGTACAAGTCATAGCAATACAATAATACAGTACTCCAGTCACATCTCCACTTCTCATAATCATTAGCGCTATATAATATTACTACTGGATCCTCTCAGCAACGGTCGGCATCCCCGTGCTAATATAATGAATTCCTCAAATATGCCTAGCAACGGTCGGTATCCCCGTGCTAATATAATGAATTCCTCAAATATGCCTCATCAGAGACGCTCTCAACATTGGCGCTCTAATGTAAATAATAAATGGCCTCTCCAGCGATGCTTCCAACATCAGCATTATAATAACTAGACAATGGATCCCTTTTTCCCAGCAACGGTTTATCCTCGCCGTGCTGACAATAATAAATTCCTCAAATATGCCTCATCAAAGACGCTCTCAACCTTGGCGCTTTAATGTAGTTATGGATCCTCTCAACAATAACGATGGCCTCTCAAATATGCCTCATCAAAGACGCTCTCAACCTTGGCGCTTTAATGTAGATGTGGATCCTCTCAGTAATAACGATGGCCTCTCAAATATCATATAGATCCGGTTAGCCAACGGACATCATCCTCGCCGTGCTAACTACATCAATGGTGAATACTTTCGGCAATTTCTCGCACGACTGCACTCCCTGGCAATCTGCAGTAATCTCGCCTTCACTCATCTTGACATTTATATATTCAAACATATGTCCTGGATCCTTACCTCTTCAAAAATACTCACAAACACAATTCTCCAATAAACTCAGAAATTATAGGCCTACACAAATAATATGGCCTCTAGAACTTTGGCACTGCGCAGGCTTACTCGAAACACACACTGTAGTACCGACCTCTCCCGTCGGTACCCAAAAACAGAATGCAATTAGTTCACACACTAGACCCGCCAAAAAAGACACGAGACTCGGTTGTTTAAAAAACACAACTCAGTCTCGATAATTGCATGGGCTAGTCACACGAGCTTACTCACAGCTCAAGACAGTTCAGAGAAAAAAAACATCTCCGCGATTTGAACTGACCAGTGTTCGCCACTTGGAAACTTCTCGATCACACGAGGGAATTCCCCTAATACTATTTTAACTTAACATCAGCTTAACCAAGCAACGTAACCCGTAATCGAATCTATTTGCTTAACATTTTCAAGATCACCTCCCCTTGCTAATATTTACTCTGTATCAGGCACAGTTACGTATCTGCTCCGTTGACGCTCACTGGTGCAGCGACCTCACTGAACTATTGTATGGACATGAGGTATACCTTACATATAGGCGTGAGGTGGCAGGGAAGCAAACCCGTAAAAATTGCTTGCTGAAATCGGATGTGTCGGGCCGAAAGGCGCAGATATCGCAGTATAGCTGTAAACTACGACACAGCGTAATTACGCTCACAATGGCCAGAGTTTTGAGAGAGATGGCTGAGCGAACGCAAACAACGACAACAATAGAGCCATACAATAGGACTGGCTAGACATTTGCAATTAAAATTCTGATTATTGTGTTGAGCCTGATTTGCTTTGATCTCCGCATATTTCCCAATACAATGAAAACTCCTTTTGTATTCTTATTTTGAAATCATTGTCTTTCCAACTGTGTCTATACTGCTGCCAAGGTATATGTACGACTCAACATCTTGTAGTGGTGTTTCTTTAAGTACAATCATGTTATTGCTTCCTTCATGTATTCTCATTATCTTAGTTTTCACCCGGTGTGTTTTCAGACTCACTAGCTGTGATCTCTTATCAAGTTATTTAATTTTGTCTTGCATCTGATTACGATTGTGGGACAGAAGTGACAGGAAATCTGCAAAATCTAAATTGTTGAGCTGTTTAGTCAGAGTCCACTGAATTCAATTTCTGTTGGCTGAGGTCAATGATTTTCGTAACCCAATCTATGGCCAATAGGAAGAGAAATGGTGACAAGAGTCATCCATGTCGAACTCCAATTCTTATCCCAAACGGTTCTGTAAGTTGTCCTTCATAAAGAACTCTGCATTTCACGTTGTCACATAATTTGTCGTTCTCTTTTACGCATTTCCTCTCTCTCTGCCATTATTTAATTATTTCTCAATTTCGGAGCACAGAAATCCGTGCCCGAGTCTTTGTTTGCAGCTTCTTCCTGTAATTCAAATCATGTTTGTTTGCCTGCCCCTCCTCGCTGAGAGTTGATACAGGTAAGACCAGATTGGCCGCCAGTCAATTTCGTGTAGTGACACCTGGTGTTTGCACAGGGAGTGCCGGTCAACTATCCATTTGGTAACATATTAAAGACGCACCTGAAACGACAGAAATGTTGTAATAGCTTCCTGG
This sequence comes from Oreohelix idahoensis, assembly GCA_024509875.1. Classification (NCBI taxonomy): domain Eukaryota; kingdom Metazoa; phylum Mollusca; class Gastropoda; order Stylommatophora; family Oreohelicidae; genus Oreohelix; species Oreohelix idahoensis. The sequence goes on from JAMPIV010023121.1 coordinate 214,983, forward strand.
AAGATATGATCAGTAATAAATTTAAGAAAGTTGTAAGGTGTAAATGTGATAATACTTGATGGAAACCACACTTCCTTATACAGAAAGTGACTTTTTTAAATTCACGCAGAATTTTCCTATGAGGAAATTGGTGAGAAGAGCCCCATCATAATTCGCATTTAAATGCTACTGGCTGGGCATTTTAGATGGGTTATATACAACCTTTCTGATCGAAGCCTTGTCAGCTAGAAACAACAATGGCGTGGGCCGAAAGTTGCAATATAACCTGGCACTTTTGATGGTTTAGAGCACTGTGAAATTCACCTCGTCAAGAAGACAGCTAGACAAGCCAGAGTAAGGAATATGGTCAGACTTTCACGTTAAAGGAACGGACAATGTGTTGGAACATCTTGTGGATTTATATCCCAGGAAAACTCTAAATTCATTAATGCAGAAAGCATGGAATCCTAAAAACCTGAACACTAAGTCACGGTAAGATTCTATTTGCAAAGTAATACCCCAGATCATGTGTAAGAGGCGTCTTAAACAAGTTGCTTTAACTATTTCTCTGAGCCAGAAGTCAGTCTATATTCCCAAAGAGATTTTGGGTCGGTGGTACCAATTGAAGGTGCTATCTGTGTGACAAGTGTGTTGTATAGGTGGCCTGCAGTCAACGCTAGACACCATCATTAGACGGGTCTTGAAGACGCTAGACCAGCTTCGTGATTACTCCTTGATACTACTTGGAACGTGTCACAACCACAAGACTTGACCATTGACAAGAGTGAACCAGTCCATAATCTGCAAGGAACCAAATATCCGCTGGAGCAGAACTAACCGAGCTGTTACTGTCAGCTAAGTATACATTTAAAAGTTGCCAAGTGAACTTTCCCACGACCTAAAATTCCCTTAAAAACCATAACATAACCTGTGGTGAATTTTTTAAGAAACTATTCATTTTTTTACACCGTTAAATATAATTGATTTTTAAATTTGTTATCTGTATATATATACAAATTTATAGTTGATTTAATTATTTTGAGTGTACTGCACCCGTATGTCATTTTAAGTAACACTTAAACATAGCTATTAAATTAATATTTCACTGAATTAAATCAGCTGTGGGCTTGAACGAGCAAAAATACATTATAGTTCTTCATAAAAGGCGTCAGGCAGATAAAAAGTTAACAATTGCTCACGCGCACACACACACACACACCCACACACACACACATATATATAAAGGCAACGGTTTTTCCTTATCACTCCTTTCCAGGGCCCACTCAGTACAAAGGCTCCGGTGGAAAAATGCTCATTTGTGATTACGACGGTGACAAACACCCTTGGTAGATCCGGCTTTCTTGATGTAATAAACAATTACGTCACCTCGCCATTTTACTGGAAACGCGTGGCCGTCCGCGTCGTGGCGCAGATGAGTGGGCGGGTCTACTTCACAGTTGGTCTGCCATTCTCTACAGGTCACCGGCGCAAACCATTATTAACAACGCAGTAAGTTTACTCGGAAACACTTATCAATCTAATTTTCTTTGGGGTTTCCATCATTTCAAAGATTTGATTTCCCGTTCAATGCGTCCTGAGGTGGGCACTAGGAATTGCAACAACGTATTTTATGTGATCCCTATTGTTTTATCTTGGCCTTCGCACGTAGGAATAGAAAGAAATGAGGTAGCAGGCAAAGAGGAAGAAACAGCACAACCCGCATAAACATAGGGTTGCGCTCAGCGAAGAGCACCCGCGGGAGAGAGCCGGCAGACGACAGCGGCTATTTCTGTATTTCTTACGAGTGCCTGTAACATATCCATTTATGTGTAGTGTTTATTTACTACTCACAGACCTGGGATTCCATCTTTATTTATTTCAGGGAACCGACCAGAATGTAAATGGTGTAAAACGGTAACACTTTATCCCGTAATGAGTTCAGCCACCACAAAGGACATCATTTAAATAAACATTTGACAACGTCATTCAAAACTGAACTGAGAGTGAGTATATGTGTGAATACCATCAACTTGTGAGCTCAGATTTACACAGTGACCAGTGGCGTAACTACCACCGGGGTGGGACTAGGTATGTTCCGGTGGCCCCAGCACCTCGAAACTCGAAAATAACGGTGACATTGGACCATCGTCTTTAGATATACAGTATGTCCTTTCAATTTCCCTCGTTCCTGTATTAACTTTTAAAGGACAAAAGACCTACAATCATGGCCAATATTCGTGACGGGAGCCGAATTATTGGGGCTGGTATAATTGAACTAAGTTGTTTCGTGTTGTCCCAATTTCATATGTTAGTAATCCTCGTTACATTTCATTTACAACTATGTATAACATAACAAAACATTTTTAAAAACTTTGAAACTATATCTTCTTCTCGTTCGCTGTTGTTTTGTAACGTCTACACAAGAAGTCCGGTTCTCTGGATGAATGTTGCTATGGTTGAAAGTTCTTCAAGCACTATATGAAAATTAAAGACGACAGAAAATGTCTTGTGTCCAAGAAGGACAAACCACTTTTTTTTCTTTTAAGAGTTAAACGCCAAAGATCTATGTTGTCAAACGTACTTTTCATACACTAGACACTAGGTCTTTATATTTGGAGGACATGCGCCTAATATAACAGACGGACTTTGTGTCTAGGTTGAACAGGACAAGCCTCGCCAAAACGAAGCAACACTCCTATTAAAATAAGAGAGGTCAAAGATCAATTTCTATTGTTTCTGTGTTAAAGGTGAGAAAGTGTCTCAGTTTCTGTGTTAAAAGTCAGACCGTGTACCAGTTTCTATATTAAAGGTCAGAGCGTGTCCCAATTTATATGTTAAAAGACAGAACATGTCCCAGTTTCTATGATAAAGGTCAGAGCGTGTCCCAGTTTCTATGTTAAAGGTCACAGCGTTCCCCAGCTTCTGGAGAAAGTAATGAAATAGATAATGGAAAGATCGTGAGCGGATGGCGCAGGACTGGAGAACCTGTCATACACTTATTGAAGGCCTATACTTCTTGTGTAGCTAAAGAGCAAATATGATGATGACGAAGAAAGTACCGTAGGTATTTGTTATACAGATTCCATCATCATCATGTTCCTGTTTGCTCCCTGTGGGGTATAGAGCCACCACTGTAGCTGGCGGTGGTTTCTGTAGTAATGTGTTTCACATGACGAGGTTGCCAGCCTTGTGCACAACCTCATATTAGTCGGCTTTTACGACATGCTTGAAGGAACAGTAGTCCGGTTCATTCTTTGTCTCAAAAGATCCCAGGATCTACACTGATTTGTCGTATATTAATTATAGTTGTGAGGCCCAAGAAACATAAAGAGGGTCGTTCTTAATTTGTGCCTGGGGCCCGCTTACATTGTAGTTACGCCACTGAGACAGTGATCCACTTAGACAAATCACCCCTCAAGCCAGTCATGGTCGTAGTCGGGGCTGATTGTAAACTTGATAAAAATGTATGGAGAGGAGGCTAAGTCAATGATGGAAGTTAATTGTGCGTGGTTGGTTATATCCTGGAAGAACATTGAAAACTATTCTAGGGTCAGGAAAATTTTACTAATATTAATTTACTGTTTACAGGCCTCGGGTTTCCCTTCCTTATGTGTTATTAATGTTTATACAATACCAGAAACCTACCCTCTGTTCTATACTACTGTCCTTAACTTCCACTGACACAGATCAGTGTTCCACTGTAGAATAGACAAATAGCACTCACTAACAAAAAAAAAACTTTTTTTTTTCTTTCTCTAACATTTCCTGGTCAATCAAGCACATCTGCAAACCGTTTTTTCTCGTAGTCGGGGATCTCTAGAAATGCAATTGTACAAACATTGATAAAAATGTATGAATTTCTTTGAGAGGATGAAGCTAATCGGTCAAATGACTGGAAGTCATAATTTTGTGCGTGTGTTGCTCGTTTTATCATGAGCCCCAACTGGAAGAACATTGTAAAACTAGCTTCTAGGGTCATGGCTCGGTAAAATTTTACTAACCTTTCTTTAATTCCTGTCTGTTTTACATTCCATCGGGCAACAAAATTTAGTTCCCTTCCTTATGTGTTATTAATGACCTTTTTATACAAATACCAGAAACCTACCCTCTGTTCATATACTACTGTCCTTAAGTTTCTTCTGGAATTGATGAAAATAAATTTATCATTTACTGGACACAGTATCAAGGTCTTTGTCTATGTGTTGACTGACATATTTGTAGCAAATAGTCATCATCCAACAGAAGTGAACAAGTTCTCTGTGCGTCAAAATTTAAATATCGGAGTATTGGGCGCTGATTCCCCATTGAGTCGCGAACCGAGTACTTCCGCGTGTTGTAAGAGCTTGATGTTTCGCATCTGAAAGTTCTGACCGGTTAATCAGTAAAAATCATTCAACGGTATGTAATTTTTAGTTTCTAAAGCAGGATGCCTAGCTGGGTTCATTCACGTCCAGCGGATATTGTTCTGGTGGTACTTGGATCAGACACGTGATTGGATCATGAGGCACTGGTTTCGAAACCGATTCAATATTTGGATAAACCACAGACTTTCTAGCTAAAAGGCCATGGTGTGTCGTAGTGTGATTTGTATGTTACGGGCACTCCAAAAGGCATTCGAACTGCCAATGTATCGAACAAACTGCATTTGGCTTCCAAGATTTATTTGCATCATCAACTTTCGAATCGAAATAAAGTTCATATGCTTTCTTTAGTAATGGTGTAAAGTTTTTCTGGTCAACACGATCGGTAAAATATCCGCACACGTCTAGTGATTTCTACAACTTCTTTATTTTGCTTACAAAATACAGTAACTATTTGAAAAAAACATATGTCATGCATCCTTTAGCAGTGTTTTATGTTGCTTTTATTAATTTTTACTAAGTTATATTTAAAGATGAAACGGAGCAAATAACGGGTTTCCAAAAATATATTTATTCCAAATATCTTAAGAACCCGACGTGATAGAGTAAACGGATTTATTTTCAGCGCAAGAAACTGACCTGAACACTTATTCTTATATAAGAAAGAAAAATGTTGTTTGTCATGAGGCTGAGGTGCCCATTGTAAACTTCCGGTGTTGTCTTGTGTTTTCGCACTGATGACCGGTCAGTAAATCTCTTTTTTTTGGGGCTAGTGGCAAGTGTGATTCGCTTGTAGGCGGTGTTGTCCCGTACGGGGTTCGAACCTGGGTCTACGTCTGGTTTTTCTGAGAAGGCGTCAAAAGTGTATGAAAACATACCTTTGTGTTTTTAAAAAATTTACTGTTTAAATGTTTAAAAAAAATCATCTGAAACTTTGCGGGCTCTTGCTTGCAAGGACGGCCCGAACTGAGGCGTCAAAATGTATTTAAACATATTTAAAAAATTAAAATGTTAAAAAGAACATCTGAAACTGGATTGCTTCGGAGAACTGAGGCCTCTAAGATGTGAAAACATAGAAGCGTGGGGCATTTCTCGTGAAAAGAGAAGAAAACAATTAAGGAGGTCCTAAAAAACCTAGGAATGAAAAGAGAATTACCGTAATGAAGGAGATCAAAATTATACAGCTAAAATGTGTTAGCAATGTAAAAAGATATAACACCTTACTGAAGACCATAATAGAAGGCAGAGTTGAAGTCAAACGTGCAAGATTGAGACATTGGAGACAGCGCTATAAGTGGGAAGGTAACATAAAGAGATGGACAAGAAAGAGTCTATCAGAATGCACCACCAAGACAAGAGACATAAAATGTTGGAGATTCATTGTAACCGACCTTCGATGTGGAGATGGTAGCTGTTAATGATACCTCGGAGTTTAAAGAACTTTCTTTTTGTTTACACTGATTCAATTTCTTGAATTTACGTTTTTCAATTATTCCATGCCTATGGTATTCCCTGTCACAAAATGACCGTGCTATTCATTTTATAGTGTTCTACCTGTTTTCTTCTCCCATATTGTACCTTCCTTTTATTATTTCTTGCCCGTATTTTCTCTCATATTGGAACGCTTGACTCAGGTTTAATATTTTCGCATGATCTATCCTGTGTAGAGAGAACGTAAACAACCCAGATGGGAGCAGAAAGATGGGTCTGCCTTGCCTATATTTAAATACACACAGGCGCGGATTTCTCTCGCGTGCCAGTCTGGCGCCTATACTGCTTGTATTGACAATCGGGAAATAAACTGGAATTTACCGGCAGGAAAGTTACAGTCTACCGAGGGATGGACACTTGTATTTGTCAACATTCATAATAACAAATTAAATTGGTGGGTTTGTTATGAAGTACAGATATGAGTCATCTAAAAGGGGAAGTGTTAATACCTTGTGTGGGAGGCGTTTGAAATTACCTGTGTTCTGCGGAATTTCACGAGATTTAGAAGATATATATATATACTTAAGTCAAACGTTTAAATTTGCTTGGTCTAGCCAAGATATATTAAAATAGATTACGTTTGATTGGCGACTCTCGCCAGGTAGAAAATTTACAGAGCGTGGGCGAAAGGCCCCATATAATGTAGCACATTTTCAGACTCCAGCACTGTGCTCCATTGAGTCAAGACGACACCTTCAGACTAGTCTGGACCAAAGAAAAGTAGTATTTCAAGAAAGAGGATTGAACCAAGTATCGAGGATCTTCTGAAATTAACTCGACTTTATAACTGGAAGCCACAAAGTCCTCGAAACCTATAAACAGGATAATAGTGGGATTATCATTAAAGTAATACTCCACTACGTGTCTCAAAACCTGTGGCCCGACATTATCTGGAAGTCTTCCTGCGCCAGACGTCTGTAGAAAAATATAATCCGATTATACGGGGTATGTTGTAACATATACAATTTTGTCATTTCATATTTTATATTTAACATGTTTAACCCGCTGGTGGTTGTACAAGTTCATACGAGGCTGGCAACCACAGCATATGAAAATGATAGTCATGAACCTCCACAGCAAACGTCGGTGACTGCTTCATGCCGGTTCTCTCACATGGAACTAAAAGCAGTGGTAGCCCCAGGCTCCAGGTGGAGCAGAGAGTGGATGATGTCGACATCAGGGTGTGCATATTTATTATATTAACATTTTAATAAGTTTATATGTAAATTAAGAATGTACAAACCATGCAAAAGTCGTTTCCGATGCCCAGTCACATTTTTTAATCAAATTAACTGACAGTAACGAGGATTTTTCATCCAATCCACTGGATTTATAATTTTTGCGCAGAGAGGGTAAAATTACTGAGAAAAAAAGGGAATGGGGGAGGTGACTCCGAGAAGGTGCCTGACTAAGTGTCAGGAACCCAATACTTAGCAGAGGCCTCTATATTTTTCTAAAGTTTGTGGTACAAGTTGGAAATACCAGTTTGTGGTACCAGTGTGTGATACCAGCTTGATACTTGTCTGTGGATCAAGAGCTTGTTGTCTATGCTAGATGCTTGCCTTTGACGGGCTGTGAAGATCCTTGCCTTGGCATTAGGTGCAGCTATCCCTGCAACTGCGCCTAGGACGTGCTCTTACCACAGAAGTCTACAGTTGACGGAGCAGTCAGCAAATCAGTTCAGCATTTGGCCAGTTAAGTGATTTTAACCCAGCCATAGCAAAAGACGCTCTTCTCAAAATTTCCCAAACCCACCGGCACTTTAATTTTCTGAGAAGAAAATCTCTATTTCATTTTCTAAATTCATTTATTTATTTACTTGTTCGTGTTGCCGTGGCAGGTGTTCCATAGTGATGCCCTTTTCATATCCTGCCTCACTATCTGGCTTGTGTGGTTTTGTGTGTTTTTGCCCTCCTCGTATTTCATATCCTGCCTCACTATCTGGCTTGTGTGGTTTTGTGTGTTTTTGCCCTCCTCGTTTCTGTTTCTTGTGTCTTCCTATTCTCCTGTATCTGATACAGCGCTTTTTCTATTTTTGTTGGGAGTAGCTTTTCTAGCGTTTCTTCGATGACTTCTTCGTCTGATTGGTCGTTCGTTTTAGTTTCTCGTGTATTAGATGTAATTTCCTCAATGGCTATTCTTTCTGCTTCTGTTCTTTTGAGTAGTTTTCAGTTGCTGTTTTGTCAGGCTAGGTCTTGTCGTTTGTTTCTCGGGGTTTTCGTTGGCTTGTATATCGGCTCTCGCCATTTGCGCCATCTGAGTGTTGTGTCGTTGGATTTGACACTCCTCTGCCACTTGGTGATTCTCCGTCATCGAGTTTCGGACAGCGTCTTCGATGTCTATGCCTGGCACGACGGGCGTTGATGTTGTCTCATGTGGTGGTGGTGTATTCGCTCGCAGTTTATCTCTTGCCTCCTTCTGGAATTTTAGCCTTCTCATCATAATTTTTGCAATTCCGGTAATTCCTTCCTCTCCTCTTGGGCCAAGAGCTGCATCACATTTTGCGCGTCTGTCAATTGTTGCCACCTCCGTGGTGTCAGGAGCTGCATTGCTCGGCTTCTCAGGAGGTCCGGCCCCGACGCTAGTATTTGGGGCAGCTTTGCTCTCCGGCAATCTGTTCTTGCTCTTTGATGACTCATGTTTGTTGTCAAGTGCTGGTGGGCTTTTATCGACTTTCCTCTTTTTGGCTTGTGCCTTGGTACGAACCATTTTTTACTTCTGCGTTCGTCCTGAAAAGGACGTTGGTTTTAGTATATTGCTATCTGCGATTAGATCCGGTGCGATGAAAATCTGTGTAGCGAGCAGGGAAAGTGGTGACGTGTGAACTCTCAAATCTTTCTCTGCCACACGCGACTTTAGTCGAAATATTTTGTAATTTTCCTTATCTGCCTAATTCAACTTTAATCTGAATTGTTTAAAAAAAAAAACGTTTTCTTTGGTATGGTGAGTTACTAAAGTTTAAAAGTTTGAAGGTATCAGATATAGACCTAGAGTTCAGATGTTTGGCTGTCTTACCAACGTTTTTCTGCATGAATTTCAGTGAGGTCTGGCCTGGAAGAAAACTGGGTTTTCAGTCTCTTATTTCACCTTCAGTACTTATTACGTCTTAATGTCTTGTCAGTTAAGCAATGGAAGAGTCAAGAGGGCACCATTGTTGGGCTGTGCTTAAGGCATCAGTTGACCTTAATCTGCCACTGGTTCCACATTGGTGATATTGTCATCAGCTACACATTGGTGATCTTGTCATCAGCTCCACATTAGTGATCTTGTCATCAGCTCCACATTGGTGATCTTGTCATCAGCTCCACATTGGTGATCTTGTCATCAGCTCCACATTGGTGATCTTGTCATCAGTTCCACATTAGTGATCTTGTCATCAGTTCCACATTGGTGATCTTGTCATCAGTTCCACATTAGTGATCTTGTCGCCAGGGCTGGATTATCCATTAGGCTAAGTAGGCTTAAGCCCAGTGGCCCAGAGTTCTTGGGGCCCATGCATAAGTTAAATTTTTTTTTAAAATTTAATGCATAGAATTATGTACAAAAATAAAATGTTTGTACTTTGTAATCGTATTCATAACGTTCTAAAAAAAAACAAAAAAAAAAACAGTAAAAACAAAAATACCTTAAAAGACATAATGCACTCTGGCAAAATCAGTTACTGAAGAAATTGTTGAAAGAAAAACAAGAAAAATTGTTCGATAAAATGTGCTTACCTTAATAATAAAAATAATAATACTAATAAACATTAATAAAAAAAATAATTACTAATACAAGAGGTAGGCAATGCTAAGAAACTAACATACCAGTCTATTAATAATACTAGTATATACCACCACTATGCTAAGGGGTTTGAACAAAAAATATTAAAAATATTGCCTATTAGTTGAAGGGAGGCTCAAACACCAAAAAGCCTAAAGGCCCTTCTTAGTTTAATCCGGCCCTGCCGTGTCGTACCACTTCAATCCTTCTATCCATTTATGAAAGGTGATAACAGAATGAACAGTATTAAATGGAGAAATAAATGGAGGATATTGAAAAACACACAAACATGCATATAATTTGCATTATAGGTACAAATTTAGTGACTTAACACAGAGAGATAAACAACCAAACTAGATTGATTACGTGAACGTGGTAGAGACACTGAAAGAGGAATTGGTAGAGAATATAATAGATGAGTGAGAGGTTCAATGGTAGAGAACAGGTTAGATCTTTCACGTTTCAGCTCCCTAAGGAGCATAGGCCTTCAACAAACTTATGACAAATCTTCCTGTCCTGTGCCATCAACTCAAGGTCTTTCCATGTTCTTCATTACTTTTTTCCAATGTGTTTTATGTTAGGTAAGTGATAAGGTCAATGGTAGTGAAGTTAGGGAAGTGATTTGGCAATTTATAGAGAAAACTAGCAAGTAACCTGTCAAGACATGATGGAAAAGAACTATGGTGTGCAATTTCTCCTTCCTGTCCCGGAGGATGGCACAATTTCTCCTGTGTTCAGTTTCTTCTTTTCCATTCTCCTTCACCTTTCACCTTCAGCTGACCCAAATAATAGAGACAATTTTAGAGAAGTGACAGGGCAAGTGGTGTAGAGAAATAAAAACAGCACTGTGAATAAGGTATACAACACAAGAACAAAACTCCTCCACAGAATGAATGCAATATTTATTCACATCTGAATTTGACACTGTCTTTGATTTATCTGTTTAACAGAATAATAACAAAAAGGCGAAAATGTATAAGCACCCTGCTATATACTAACTTACAAACAGTGTATAAAAACTGTATAGACTGACATATACACATGATACTATACTAGAATATTATGAGGTATGAACTTGCAGAATTACTGAGTACAAGCTTGTCTGTATTTAAAGCATTCTGTTCCAACCCAGTATATGCAAGAATAAGCATGTATACTTAAGCATGTTAGAGGTGATATTATTCATTTGGTAAGAATTCCCTGCATGTCCAATATTTTCTGCCGTTGCTTTGAGTCTTAATTCAAAGTGTTTGTGCTTTTTTTTTTTTAAACTAACTTTATAAATCTTTTCATGACTCAAGAGATGTAGATGTAACAAATTTTACCAATCTCCAAAAACATCTCATAAAACAGACCCCTTGGGGAGCCATGAATGTATTTTAAGGGGGTCCATAAACTATAAATTAGAATGTTATTTTCACCACAATGTTTACTCGTAAAATTATCATAGATTTTTTGCATTTAAAGAAATATAATCTTTTTACAGATTGCTTTTTGGATTTCAGTATGACTTTACCTAAACTAAACCATTTTTCTTTTGTGCTAAAATGTATTATTTGTATGCAAAACATACATAATTATGCGTCTATGTACAATTTTTCTAAGAAAGGATCCGTAGCCCTGCCATAAAGCAGCATAAACGTACAAATATTATTAACCTGTATGATTTGTCACATATAGTGTCAATCCTGAAATACAAAAGTGATTCATGAAAAATTTTTGCTGCAACTACCATCTTCAACATTTCTATGTAAAATAATTGCAATGAAATTTTATGCTGCACGTCTCGAAACTGTAAGGCTATAAGTAAATATATAAATAAAAAAGTGATTGCATCTGTGTAATTCTTAGTGTAAGAACATGTGAATAACAGTACAGAATCTGTCAAAAGTACATTCAGTATATATGTGCTGCATGAATTTGTGATATCTTGGGTGTAAAAATACAGTATGTAATGACATAGTCATTTATTTGACTTATTATAAAAGGTAAAGGATCCAGTTACATGCCCATTGAGGCATATTGGGAATATGGTGTTAGGCCCATATTTTTTTGATCATTCGGCACACTAGGGGTGATGTGGTCAGCATCATGTCGGCCGACTTTAACCTTCCCAGAGTTGCTTTGGTACCCAATTCACGAGGCCGGGTCGACTTTGGAGCTGTTTGCGGTCTAAAATAATCCCGCCTCAACTGGGGATAGAACCATGGACCACTGAGCTCAGAAGCCAGTGCACTAACAACTGCTCTTCACTCTTGATAAACTACAAATTAATACACTAAGGCATAAGAGAAAATTGAGAACACAACTGATTCAAGTCTATACTAATTATAGCCACTCACGATAAGCTACATATTAATACACTAAAACAGGGATTGGCATCTGGTCGATCCCAATCTACCGGTAGATCCCAGAGAATGATCTAGTAGATCTTTAAGTGACTGTGGGGGAAAAAAGACTTTATACTAGGGCTGGGATCTATAATGGTTAATTAATCGAATAATCGGTTAAAATAGTTTTAATTGATAAAACATTTTATTTTGACAACGATGTTGCCTTACAAGTAAAATAAATAAAGTCCTTAGTGAATTCATAAAAACGTTATTTGTGTTTTTTTTAAAATATAATTTTTCAAAATTGATAGATTAATCTTCTATTAAAGAAATTCGATTAATATTTGTAAAATCATTCTCAGCTAGAGGGCTAGTTGTGGTGATCCTATGCTCCACAAGGAAGAAAAAAGAAACGAATGAATGGCACATAACTCCAGCATCCTCAACAATTATCAGTTCACTCAATAACAGCCTACCTACAAATTCTGTACAAATATTGATTAATAATCAGTCTACTGGAATGTACAAATTTGCTGATTTAGCTCAGAATTATTGCATTAACTCTAGCTGTATCATCCTGCTGCTGTTGTTATTGATCCAGCGGTGCTGGGGCTGTTGTCCTTCGGTCCATATATATACATATAAAGAGTTGATATCTATAAAAGGGGGTAAGGTAAAGGATCCGTTACATGACCTTTGACATCTGTCGGATCATTGAAAAGTCCCTTCTTATTTTTAAACTGTTATTTCTTCACTCATGTTCAACTAATTTATATGAAACAAAAGTCAAAATAAAGAAAATTAAAGGCCATTTTTTTTTTACATAAAATGATGTATCACATAACCAATACAACTTAGCATGAGATTCTGTTTGTTCTACACAGGATTCCATATGGGGGGGGGGGGCATTTTCACTATCTCTTATCAACATCATCAGGTGCCATCTCTACATCAAAGGCTGGCTGCGATGGGTCTCTGACATCTTCTGTCTCTTGTCTTGATGGTACACTCTGATAGACTCATTCTTGTTCATCTCTTGATATTATCTTCTAACTTTTAGCGCTGCCTTCCTCTGGCACGTTTGCCTTCAATTCTTCCTCTATTATGGTCTTCAGTAAGGTGTTTTGTCTTTTTACATGGCCAAAATATTTTAGCTAATTTTAATCTTACTTACTTACTTAGTCGTGCCCCTTCTACCGTGAGGTGTAGAGATTTGGAAGAGAGAGCGCCAGACTATCCTATCGGCTGTCTTCCTCCTGGCCTGGTTCCATTCTAGTCCTCGGTCCTTCATAGATTGTCTAATTTTGTCCTCCCATCGGACTCTGGGTCGTCCTGGGGGTCTGGATCCCTGGCTCTATGTTTCCCATGCTTGTCGTGGTAGCTGATCTTCTCCCATTCTGCAGACATGGCCAAACCATCATAGTTGGGACTGTTCTATTTGGGTCTACAGGGGGGTGGGATTTTAGGCCTTGACGTATCGTCTGGTTGCAGACCATGTCTCTTCTTGTTACTTCAACCACCTTCCTCATTTCTGAGGTTTGGATCTGGCTTTTGTGGGCTGTAGTCATTGCCCACGACTCGCAATCCATATGTCAAGACTGGGACATAGGTGGAGTGGTATACAGCCATCTTCGTTTTCTTACCAACCTCTCTCTTGCTGAGGAATCCACGATTTATGGCCTGAAAAAGTCTCCCAGCTGCTGCTTTTCAAGTGGCCAACTCTTCTTTGATGCCTCCCTTTTGGTCAATAATAGCTCCGAGGTATTTAAAGTGGTCGACCTGCTCCAGGACCTGTTCTCCCAGCTTAATCTGATGTCTTCTTTCTTTTCGTGATACCACCATGGATTTTGTTTTAGAGCTGCTTATGACCATCCCTCTCTTCTCCAGCTCTTCCTTCCAGATTTGCAGGTTGGATTGGAGATGTGCCTCTGATTTAGCAATCAGGGCAACATCATCAGCAAATGCCAGCTCTGAAATACAGACCTGTCTCATCTTCCAGTACCCCACTGGATACTTTCTTGTTCTCTCCTTACATGCCTTGATGACATCGTCCATGAGGAGTATGAAAAGATAGGGTGACAGGATATCATCTTGTCTTACACCAGTGGTGGTCCTGAACTCTTCTGACATGGTTTGCTGTCCTCACATAATTTCTGCAAGACTTGTAGAAGCTCTGTATAGCATGAATCAGAGGTGCTGGAATGTTCTTCCTTGCCAAACAGTCCCAAAGTTTGCTCCAGGGGACCCTTTTCCAGATCTATGAAACAAAGATGGATCTCACTCTTATACTCAAGGGCCTTTTCACTCAGCTGTCTGAGTGTGAAGATTAGGTCTTGAGTACTTCGGTTTGCTCGGAATCCGCACTGGACTTCATCCAATTGTGGCTCAGCTAGGCGTCGGAGTCTCTGCTCTAGGATTCTAGAGTAGATTTTACCAGGGACACTGAGAAGGGATATACCTCTATGGTTTCCACATTGTCGATTGTCACCCTTTTTGAAAATTGGTGTTACGATGGCAATCTCCCAATCCTTTGGTATGATCTTGTTGCACCACGCTGCCTGTAGGACCCTTAAGAGTAATAGGTCGCCTGATACTCCCATGTACTTAACCATTTCTGGTGTTATACCATTATGCCCTGCTGCTTTGCCCATCTTGATTTTCTCCAGTGCTGCCTTCAGTTCTTCCATCTTTATGTCATATTAACCATTATTGGTTTTCTCTTCTGTGCTAGTGGTTATCATTTCTGATGCTTCACCATCCAGGAGTTCTGAGAAATATTCTTTCCATTACTTCATTCGGGGCAGTAAGCAATTTGCCTTGCTTGTCCTTTATAAATTTGAGAGGGGATTGTTTTTCCTTCCTCATGTTCTTTAGGGTCTTATAGAACAATTTCTGGTTGTCTTGTTCATCTTTTTCTAGCTTTTCTCCAAATTCTTCCCAGGACTTCTGTTTTGCTGCTAGCACTTTGTTCTTTACTTCTGTTCTGTGTCACATATTCTCTATATTTTTCCATTTTTTAATCTCCTTCATTAATTCTCTTTTCATTCCTAGGTTTTCTAGGACCTCTTTGTTTTCTTCTCTTTCCATGAGACGTGCCCCATTCTTCTATATATCCACATTTCAAAGGCCTCAATTCTTTCTTCCAACTGCCAGTGTCCATGCTTCTACAGCATACAATAATGAACAATATATATATATATATATATATATCTTTTGTAACGTCAGTTTATTAGCATATTTAGATTTTATTTTGTATCTGGGAATAAAAATATTTTTAAAATGTATTTGTTAAATGGCGGTTACTGCTCATTATTCTTATATTTCTTTCACATATATCCAGCGGACATAAGTGAGGATATAAAAACATAAATATAAGAAGGCACATTTCAACCACCCTGTACAGTCCATCAGTTAAAGTACTAGGAAAATATGACATTCCGTGCATGAATATGAAATTATTACTTGACCAGAAAATGTATAAGGAATGTAGTTATCTGGAATATGTGTATAGAATGAATAAAGGTAAATATTTTGTTTATTTATCATCACAAAATTAGTTTATTTATTAAGAAAGATGAAAGACAAAACTTTATGGAAATATTTATGCTTTAGTCACTTTTAACACTGAAAAAGCACCTCAGATTGCCAGAGTGCATCAAAATAAATTTATATTTCTTTCAATTTTGTCAAACATTTCCAACTCACATATTAATTATCAACTAATTCAAATTTAAAGGACAATAAATGATCGCCTGTTAGAGAATGAAAACTGCAATCGATGAATGAACAAGACTAAGATTCTAGAATTTGGCATCACTAGCAGAGACGGACGTAGGAGAGGATGCCTCTTGTGTGTATACAACCAGCATGCTACAGGAACAAGGACCATTTTCAGAAGAAATGTCACCAAATACCAGTATAAAACTCTTTCATATTGTATAAGAACAATTAGCACTTACACCATTCCATATTAGCTCAGGGAGGCCAGGCACCTATGGGTTTGCCTAGAAGGCAACGATGTCAGCTCTGATCAACAATAACATTATTTAATAGTAAAAGAAAAAGATTGCTAAAAGAAACAGACTTATCCAAACTTGAACTGCACCACACATAGCCGCTTAAACTTTCTGTTAGAACATTTTAACTCTCAATGTTCAAAACAACAGATCATCCCATCCACTCAGTACATGATACTGATAATGACAGATAATTCTAGTGATATTCGTAAAGAAGAAATATATGAAGTTTCCTTGAGTATGAATTGGAGCTACATAAAACTTTCACCAGTTAAGATTTTTTTTAAACGTATAAATTTTCATCAGTACAAAAAAAAAAATTTATGAAACTTCTATAAGTACGGACTTAAAAAATTTATGAAACTTCTACAAGTACAGATTTAAAAATTTATGAAACTTCTACAAGTACAGATATAAAATTTATGAAACTTCTGCAAGTACAGATTAAAAAATTTATGAAACTTCTATAAGTACAGACATAACAATTTATGAAACTTCTATAAGTACGGACTTAAAAATTTATGAAACTTCTACAAGTACAGATATAAAAATTTACGAAACTTCTACAAGTACAGACATAAAAATTTATGAAACTTCTGCAAGTACAAAAATAAAAATTAATGAAACTTCTGTAAGTACAGACATAAAAATTTATGAAACTTCTGCAAGTACAAAAATAAAAATTTATGAAACTTCTGCAAGTACAGACATCAAAATTTATGAAACTTCTGCAAGTACAGAAATAAAAATGTATGAAACTTCCATGTGTACAGACAGAAACATGCATAACACTTTCAAAAGTATGACAAGGCTTGTATAAAACTTCCGCCTATTTAGACTTTAAAAAATTTATGAAATTTCCTTGAGGAAAGACAGAAAAATTACGAGGACTCTAAGAGCATGAGACAGTTAAATAATACTCAAAATAATTTTCCTGAACAGGAAAAATGAACAGTGACACATTTGGAAAGCTACATTTTCAAAATGAAGGATTCTTTCCAAGCATACTAACTAAATTCTGCTACATAGTCGCACAAATAAGCATTTTTTTAAATCACAACAAAAAATGCTTGGGGCAGCCGTAGAGTAACTTTGCTGGTGGCAACTACTAAATTCTGCTATATATGTACACAAATATATATATACATTTTAAATCAGGCAAAAAATTAACATAATTTATGAGTATATGTTGATAGCATTACAAGGCAGTCCTTCTGGTGGAATCCCCAGGGTAAGAACGCTGAGGAAGACATAGGAGGAAAACTTTGAGCTGATAGCATGAGACAGGAGGACTTGGCATGTGTTTGTTGAAGGCCTATGCTCCTTGGGTGAGCTACAAATTAACGAAAGAATGAGTATTTGTATATTGACAACAAACAGGTAGTGGTGGTTACTACAACCTGTACAATAGTAATGAAAACTGACAAGGGACTTGTTCCGTGGTGTGAGGAAAAACCCAAACTATGTAACTGAATTTTTATAACTCTGATGTCGAAGCTGTACAAAGTTGTTTAACCTGAATGCCAAAATTGTGTAACAAAGTTGTAAAACACTGATGCCAAAGTTGTTTAACACAAATGCTAAAATTATGTTAACAGTGAAGCCAAAGTTGTATTACAGTGAAGCCAAAGTTTTTTAACACGATGCCAACATTGTGTAACACTGAACCCAAAGTTGTTTAACACGAATACCAAAATTGTGTTAACACTGAAGCCAAAGCTGTTTAACACGAATGCCAAAATTGTGAAAACGTTGAAGCCAAAGTCGTTTAACACAAATGCCAAAATTGTGTTAACACTGAAGCCAAAGTTGTAAAACACTGAAGCTAAAGTTGTTTAACACGAATGCCAAAACTGTGTAACACTGAAGCCAGAGTTGTAAAACACTGAAGCCAAAGTTGTAAAACATGGAAGCCAACGTATAAAACACTGAAGCCAGAGTTGTAAAACACTGAAGCCAGAGTAGTTTAACACGAATGCAAAAACTGTGTAACACTGAAGCCAGAGTTGTAAAACACTGAAGCCAGAGTTGTAAAACACGGAAGCCAAAATTGTTTAACATGAATGCAAAAACTGTGTAACACTGAAGCCAGAGTTGTAAAACACTGAAGCCAGAGTTGTAAAACACTGAAGCCAAAGTTGTAAAACACTGAAGCCAAAGTTGTAAAACACTGAAGCCAAAGTTGTAAAACACTGAAGCCAAAATTGTGTAACACTGAAGCCAAAGCTGTACATTATTAAGACTGTATAACACTGAAACTGGCTGAAAATGAGAACACTAATGAACATAACTATTACTTAAAATAATACCAAAATGTGACAGGCAGTATGACAACAATATGTGGAATGTCTTTGATAATTCTAAAGTCATAGCTGGAGAAGTAGGCACAAGAGATCTTGTGGTAGACTCAGTAAATAATTTGCTGAATAAACTTGGTCTGATAAGACACTTAAGAAGAAGGGCACTTAAAAGACCTGGCGAACCTGCAGAAAAGGCCTCGTGCTGGCCGTGAAACAACTGCCTTGGGCTACAGAATTCAGAACAGTAAGTTTATATACAAAACTGTTACTTTAACAAACATTTCAGGATAGCAAAACAGATTTAGTCAGAAGGAAATGGCCAATTTGGAATTTGCAACCAAAGTCAAATGGGTTAATCTCCCAGTGCAGGAGGAAAAAAAATGTAATGGGAGGGTGACATTTGGACATTACTACCCAAGTGGGTAGCTCCCACCCAGAGTGTCAAGGGTGTAAAAGGGCCAAAATATTTGTCTGGCAGGGAGACAACTTCTGATGTTCAGATTTTCTCCTGTTGTAATGCTCAAACACCATCAGCAACCAAGAACTACTTATTCGGAGTAACCAGGACATGCACACCATCATAGCTGGAAGACGCTGGAGTTGGGTTGGCCACGTCCTCAGAAGGGACCCTCATACCATCACAAGAACAGCTATGCTTTGGACCCCTGAAGGAAAACGAAAGAGAGGCCGACCAAAAACAACCTGGCGGAGGACTGTGGAGGCTGAGATGCAAAGAATGAACCAGAGTTGGGGCACTGTACGAAGGATGGCCGCCGACCGAGCAAAGTGGAATCAATTTGTTGTTGCCCTACAAGACGCCACTAGGCGTGATGGCCACTGACTGCTTTGACGGTCGGCGGCTAAGGATCAAAGAAGAAGAATGCTCTATAAAGCTTCCTATCATAGTTAACATTTAGATCATTGGCCCATTTAAAATAAATCAATTCCGTGAATGCAGATACATCAATAAAATATTTGGGTCGGAGTGGCTAAGAGATACTACGTCCGCCTCTAATTCTAAAGGTACTGGGTTCAGTTCCCAGTACAGGGAATATATTTTAGTGAAATCTTTTCAGAGCCAGTGGGTTCTAATGATGTCATACTAACCCCTAATCTCATGGGTAGTGAGATTTGATGCCTAACCTTCTCGGATAAGAGTGAAAAAAAGGAGGTCCCGTGTGCAAGTTCCGCACGTTAAAAATCCATCGGCAGTTGGAAATCGTAAAAAGTAAGAAAACCTACCCACCACACAAATATTTATAGAATGTGTGATTTCTGTGTCACTGGTGCTACGGAGCTCGTGCACTGTGCTGAGATTCTCCTTTTGTGATCTAAGGGAGGAGAACGGAGCACTGATGACGTTGTCCGTGTGCAATGAAGATCGTCCTTTAAACCAAACGACATCACTAATTAAAAAATGTGATCGAATATTTAACGGCTGAATAGAGCGGCAGCGATAAACGCAATTTTAGAAAATAAGTTAAGCAAATAAGTATTTACAATACAATAAAGCAAGTAATTCGTATACAAGATGAATCAGGAAAACTTCCAAATGCTGTTATCAATTATATACATTAATCAATATTACATATATAAATTATTTAATATAAACCATCATATTTGGCTGAACAAATGGTACCGGAACCTAAACATGTACAAAATTCATTGGCTGGTTTCCTTGTAAGTGTATATAATAAAATAAAAGTGTTAATAAAAACAGGAACTGTGAGTAATTATTCTGACAACCATAGGCAATACATGATAAACAGATGACATTGTGCTGGTATTCTTTTTCCATTGCAGAAATTAGAAGTTTGCTCTATGAGTGATTTTACAAAATTCATTATTTGTGCACGTTATGGTTAAATAAAATTACAAATTGTCCTCCCCCCTGTTCTGCTTTGTGTTCAGAGAAAGAGAATGAATTGACATAGTTTTGTTGATGAGTAGAGTTATTACAGTAGCCCTCGCTGCCGTACCACATCGGTACAGGCCTATAACCTTTTATTTGAACACAGAAAAATGAAATGTTCTGAAAACTGAACGTCTATTTGAGCTACTCTGGGATCACAATTTGGAATACTTTCACCTATTTTGGGCGACTTTGGGTTATTTTTCAAATGCAGATTGGGCGAATTAGTGCTACTTTTTGAAAAATTTGGGCGACATTTGAAAACCGGAAAAAAAAACCCCGGTTTCCGAAACAAAGGTCTTGCAGTACTGTAACTGGGTGATGAAGCCAGAAATTCTACTTATGCGAGTCCAAATTTGAGTTGGGACAGAAAAATTTCCTCGACTTATCTGAAAATTCTAGTTATCAGAATTTGACTTAACCAGAGTTTTTTTTTAACACAGCCAAAGAAGACATTTGGCCAGGACATTCAGAAATGCTTCTACTTAAGTGAAATTTGGCTTAAGCAAGTATACATACATACATACACATTAACTCTGTATTTGTCTCATCCACTTTTAACAGTTTTATTTCTAACTTGATGGTCATAATTTTTCTGTTAATTTGTCTGTTAATTTTGTTCTTATTTTTAGTGCATAATCACTATTACAGTCAACTCCTGGCCTATTTTTTTATGTTGATAATAATGCATTTCTAAAACCTTTAACTACTAATATAATTCAATTTCATTATGTGTTTCACTATCTGAGCTTTTTTACTCGTATATCCACATCCTTCACGGGTCTTGTTTGAACCAGATGTCCATGAGGTGAGTCATGGATAATCAATAAGCAAGCAAGAAGATCAATGGAGGCAACTGTGACACGGTAGTTAAAAAACATTAATATGGAAGCCACGTAAAAGTACAACGTATATAACAGGCTTATTGCACACATCATGTTTTTGTGTAAAAACTTAATAATGCCTATTTCGTGATCTTGGTGAAGGTCTATGCTTTCGTTTGTTCGTACCACCCATGACACTTTTGAACACAGGAGACAGAAATGGGAGATGATGTGCTGCCACGACAAGCATCGGGAACCAAGAGCCAGGGATCCAGACCTCCAGGGCACTAGGAGGACAACATTAGACAATCTCTGATGGACTGTACTGGAACAAAGCCAAAAGGAAGACAGCGGATAGGATAGCATGGTACTCTCTCTGGTTAGCCTCTACACCTCAGGGTACAAGAGAAATGGCTAAGTAAGTAAGTAAATAAAGTAAAGCACAGTACAGTAAAGTACATTTCAGTACAGTAAAGATCATTTCAGTAAAGTACGTTACAGTACACTAAAGTACAGTACAGTACATTTCAGTACATCTCAGTACAGCACAATAAAGTACAGTACATTTCAGTACAGTACAGTGAAGTACATTTCAGTACAGCACAGTAAAGTACATTTCAGTACAGTACAGTAAAGTACATTTCAGAACAGTACAGTAAAGTACATTTCAGAACAGTACAGTAAAGTACATTACAGTACAGTACAGTAAAGAAGCAAACAAAGAATAGGACTCCTACTCCCAACAGGCATGTTGTATGAGACGACTAACGTGGGCTTTAGTATGGGGCTGCCAACCTCATCATGTAAAACTAATTGTTACAAAAACCACCACTACAAGAGTACATGAAGTTTGATGTAGGCTTTCTGTAAGGTGGCTAGCTGTAGTGGTTGGTTCATGTTCCATAGGAAGTGAAAAAGGAAATGATACTGATGATGAGAAATGGGACCAAAGACGCACCAACAGTGATAACTGCAGTCAGTGACTCATAGCTTGACTGCTTGCGACAGGGTCAGCGAACCAGAGCTGACCAAGACCCTACTCCACCTCCAAGTGGTGGTCCTGGAAACAGGCTGCATCACTGCAGTCTGGCTGAGAGAGTAGGGATCGAAGTGGGAAGGTAAACCTGGTCCCAAAAAATGCCATGCTGAAGTCGGTTGTGTCGGTCGAAAGATGCAATTATCGCAGCTTCGCTGTAAACAGACACAACACAACCAACGTCCTTTTCAGGACGAATGAAGAAAAACTTTCCTAGTGATAACAGCCTTTTTCTGGGCTTTGTATCTATGAACATTCCTTTCAGAAGTATGTTCCATCTTAGATACTGAATACCCTTGTTAAACCTTTCATAAACATGTTCCATCTTAGATTACGAATACCCTTGTTAAACCTTTCATAAACATGTTCCATCAGAGATTCTGAATACACTTGTTAAACCTTTCAGAAACATGTTCCATCTTAGATACTGAATACCCTTGTTAAACCTTTCATAAACATGTTCCATCAGAGATTATGAAGACACTTGTTAAACCTTTCAGAAACATGTTCCATCTTAGATACTGAATACCCTCATTAAACCTTTCATAAATATTCCCTATGAGATACTGAATACCCTTGTTTTGTTAAACCTTTCATAAATATTCCCTATGAGATACTGAATACCATTGTTTAACCCATGATAATGCTGCTCATAACATTGACAATCCTTGCTATAACCCTCCTAAAACCATTTTAAAACACATTTTATTGAGATAGTGAATACAACTTGCTCATAGCTTCCATCATCACCACTTACATTCGTGCTCCTTACAGAGCATGGAGCCAACACTGAAACTGGTTCCCTTGCTCTTGCACCAGTGGTTTTTTTGTACAACCTCATATTGGTCACCTTCTACAACATGCCTGAGAGTGAAGTAGTCACCTTCTACAACATGCCTGAGGGTGAAGTAGTCACCTTCTACAACATGCCTGAGGGTGAAGTAGTCACTTTCTACAACATGCCTAAGGGTGAAGTAGTCACCTTCTACAACATGCCTGAGGGTGACATAGTCACCTTCTACAACATGCCTGAGGGTGAAGTAGTCTTATCCTTTCTTTGTCTCTTCAGAGACCCTCGTAGCTTCCATGCTTATACCTCAACTAACCTGAGCTTACTTCAAACAACACCCAGCTTCCATGCTTATACATCAACTAACCTGAGCTTACTTCAGCCAACACCTAGCTTCCATGCTTATACATCAACTAACACAAGCTAACTTCAAACACACAGCTTCCATGTTACTACATCAACTAACAGAAACCCAAGCTAACTTCAAACACACAGCTTCCATGCTTATACATCAACTAACACAAGCTAACATCAACAACATAAAGCTTCCATGCTTATACATCAACTAACACAAACCCAAGCTAACTTCAAACATGCAGCTTCCATGCTTATACATCAACTAACAGAAATCTAAGCTAACTTCAAACAACACCCAGCTTCTATCACTTCTTGACCTTAAAACTGCCGGGGTACTGCTTGATAACAAGTTCACACGCTTTCCGTGTAAACAGATAATCATAGGTGGCACACAGAGTAACCAGATTGTAATCCCACAGAGTTCCGCTGAGAAATTCTGGCAGGATATCCATTAGAAGCCGCAGGTTGATGTACAGACCAATGAACATATCCTCGGACAAGTTGTACAATGCTAGGACAAGCATACTTAAAATATCATCGCAAGCTGATTGAAAATCAGGTCCAATCATCTGGGAGATCTCCTTGTTCAGACCTTCAATGGCGTTGGTGATGTAGCGAACCTTATCTAAAAAACAGGTAGCATCAAGGCATTTTCTCACAAGTTTTCTGAAAGGTAATAATATAGGCTCCAAAATTTCTTCAACTTTTTCTGGGTCAGAGAGGATTTTCAATTTCTCTGTGCTGTTATGAAGAATTTCCTGCTCTAAGCTAGTGCTTGAAACAGCAGATTGGGCACTTGTCGTTGGTGATTCTGAGTCCATGTCAAAGGCTTCGTCATCATTTGACAAATCAGCAGACTTGAAAGATTCACTGCTGGAGGTCTTAACATCTTCTTCATCACATTCTACAACATCAAGATTAAAGCGTTTGCTGAGCTCGTCCCCGTCAGCATTTGCTAGTGAGTACAAATCGTTGATGTCATAGTTTCGGACATCTAAACTCAGTGATGATAGAGTCCTTGCCATTGAGAATTTATCTTTAGACTGATTACAAGAAGGAATTGGAATGCACACAGTTCTACTACTCATTTCATTCCCTCCAAAAAATAAGTCCAGAAGCTTATCATCTTTAAGAATTTCATGCATTGAAGTTTTTCTGAGAGATATAAATGCTTTCCGCATAGCAGGAGTCAAGCTTGTTACATACAGCTCCATCAAAGGTACATACACTTCCTGTGGGAGAAAACAAGAAAAACAGAAATCATACACAAAAAAGTAGACAAATTTAAAAGACAAACAAACCCAACATAAAGCAGTAACTGAACAAGCTATCCTGACAAACAGGAATAAAACATATTATAGTAAGTAGACAAGTTAATAAGTCAAACAGAAGTCAAACAGAAATCAAACATTAAATAAACAAACTAATAACACTAACAGAAGTTAAACATAAGCATGCTAACAAGACAAATAGAAATTAAAAATAAGTAATCTAACAAGACAAACAGAAATTAAACATAAGTAAGCTAACAAGAAAAACAGAAATTAAAGTGTTAGCAGAAAAGCTAACAAGACAAACAGAAATCAAGCATACGTAAGCAAACAAGGCATACATAAATTAACACAATGTTAGGAGACAAATTAACAAGACAACAAGAAATCAAACAAAGAGATCGTAAACAGATATCAAGCAAAGAGTGAATAGACAAACTAAAAAGAGAAATAGAAATCAAACAAAGTATTAGTAGACAAATTAACAAGACAAAAAGAAAATAAACAAAGACTTAGTAGACAAACTAACAAGATAAACAGAAATCAAACATATGTTCGCTAACAAGACAAATAGAAATACAACATAAGTAAGCTAACAAGATAAAGAGAAATTAAACAGTGAGTTAGTAGACAAACTAATGAAGACAAACAGAAATCCAATGTAAGTAAACTAACAAATCAAGCAGAAATCCAAAATAAATAAGCTAACAAGACAAACAGAAATACAACACAAGCTAACAAGATAAACAGAAATTAAACAATGTTAGTAAACAAACTAATGAAGACAAACAGAAATCCAACATAAGCAAGCTAACAAGACAAACGGAAAACCAACATCAGTAAGATAACAAGAAAAACAGAGATCCAACATAAGTAAGCTAACAAGATAAACATAAATCCAACATAAGTAAACTAACAAGATAAACAGACATACAACATAATCAGCTAACAAGATAAACATAAATCAAACAATGAGTAAGTAGACAAAATAACGAAGACAACAGAAATCCGACATAAGTTAACAAGACAAAAATAAATCCAAAATATGTAAGCTAAAAAGACAAACAGAAATCCAACATAAGTAAGCTAACAAGATAAACAGAAATCAATGAGTTTAGTAGAGGGCAGTCCAAGAGGAATTAGATGGACGTTTTCTACACTGGAAGACCTGGAATATGCAGATGACATTGCACTACTCATGCATTCACATCAACACATTCAAGACAAAACCGATAAACTGAATAAGTATGGCCAGCAGGTTGGCCTGAACATCAATCTGAAGAAGACAGAGGTCATGACACTAAATGTGGGCAATCCTGAGCCAATAACAGTAAGGAACCAGAAGTTAGAACAGACACATTTACTTACCTAGGATGCATAGTAACACCTGGCAGCGGAACAAGCAAGGACATTAACAACAGAATATAAAGCGAGAACAGCCTTTGCTATTCTCAACAACATTTGGAAGTCTTCCCAGTACAGCACAAATACCAAATTAAGACTGTATGAGAGCTGTGTACTTTCTGTGCTTTTCTATGGTGCAGAATGTTGGAGAGTAACAGAGAAGGAAATGTCGAAACTGTCCTCCTTCCACACAATCTGCCTAAGGAAAATTCTCCGAATCTTTTGGCCAAACACCATCAGCAACCAAGAACTACTATTCGGAGTAACCAGGAGGACATGCACACCATCATAGCTGGCTGATGCTGGAGTTGGGTTGGCCACGTCCTCAGAAGGGACCCTGATGCCATCACAAGAACAGCTATGCTATGGACCCCCGAGGGAAAGCGAAAGAGAGGCCGACCAAAAACAACTTGGCGGAGAACTGTGGAAGCTGAGATGCAAAGAATGAACCAGAGTTGGGGCACTGTACGAAGGATGGCCGCCGACCGAGCAAAGTGGAATCAATTTGTTGCTGCCCTACAAGACGCCACCAGGTGTGATGGCCGCTGACTGCTGTGACGGTTATAAATCAAAGAAGAAGAAGAATGAGTTAGTAGACAAACTAAAGAGACAAAACAGAAGGTACATACACTTCCTGTGGGAGAAAACAAGAAAAACAGAAACATACACAAAGTTGACAAATTTAAAAGACAAACAAATTAAACATACATACGCTAACAAGACTCCCCCCCAAAAAAAAGAAATCATTCTTATATGACAACCAGCTATGCACAATATACATATGTGGAAGCGAACCTCTGTCTGTGAGGCTAATTACTCCCTCATTGACTCTTGAAATCATCCACACACTTTCAAGGATTCCCCCTGTGGTGAAACTTGATGAGAACCAAGAATTGCACACTAAGCTTGGAGAAGTCACTTTGGGCCTGATTGACTGCATGCAGGAGGATCTCACTATGGACCCACTGATAGGCAGGGGGAGCTGAGAAGTGGCTCTGTGCAGGACGTGACAATTCATTGAGAGAGCCCAGAACCAGAACACAGTATTTTAGCTCTGCATAGTTGGAGAGCGCCATTGGATGGCAGGGAATGCACAGTATGGCATGCGTTTCTTACTCCTGGCTGTAGCGGGAGGTTATTTAAAATTATTTATTATGTAAGAGTATGCCAGTAACGAGTTCTGACCTTACAAGTAATACCCCAGTCTTAGAAATAAGCACTGGTGTATTGTTATCAATAGATTATCTAACATTTGGAAATTACGATCATTGAATATACATACCAATACAATCAACAGAATACCACTACAGGCGCTCACTTGGGTTCCTGAGGGTAAGCGGAAAAAAAGGAAGACCAAAAGAAACACTCAGAAGAACAATAATAAGAGAAGGAAGAACGTTGGGCCTAAATAATGTGCAAGAGCTAAGAGGAGTGGCGTCACAACGAACAACCTGGAGAGCACTGGTTTCTGCCTTATGCGCCGTGTTTGGCGCTTAAAGAATTTATTATTATTATTATTATTATTGTTATCATAAAAATAGTCAGACTGTGAAAACCCTGGCCCAGTTGGTAAGAAGTAGAACCAGAATTTAAGGTGTCTCCTCCCTGGGACTATCTTATGATTACTTATATTCTAGGGGATAAGTAAAATGTACATTCACTGAACCCACAAAATGGAAGAAGTGAATAAATCCTCAGGTACAGTTAAAATAGTTTAATAATTACACTAATATTCTATTTCTACTAGTTGGAAAAGAGCATACACATATATATAAAAGTATTCACACAATTACTATTATTGTCTGTTTAGACTTCAAGATCTTAAATAATAAAGTTACTGAAATCACTGTTATTAGTCCTTTGAATTTAAGGATAACTGTCATCAGTTGACTGAGTTTCTGTATGGTTACTTATTGTTTTCAACAATTGGCTGTTTCACATGTATAGGTGGTCAGTGTCAAACAGGACACTTATCTTTCCAACTTGATACTGCTGAAACTGTCCTTTGCTGATATCAGACTTGGTAGGCCCAACAGTAGGGATGCCAATGACCAGTTGAAGTTCACTCTTTGGGGTCCTGCACTTTTGTGGGATTTCCTCTGATGACCGACACCGGCTTCTGATACTGGACAGTCTGGTTTGAGTTATTTCATGGAACCTGCAACATATCAGCCTTGGCTAGTATCTGGCTAGACTTGTAGCTGACTAGCACAGATGTCAGACCAGTCAGTCATCAGATGTCACCGTTATACAATCATAGTAAGTAAGGACATCAATTCAGTGATATAGCATTAATATTAACATTTCAAGTAAGGGTAACTGACTAGCACATAAGTCAGACTAGTCAGTCATCAGGTGTCAAAGTTATACAGTCAGAGCAAGTAACATCATTTCAATTATACAGAATTAATATTAACATATCAGTAATAACCATCATCTGGTTTATTCCGCTCCTATACCTTGATCCTTCTAAACCATATCAAGTACAAATTCAAATACTGATGCTATTCTTAGCATCTACACAAAATTAATACATAAATAAAGAAAGTGAGTGACCATGTGATCAGGTTGCTTTCTACTGAAACTGGCTGTAGAACACTCCAGTTTACTAGCTGTAAATGGGTACGAAGTTGTGCGCTCGAACTAGGGAAGGCAAAGGCAGCGAGGAAGGGGACTAGTCACCTTAGCCTCGTAAACTGGGATCTTCCATGATGAAGTTTCTAACACTTCATTTCCCTATGACAATCTCTGCCATGGGACTGCCTTTATCTTCGTAAGCGATAAAGCAATATGATAAATATAACTTCATTAGGCCGTGGGGCTATTTGTGATTACTTTTTGTACAAGCAACACTCATCCATAATGCACATGAATAAATCATATTAAAATAATAATACGTTATATCAATGAATATTATACAGGCATATTTTGTGAATTATGTATGAACCTGAAATAACAAATATTATACACGGTAGTTATCATAATTTCGCTTACCCTCAGACTTCAGATACTGGACTTAAAAATGTTTCTGGCGATCCGCTCACAATTCATGGATAGTGGCGAACTCTGCCTCCAGTCTGGCTCAAACCTCTTTCGTTGTGTATCTCCCTCAGTTTACCGATCCGCTACTTATATACGCAAAGCGCGGACGTATCGGAGAGTACCGACGTCACAGCCTAAACCTAAGCTGAAAAATCCTTCCCGAACAGTGATTTCGGCAGATCTGTGCGTCGACTGAAATTTTGCCTTTATCATTCTCGGCATATATAATATCCATATTGTTCCATCTTATCTAGTTTTATACAGCTGATAAAACTCTATCTTCCTATCCATGTAAATTCCCAAACTGTTATATGTTGATTTTAATATTTCGAACAGAAGTGGGTTTACCAGCTGTTAGCGTAACTGTGGGCAGCCGAAATACGCATATATCTCCGAAAATGAGAACTTCCTACCGTTCCTTCTTATATGCAGTTATACACAATCCTTCCCTGTACTGAAATGTAAAATCCTTTTCATACGGATTCCCTTCTGTTGTTATTTATCGTTGGCGATTTCCTCTGTCCGATACACATTTCGCTGATACGCCGCCATTTTGAAAGCGGTCACTCGATCGTAGATGGGTTTATAAATCTAACTGAACTCATTTGCAATGACTTGAAACCAATTTGCGACATAGCTCCCCCATATTTTAAGCTGGATGATATCTAGCTTAACTATTGGGTACAAGACAATTGCAAATCGACCATTCCGAGGTTAGTTTTCCTTCCTTCTATCCTCCTCAAGCTCTGTGGGATGGCGACTTAGAAAATCTGCGCCTACATTCTGTTTTCCCGGAATATATTCAATAGTGAAGGAATATGGCTGAATCAATAATGACCATCTTAATAAGCGAGTGTTTGCATGACGTGATGAGGCCAAAAATGATAGGGGTTGATGATCGCACTGGACCACAAATGGTTTGCCATACAAATAGGGTTGAAACTTATTGATGGCCCACACCAATGCTAAACATTCCCTCTCTATAGTAGAGTAATTCTTTTCTGCCACGTTCAACTTGCGGCTGGCATAAGCAACAGGAAACAGTTCCTCATTCTGGGTCTGAGATTTTTGCAAAAGCGCGGCCCCAATTCCTACATTGCTTGCATCAGTCCGTACTATAAACTCTTGCGTCAGATCTGGTAACTTCAGAATAGGCCTACTAGTGAGTCTATGCTTCAATTCTGAATATGCATGCTCACACTCCGCCGTCCACTTTATTGTGTCAGGTTTTCCTTTCTTTGTCAGATCCGTCAAAGGTGCACATAAGGTGTTGAAGTCTTTGATGTACTTTTGATAGAATCCTCCTAAGGATACGAACGACCTCACATCCTTTTTTGTCTGTGGTCTAGGTGCATTCCTTAACTTTTCTATATTTTTTGGGATCAGGAGACATGTTTCCATGACAAATTGTATGTCCCAAAAATTCTAATTCCTGACATCCGATTACACACACTTTGTTGGACGAGCAGTCAAACCTGCCTCTCTGAGTCTACCCAGTAACATTGATAGAGAATGTAGATGATCCTCAAATGTTTCCGTGGCTATGAGAATGTCATCCATAAAGTTGGTGATGTTAGAGTTGTTCAAGGGTTCCAGCAATTTCCTCATCATCCTTGAAAATACGCTTGGTGCGTTTTTTCAACCCGAATGGTAGTACATTAAATTCGTAGTGACCATCCGAAGTGCTAAAAGCCAGCATGTGTCGGATCTCGGGTTTGACAGGAATCTGGTAATATCCTTACTTAAATCGACCCCTTAGAGAAATATTTCGCAGTACTTAGCGTCGAGAACAGCTGATTGGTATCTGGTAATGGATCAGCTTGGGTTTCAGTGATCGCATTCAATTTTCCGGTAATCGATACAGAGTCTGTGTTCTCCACTTGGTTTTCTCAACAGTACAAACACTTGAACTGTAAGGTGATTCTGACTTGGAAATGATTTGTTCTTGCAACAGATAATCAATTTCCTCCTTCAATGCCTGTGCCTTGGCATATGGTATAGGGTAGGTCTTCATGCAGATAGGTGTTGGATCGATGACCTGAGCAAAATATCATATGTCAATAAGTTGGTGCATCATCTGGTTTATCAGTTAACACATCTGCATGTGTTTTAAAAACCTCTTTAACTTGCTCCTCTGTTCCTGAGTTAACTGAGTACTATTTTGACTTGTTCATATGTCTCAGTCGGTCTTAATGGATACTCTATTGAGGTAAGTGGTTCATGCTTTATTTCGGTTGCGATGGCCTGGCCAGAGTCATCATATGAGCTACCTCCATTTTGATGTCCTGTCATAAATATTTCTTTAACAAATTTACATGGTACACCCTTTCTTTGCCCTTCTTGTCAATTTTGTAATTAGTCCTCGATATTTTCTCTAGCACGTTATATGGACCCTGCCAACCAATCTGCAGTTTGTTGTTACTGCTGGGCAATAGAAGAAGCACTTTTTCTCCAACAGCAAGTTCCCTATCCTTTGCTTTCTTGTTATAGTATTCAGTATGTTTCTTTCTGGCTCTGCGAAGATTGTCATTAGCCAATTTCCAGCCCATTTTCAGTCGAGTGGTCAACTCATTTACATACTGAATTGATGAGGTGACACTTTTCCTCTGCCTTTCTCATCTGTCCAAGTCTGCAGCAATGCTTCCAGTGGACCTTTTATAGGCCGACCAAAACAACAATGTGGCCCGGTGCCATTCCTGTGGAATTGTGTGGGAACCTTCCCGGTATGCGAATAATGCAGCGGGTAAGTATACATCCTATGTTTCAGGTTTTTCACTTGCTAGCTTCCTGAGAATAGAAATGAGCGTACCGTTGAACCGCTCGACTTGACCATTTCCTTGTGGGTGATAAGGAGAGCAATGATAATGTCTGGCTTGAAAAATCCTGAACACTTCTTGGGTTAGCTTTCCCTTGAACTGGGAACCATTGTCCGTCAATATTTGATTTGGGAATCCTAACCGGGTTAATAGTTTCGACAATGCCTCTGCCACATGCTTAGAATCTATAGATGCCATGGGTACGGCCTCTCACCCCACATAGAGCATGTATCAACTAGAGTTAAGATATAAACTATTCCTTCTCTTAGTCCTCCTAGTGAGGGGTCCAACAATATCCATCTGCACCTCTCTCGAATGGAGTCCCCATGATTGGCATTTCTCCTAGAGTTGCTGGTGCAGTCCCATTGCTTGGGGGCTACACGTTGACACTCTGGACAAGATTTCACATATCGTTTGATATCTTCCGTGATCCCTGGCCAGTAATAGTGTGACAAGCTATCCGTTGACTGGTGGCACCAATTCCCATGTGTCCACTAAATGGAATAGCATGTGCGAGCTCCATAACTTTCTCCCTGTATGACTTTGGTACTACCAGCTGTCCATGTCCTTGAGGTCCTGTACCAGCTTTTCTATACAGTAGTCCATTTTTCATATACAAGTCTCCTTTTTCTGGGGGTTATGGGCCTTTGGCAATTTGCCAAAACAAGGCTTCAATGTGTCATCTTCTGATTGAGCCTGTTTCATCTGCTCTGGCTGAGTATTGTTGGGGTTTTCCTCCTCGTTTTTGGTGCTCGACCTGGTCTGGACTACTGCCAGGACAACAGGTTTTTACTGGGTCACCCAAAAATACATACCTACACCCCAATATCAGCGGGTATATAGGGTCATCTATCACTGCGGCTGTTTTCACCCCTTCCACGTAGCTAGATCTCACAGTGATCCGAGCTATAGGAAGTGTCATGGTTGCTGTTCCCTTAGTTTGCCCCTTGTATTTCCACGGTGTCTGTTGGTAATTTGATCAGAGTGCACTAGGGATGTTTGAACTCACAACTGAGTCGAAATCCAGGCCATTTGTGGGTATCATTATAAGCACATGACTCGATAGTGCCGTTCACGGTTACGAGCTCACTCACAGGGGGATGACGGAGGCTATTCTGACTCCCTGTCAGTTCCATCATATATCTGTCCTATTCCCTGTTGCTAAACATGCAGCGTGATGAGGGGTTAGTTTTTCCTTCTACAATCTACAGTGTGTTGTTGGTTGCTCCATCTTACAAAGTTTGTACAACTTAACTCCCTGTGTGTAGGGTTTCTTTTCCGGAGTCTGAGGGGTCTTGTCCTTATTATCAAATCTAGGCTTATTTTTGTATGCATGATCCTTCTGGTCAAACTGGGTATTCTGCGGTGGAGGCATATCTCCTTCTACCTGCTTACTTCTCGTTCCGACTAGTTCAGCTTGAGCGGCTTGGTACCTCTCTGCACATTTCAAAGTGTCTTCCAGCCTCTCTGCTCCTTGTTCCATAAGGAATTTCCGCATTTCTTGAGACATGGAATCTTTCACTTGCTCTAACATAACCATTTCTTTCAGATCCTCGTATGTTTTCTGATACTTACCTAAACTACTCCATTTCAACAAATACGTTTCTAGCCTAGCTGAGAACTGGTTATATGTTTCTCCAGGTAGAGGTTTAGAAGTTCTAAATTTCTTCCTATATGCCTCAGAGTTCTTTTCATACCGGATCAGTAAGGCTTGCTTTAGTATCTCATAATTTTCCTGATCTTCTTTGGGGAGTTTCAGAAACACATCATATGCAATACCTCTCAATCCCTGGGATAACTTTAGACTCCATTTTTCCTTTTCCAGTCCATAGGTAGAGGCTAGCCTTTCATACCTATCCAGGTACGACTCTATTGCGTCCTCCTTTTCAACAAATGGATCTAGGTGGAAGTTCATGGCCCCATTTGCTGTGTTCTGAAAAGAGCTATTCGCAGAATGAGGTGAGCTATTACCATGGGTGATAGTCCCAGCCTGAAGTTCAAGATCAAGCTGTCTCATTTTCAGCTCATGGTCTCTCTCTGCTTGTAACCTCCTTTCTTCTTTCTCAGCTTCTAATTTCTTGGCTTCTCTCTCCGCTTCTAATTCTAATTTCTTGGCTTCTCTCTCTGCTTCTAATTTCTTGGCTTCTCTCTCTGCTTCTAATTTCTTTGTTTCTCTCTCTGCTTCTAATTGCTTTGCTTCTCTCTCGGTGTACTTTTCACATTCCGTCGTGACATACCGGATCAGAGCGTCACCATCCATGCCCAGCTCTTTTCCCACCTGCAGTGTAGCAGACCTAAATTTGACCAAGTCAGCCATGATGTATCTGTAGTCTAGTACGGCAAGCGATCTTACTCAAACTAATTTACTACAATATAATTAACTTAGTTAAAATTAAAGTTAATTAAACTGACTTCACCATATATGAAACAGCTTTCTTTATCTGTACTCAATGGTACTCCTAAAAATATAATTATTTCCTACTATGTTACTCTTTCCAAAAATTTTTACAAAATAAAATTCTCTACACAGCAGAAATAGAAAGTTGGCTCAGGAATATCAAAGATATATCCCGGACGAGCCCCCACTGTAGCGGGAGGTTATTTAAAATTATTTATTATGTAAGAGTATGCCAGTAACGAGTTCTGACCTTACAAGTAATACCCCAGTCTTAGAAATAAGCACTGGTGTATTGTTATCATAAAAATAGTCAGACTGTGAAAACCCTGGCCCAGTTGGTAAGAAGTAGAACCAGAATTTAAGGTGTCTCCTCCCTGGGACTATCTTATGATTACTTATATTCTAGGGGATAAGTAAAATGTACATTCACTGAACCCACAAAATGGAAGAAGTGAATAAATCCTCAGGTACAGTTAAAATAGTTTAATAATTACACTAATATTCTATTTCTACTAGTTGGAAAAGAGCATACACATATATATAAAAGTATTCACACAATTACTATTATTGTCTGTTTAGACTTCAAGATCTTAAATAATAAAGTTACTGAAATCACTGTTATTAGTCCTTTGAATTTAAGGATAACTGTCATCAGTTGACTGAGTTTCTGTATGGTTACTTATTGTTTTCAACTATTGGCTGTTTCACATGTATAGGTGGTCAGTGTCACACAGGACACTTATCTTTCCAACTTGATACTGCTGAAACTGTCCTTTGCTGATATCAGACTTGGTAGGCCCAACAGTAGGGATGCCAATGACCAGTTGAAGTTCACTCTTTGGGGTCCTGCACTTTTGTGGGATTGCCTCGGATGAACGACACAGGCTTCTGATACTGGACAGTCTGGTTTGAGTTATTTCATGGAACCTGCAACATATCAGCCTTGGCTAGTATCTGGCTAGACTTGTAGCTGACTAGCACAGATGTCAGACCAGTCAGTCATCAGATGTCACCGTTATACAATCATAGTAAGTAAGGACATCAATTCAGTGATATAGCATTAATATTAACATTTCAAGTAAGGGTAACTGACTAGCACATAAGTCAGACTAGTCAGTCATCAGGTGTCAAAGTTATACAGTCAGAGCAAGTAACATCATTTCAATGATACAGAATTAATATTAACATATCAGTAATAACCATCATCTGGTTTATTCCGCTCCTATACCTTGATCCTTCTAAACCATATCAAGTACAAATTCAAATACTGATGCTATTCTTAGCATCTACACAAAATTAATACATAAATAAAGAAAGTGAGTGACCACGTGATCAGGTTGCTTTCTACTGAAACTGGCTGTAGAACACTCCAGTTTACTAGCTGTAAATGGGTACGAAGTTGTGCGCTCGAACTAGGGAAGGCAAAGGCAGCGAGGAAGGGGACTAGTCACCTTAGCCTCGTAAACTGGGATCTTCCATGATGAAGTTTCTAACACTTCATTTCCCTATGACAATCCCTGCCATGGGACTGCCTTTATCTTCGTAAGCGATAAAGCAATATGATAAATATAACTTCATTAGGCCGTGGGGCTATTTGTGATTACTTTTTGTACAAGCAACACTCATCCATAATGCACATGAATAAATCATATTAAAATAATAATACGTTATATCAATGAATATTATACAGGCATATTTTGTGAATTATGTATGAACCTGAAATAACAAATATTATACACGGTAGTTATCATAATTTCGCTTACCCTCAGACTTCAGATACTGGACTTAAAAATGTTTCTGGCGATCCGCTCACAATTCATGGATAGTGGCGAACTCTGCCTCCAGTCTGGCTCAAACCTCTTTCGTTGTGTATCTCCCTCAGTTTACCGATCCGCTACTATATACGCAAAGCGCGGACGTATCGGAGAGTACCGACGTCCCAGCCTAAACCTAACCTGACACCATCTTCCCGAACCGTGATTTCGGCAGATCTGTGCGTCGACTGAAATTTTTGCCTTTATCATTCTCGGCATATATAATATCCATATTGTTCCATCTTATCTAGTTTTATACAGCTGATAAAACTCTATCTTCCTATCCATGTAAATTCCCCAAACTGTTATATGTTGATTTTAATATTTCGAACAGAAGTGGGTTTACCAGCTGTTAGCGTAACTGTGGGCAGCCGAAATACGCATATATCTCCGAAAATGAGAACTTCCTACCGTTCCTTCTTATATGCAGTTATACACAATCCTTCCCTGTACTGAAATGTAAAATCCTTTTCATACGGATTCCCTTCTGTTGTTATTTATCGTTGGCGATTTCCTCTGTCCGATACACATTTCGCTGATACGCCGCCATTTTGAAAGCGGTCACTCGATCATAGATGGGTTTATAAATCTAACTGAACTCATTTGCAATGACTTGAAACCAATTTCGCGACACTGGCTTGGGACCAAATGTGACGATCCTTTAAATGCAAGCCAAGCTGGAGAAACTGGAGCTCATGACTTCAACTTACCACGTTTCGGAATGGCAGAAAAACCGCAGGAAAATCCTAGATGTACAGTGTAGATAATACCAAAGAGTCTTCAACTTGATATTGGCTGCAAAAGAGTGAGAAGCTCAGCAGCCCTAGTTAAACAACAACAACATAAACTTATGCCCTTCAAATCAACTGGCTACAGGAGGAAGTATGTTTCCATATAATAGAATACATAAAGCAACATGGATATCAACAGGCCATAGAAAAGAAAATTAAAGTGATTATACATGTGTGATAGGGCCGGAAAGACACCCGGCTTACCCCTTCACGGGAAGACACCCCAGCTTCCCCCTTCATTGTGAGTGGCACATTTATCGCCCATATTTTTGATGTGCGCGAAGCATGCTGGGATGTAAATTCTTCAAGATTGATGAAAAGGCCATAATAACGCTAGAAATTAGTTTTGGTGCATAGTTGTGTGTTATATTTGATAGTGGTGTTTTTGCTCTAGAAATAGTTGTGTATATCTGTGTTTTCATGCTGGTAGAGCAAAAATCGCGAGTGTTATGTATGCGGCCGAATCAATACGCCTAGCGCGCAGTAAATTGAGTGATTCGACCTGGGCTTATAAAAGAAATAGCGAACCAGCAGCAGCCCTTCTTAAGTATCAGTCCAGACAAGAGAGAACAAAACGAGGCGCCCTGTGTACCCACACAGAAGAACACAAAGACATGACACGTGAGTTAATTTAAATTAGCATTCGTGTTTTATAAGTCTGAAATTATATTCAGCACGAGTCTGTTTTATTGTTTAGTGAATTAGGTCTAAATAAATAGATAGATGTGTTCCCAAAGGAAATGTCTTTTTAGGGCATTATGATTTAGTCTCGAAATGATAGATGAGTGAAAATAATGTTTGATAGGTTTTATTAGGCATGCTAAGTCCAGATTGCGGCTGTAAGAGCGATTATTTCATTCATCAGAAAGGCAGATATAGTATGAAGCTATTTCACTGGAATTTAGATAAGATTAACAATAGCAAGATGGCAGCCACGTGGCTTCGACTGTATAAAAAGCGACGAATAACACGCCCCGCATGGTAAACCTAAATGTTACGCCATGTTACACGTTGTGTATTTAGTTCCAGTTTTGTTTAAGTCGAGAATAATTATATTTTATTCTTTATGTAAGAGCATTTAAGTGTATTTCACGATAGCCTACTTATCAATATCCTACTGTTTATCTTTGGTGGGTTACTTTGAGGTGAGAATATATATTTAGATTTCTAGAGAGCGTGCGTAAGGCACGTTGAGACAGGTGTTTCTCTGTTTGCTCCCGGCGGAGCATGGAAACACCAATGCAGCTGGTGTCCATTACAGGCCCACAATAAGCATTTTGATGCTATTGCTGTGGTTGTTGCGGTGACGGTAACGATGTGTTTCGTGTGATGAGTTCCCAATCTTATCAGGGGTCATATACGACACGCTTGTTACCAGGCACACCAGTCGCCACTTACAACATGTTCAGAGGGCAGTGACGAATATTGAGATGGACCAGTTGCGTGGTGGTGGTTTATTCTCATTAAGGAGAGTATTTGTCGTACATATAGAAGAATATTATTTTATGTCCAGTTGATTATTATTTAATTATGGTTATGTGAAGAATGGTTTGTGAGAGCACGTGGGCTCACTTGAAGATATATATTTCTCTTCTCCGCTCCTGAGGGAGCATGGGGCCACCAGTGTGGTTTCATCCGTATGAAGCATTCAGATGCTCGTGCAGTAGTAGTTTCTGTAGCAATCTGTGTTACATGGTGAGATTGCCAGCCTCATGCACAACACCGTACTAGTCGCATTGGACGACATGCATGAGTGTGTGTGTGTGTGTGTGTACGTGTAGATCACCATTTCATGACGCAAAAGTATCAAGAGCAGCAGATGTGGCATCAGAACACCATCGTCTGTTAGCCAAAATAAAGATGACACTCAAAAGATACACAACAATGCATTGCTTCAGACAACAGCATAATGTAGGATATCTAAGAAATCAAGAAACAAATTTATGCTAAAACGTCCAAAAAATACCACCAAGGTCTCCAACAACAAGAATATGTATCATACATAGACCGTTGACAACAGATCCAAACAACATGGAATGAGACATGTGTACTGGGGAAAAGGGAACGCCAGCACAAAGTATGGATAACAAAAGAAACTACCAATAAGATAAAGGACAGAAAAATATAAAAAAGCAGATTTAAACAGAAACAAAACAAACATATGTTTGTTAATGACCTATGTTCCTTTGGGAGATACATTTTTACAAAAGAATATCAAGAATGATATAGGACAGCTTGAACAAACAAAGGAGTAATGAGGATGTCCTGAAAGAAGCCAATACAAAGAAGAAGCTTATTATTTATATCAGAAGGAAGCAATCAATTTTCTTAAAGCTGGAAGTAACAGTTAAACATAAACTTTTAACACAGCTGAAGCACAGAGGTTTTTAACATGTGACAAGAAATGTCCAAAAGAGAGGTCAAGAATATAAGGGCAGATAACACAGAAATGCATTCATGCAGCATAGTGTTAACATTCAACCATGCATAGACTGGACAGATAAATGGGATGACTAAATGGCTGAATGACCTGCATAGTTCCCAGGGGTCTATGGGGAGATAAAGACAGAATAGAACTCCAGCTCTGTCAAGCGTGTGGCTTTTAAATACCATCGCAGTAAGGAAGCTGAAATTTTTCGGTCATATAAAAAGACATAATAGTCTGGGGAAAAAAAATAGTGATGGAAGGCATGGTCCCTGGAAAAAGGGGAAGGGGTCGACCTAGACGACGGTGGACCCAGGACATCACAGAGAGTCTGAACTTGTCTTTGGCTGATGCAGGTCGACTTGCCCAGAATCGTGATGCGTTCAGAGCATCTGTAATGGAGACAACGTTCTGGAAAGAATACGTCACATGATGATGATGATTATGGGACTGGCAACCTCATCATGTGTAACTAACTGCTACAGACACCACTGCTGCAAGAACACATGAATGAATGATTTAATGAATGAATGAATGATTGAGTGAATGAATGAATGATTTAATGAATGAATGAATTATTTAATGAATGAATGAATGAGTGAATGAATGAATGATTTAACGAATGAATGAATGATTTAATGAATGAATGAATGAATGAGTGAATGAATGAATGATTTAGTGAATGAATGAATGATTTAATAAATGAATGAATGAGTGAATGAATGAATGATTTAGTGAATGAATGAATGATTTAGTGAATGAATGAATGATTTAATGAATGAATGATTGATTTAATGAATGAATGAATGATTTAATGAATGAATGATTTAATGAATGAATGAGTGAATGAAAGAATGATTTAATGAATGAATGAATGATTTAATGAATGAATGAGTGAATGAATGAATGATTTAGTGAATGAATGAATGATTTAATGAATGAGTGAATGAATGATTTAATGAATGAATGAATGATTTAATGAATGAATGAATGAGTGAATGAATGATCTAATGAATGAATGATTTAATGAATGAATGAATGATTTAATGAATGAATGAATGATTTAATGAATGAATGAATGATTTAGTGAATGAATGAATGATTGAATGAATGATTTAGTGAATGAATGAATTAATGAGTGAATGAATTATTTAATGAATGAATGAATGAATGATTTAATGAATGAATGAATGAATGAATGAATGATTTAATGAATGAATGATTTAATGAATGAATGATTTAATGAATGAATGAATGATTTAATGAATGAATGATTTAATGAATGAATGAATGAATGATTTAATGAATGAATGAATGATTTAATGAATGAATGAGTGAATGATTTAATGAATGAATGAATGAATGAATGAAGTGGCTAAATGACCTACTTAGATAAGAAACCAAGGAATCAACAAGAACTTTCTAAACTAGGACAACGTGGAGAAAAAAAAAAAAGAAGAGACAGACACCGAAGGAAGGGATGTTTTGATGGACACACTGTTAAAGGCAAAGGAAATAAATATTTTAACAATCTGTCTGGTTATAACAGCAGCACAAAGTGTAAGAGAATGTACCAAGAACAATTAACAGGTACAGCAAGTGAGGAAAGAAAATAAGAAAAAAAGAAAGAACAGCAAGAAAAGCAGGAACAGAAAGAAAAATAACGAATTGTCTTGGACATGTAACAAGTTAATAACAACAGCAAGTAAGGAATTAAAGAAAGAAATGTCTAGGAAACCTAACAAATTAATAGCACTTTTGTGGAAAGAAAATAAAATGTACTTTCTAGGATACGTAACAAATTAACTACAACGGCTTGTGTGGAAATAAAATAAAAGTAATATCTAGGACATGTAACAAGTTAACTGCAATAGTGCATGTAGAGGGGGAAAAAAGTACTATATTGGACATGTAACAAATTAACAGCTACTGTGTGTGGAAAGATAACAAACATTTCTTTCTAGGACATATAACAAGTTAACAGCATGTATAGAACAAAAAATAAAAAAATGTACTTTCTAAGATATATAGGGTCTAACAAGTTAACAACAAGTATGGAAAAAAAAAAAGCACTTTATAGGACATGTAACAAGTTAACAGCATTGTTAAGGGATAAGGAATTTGCCCGAATTCTGAACTAGTTCTAGGGTTAACTTTTGTCAATAATGATATGAGAATTTATGAACTTGACTTTGTTTTCCTTACTTTCAGATTTGGTTGACATTGTTAGATAGTATGGTAACCACTCTTCGTGTCTAAATATTTCTCCTTTCAAAATACTCAAATATTGACTAACGTTGTCAAAAGCTGGAATGAACTAGTATCAACTGAAGAAACATCTTGGCTTGGACGATTTGTGAAATTTTTAATAACCACCACGTACATATTCTCAACATCACGATACAAGAATGGCATGTACGCTCCACATCAATTCCAGTCTTGCTCTCTATAATTTCAGCTTACTTCAATTATATCCTATCTTCTCATACAACAGCCTGTCAATAATTTTTCCTAAATGTCCACTGTTCAAAATTTGCTTTATTCAAATTCTCCATATAATTATATTTTCATTTATTCTTTTCCATTATCATCGGGGAAATGGCTTCCTGGCACAACAATGTTCGCTTATATCAATCCATTATTGGGGCATTTAGCGTCCCGAAGAAAGAACCAATTCTATTTCTCTTTAATATATTTCTCTTATAATTTTCTGTTATTGGGGAGGTCCCAACCTCTCATTTACTTTCATCTATTTATTTGATCACATTTCCATTCATCTGGGAATTATCATCCCACAATCAATATTCATTTTGAAGTTTGGCAACTTATTCTGCTTATAGTTTAAAGCACATTTTGCTTACCACATTCTCTTGATACATCCACTGAATACATACTTCGTTGGATGACATACAAGCCATAGGAAGAAACACATCTAGACACTATGGCGTCACATATCCAACTACTTTTCGTCAGCCCTTAGTTACTCATCTCATAGTAACTGCACTCTTGTCTCTCTTACATTCAGTTGGAGTATGACATGGTGTGACAAAAACTCTGTGTTAATAATAATTTGCCGTGATAAAATAACACCATGAAGTAGCCTCAACATTACCCCTGTTAACAACAGCAAGTAAGGAAAAAAAAAAAGCACTTTCTTGGACATACAAGTTAACAGCATGCATAGAAAAAAAGAGTACTTTCTATGATATATAACGAGTTAACAGCAAGTCGGGGTCAGAGTGGCTCAGAGGTATGGCGTTCGCCTCGTATTCAAGAGGTACCTGGTTCGAATCCCAGTTGAGGGATTATAATTTATTGAAATTTTTTTTCAGAACCAGTGGTCCTAATTACGTTTTACTTCCCC
Organism: Oreohelix idahoensis; assembly: GCA_024509875.1. Classification (NCBI taxonomy): domain Eukaryota; kingdom Metazoa; phylum Mollusca; class Gastropoda; order Stylommatophora; family Oreohelicidae; genus Oreohelix; species Oreohelix idahoensis. The sequence continues at coordinate 257,469 of JAMPIV010023121.1, forward strand.
CCTGGTCTCATGGGTAGTGAGATTGGATGCCTAGCCTTCTCGGATAAGGGCGAAAAAATAGGAGGTCCTGTGTGCAAGTTGCGCACGTTAAAAATCCCACGGCAGCTGGAAATCGTAAAAAGTAGGCTTATCTGGCCGCTGCCCTAACAAAAATTTAAAAATCTGGAAACCTACCCACTACAAAAAATATTTATAGAATGTGTGATTCCTATATCTTACATACACACATGGGATTCATGCAGTGCTACGGAGTTCCGTGCACTGCGCTGAGATCTTCATGTGATTGTCACATAGGTTTTATGATCATTAAATTGCCTATTATCTTCTTCTTTTCCTGTCACCCGTATCCTCTATTTTTATTATCACTCTTTACCTTTTTTTCCTGCGTTTTTCGCATTCGTTCGTTTGCGACTATATACATTAATATTTTCCTATTCTCACTTTCGCCAGTTTCGTTTCTCATTTAAAAACGCATTTCATGGCTGTTTGCACTGAGAATGCAGTTATGACGCAACGTTCAGTCCCTCACCAGACGATTTGGTGTGAGAATGCATTCTATGGCATTAGGTGTCAGTTGGACGAAACTGTGAACATATTCGTCTGGCCAGACATAGGAGCAGACATAAGTCTACAGCTTTCCCTGCACCAGACGAAACACACTGTGAATATTCGTTTTCGCCAGACTTATAGGCAAGATATTCATCTGCATTTTTCACCTGTCACCGCGTTTCTCGCACTTGCCATGAGCACTCACGGTCCGATAGCTGGACGGAGGTGTGAATCGCGCCATCCATGCTCGCCCAGAGCAGACAGAGTGTCTGCCATTTCGCCTCTGACACGCGCGCTCACAGTCAGATAGTTGGCGTAAGGTGCGAAGACACGGGTTTGGCATGTTGTTGCCAGCGTCTAGTTTCGTAAGTGATATAGACGGAAAGGGGGATTATTTCGTTTAGTGAAAATAAACGTTTACCTCTTTGTCTGGTAATAGATATAACCAGAGTTTGAAATTTATTTTCATTCAGTCCTCTAAATTCGCAGTAGACAGGTTGCTCGGAACAGAATAAGCTGTATAGCGAAGTTTCTCAGTTTGTTTCGACAATTTGTTATATTGAGTACATAATATGTAAAATATTTCATATGTGTTTTTTCTTTATTCAGTGAATACTGTGGTACCCAAACTTTGCCAGCGTTTTAGTACAAGAGACATACCTGTGAGAAACATAAACAGTTTTTTTAATCTTTTAACCACGTGGGTTTGCAAGTTAACACCTGTCTGACAGTGCTTGTGTCTTCATAAATAGACAGAGTAAAACTCTCACTAACGGGTTTTTTTTAATAGAGACTAAACTGTTTTTTTTAAGTACTGGGCCTTTGAACCGGATCAGATTTCTGCACAAACTCTATGTACAAAATTTAGCCGGTGTGGAAATTAACATATTAACGTCAGTAACATTTGACGGAGTTTCGACTAGTGGTGTGGTGACCAAATATAGTCCTTTTCCTGAAAGTAGACACCGATCTGACATTCCTCAAATTCTAGAACCCTAAGCTAGCGACACTGTGCTCATTGTTAACGCTCGTGCCTGGACAAATTTTATGTGACTTAAACAGACATCTAAAACAATAGTATTCCCAAGAGAACGGTCCCGGAAGTTGTGAATTCAACCCATCTTTTTGGACCTGGGGTTTTCTTGGCGCAAGATTACCATTGAAGATTCTGTAGGACCAAGTCCTAAAAATATTGGTTTTGTTCCAGGAGTGGCTATCAAAGCTGTGAGTATGTGCACGTGTGCTCGTCTGAATGTATAGAGCGAACGCAGGTCTGAGTGTGATTTTACCTTTGTATTTCGGCACCCATTTGCTGTCTTAATTTTTTTCTGTAGAATTGTTTCACATGCTAGTTTTTTTTTCTTTCTTAGGCTAAATCAGATTATCCAACTCTGTTCATACATTTACGAGAAGGAAAAAAAACTCTTAGACTAAACCCTATGTATCTGTGACTCTTTGGGGGCTATCACTTTTGTTCCTTTTAACAGGACTGTGGGCTAAACATCGAGGGGAAAGATCTTACTGTGGGTCTATCAATTCTTGTAGCATTTTTATTGACTTATGACTATTTGTTTATGGTTTTTTTTTAATGTAATTTTTACATGTCATGACGTAAGTTTACAAATGATAAATAAACTTAACAATAAATTAATCAGCGCGTTGGTCAGCTCGTTCTAAATATCTATAGAATCATTTGTTATAGTTTCCCACGTCTGTGTGTCTACCTGTCGTCACTTGAATGTGCGTGCACGTGAGGGGATATATATATATTTAATGTATATGTGTTAGACTGTCTGACTACTTTAGATCTGTCGTAGAAGATAGGTGAGAGAGAGAGAGAAGATTTCCCGCTCTCAGAGACAGCCTCTATCACTATTCCACCACCTCACTCGTGGAAATCTATTTTGTATTTCTATCTCACACTGTGACTATCACTCATTCTAACCTATTCAGAAGGGACCAACCCAAGTCTTAATTCTCCTATCAAAAATCTACGACAGTGATCTAAGGGGAGATCTAAGCACTGATGTGCAATGAAGATAGTCCTTAAAAACCAAACCAAACTAACAGCAAATAAGGAAAAAAAAAGCACTTTCTAGGACACGTAACAAGTTAACAGCATGTATAGAAAAAAATAATGTACTTTCTATGATATATAACAAGTTAACAGCAAGTACAAAAAAAAAAGGCTCTTTCTAGGACACGTAAAATAAGTTTGAATGGAAATAAACTAACCTGACAAAAGAATCGCTCGTAAGACTTCCACAAGAGCTCCTGCAGCTCATGCCCTGAAGTTTCGTCCAAATCTCTGTGAAGCTCCTGACCTAAGCAAGTAATGGCCTCTTTAAAATGGCACTGTACCTGCACCTTCAGATCATCTATAGAATTCATCAATGAACTTAAGGCCAGTTGTTCTGTCATGAAATGCCGCTGCCTTTTCAGAGGATATTCACTTTTTCTGAAGGTAACCGAATCAACATTGTCTGTCTGTTCATCAATAGGCGATAAATGCATGCCATTCAGAATGTCATCTAAAGAAGTCTCTGAAGCACTTCTTTGCATTGTCTGTTCATTCACTTTTCTAACATTACTAACCTCAGTTTGGTTCTCCAGAAGACCGGGGCTTACATTGTTTGTTGACACAGCTCTTCTTTCAAAGGAATTAAGACAGCTGGCCTTTGTTGTTCCAAGTGTCTGTGCCTTTTTGGTGTCACTTACCGGATGTAGGTCAAGCGCACTGCAAGACTCATTTTCTCCACTCATCAGTACTGCCTCCCTTCTTCTGGAATAATCAGCATTGCTCTTTGACTCTCTCACAGTCACATCATTCAAGGCAACACTAAAAGGAGAACTCTTATCACTTATTTTAACAGATTCATAATGCTGCGGAAGTCGGTAAGCTTCTTTCTTTGTTAGATGGAATTCACTAAGAGCTAGGTTAATTTTTGAAATTAAACCTCTACAGCCATCTTTGTGTAATGTGAATGACAATGAAAAATTGTTTTCCAGAATTCTGGCCACTCTTTCCTGAAATGTAAGCCAAACATCAGATTTTTCAACGTTTTGGTCTTCATTCACTGAAAAATCTGCAAAATCTTCTGGCTCAAATTTTGTAGCCCTGTCAGAGTTTCTGTTATTGTTGACCATCTCCAAAATGGTACACACAACAGCTTCACGGGCTGCACAGATGTTTACTTTGACACTGCCCAGCTGACTCAAAATACGTTCCTCCACCTCCAATCTACGAACAATTTCAACAAACACATTATGAAAACAGCTGTTTATGACTTCACATTTCTTGACTTTCCTCTTTGTGAGGTCTCTCCTGGAAATGACATTCTTGATTGCTTCTCGCACTTTGATGGACTTGCCTACTTCATGGAATAAACTGTTTCTCTTCTCCTGCAACTCATGGAGGTTAAATGAACCATCAGGGTGTGCCTTAGCCCAGTTTACCTTGCTCTGCTCTGCTGACAGCTCAATATTTAAAGTATCCACATCAGACTCTATTGTTTGCAAAAAAGCTACCAGGAAATCCTTTTTGCAAGTTCTCAAGTACCTCTCGCTGTCCAGATCTTCTCTTAGCAGCATGCTGCTTTTCAGAGTGTGCAGACATTTTCTGAGTATATCTATACTATTGGCTTTATTTGTGATCTCATCTTCTGATTTTCCCAAACGTGTTTCAATCAAACACTGAGCGCGTGTCAGGCAAAAAATGTCATCTAAAGTAAATGTTATTGATGGAAGGATGTACATATGCAAAATTTTAGCTATAACTTCGTGAAAATCATCAGTTGACTGTGATTTCTTGAAATACTTCTTCGCAGCTTCTGAGCACTTGCCCATCATTTCTTTAAGCGATGCATCAAAGTCATATACAGTGCTGTCCTTAAAGAGAGGTTTGGCTGTGTCAGGTATAAAATCAGTTATGCTTGCTGCACCCGTTGCTGATCTCCGCATGAGAACATCCACAGTGCCAGCATCATTAACAATGGGTGTCCAGTAGATCAATCTGAACAAAAAAATGAGAAAGATGCAAACTTGTTATTACTGAAGAAATATTACTTTTAATATACCTTTTAATAAAGAAAACGTGCATGGGGACACAGCTGTTATTACTGCATTATTACTTGCAATATATCTTTAAAAAGATCAAGCGTTGGTGAGAAGAAATAATGCAGTAAAGAAACTAATATTCTTGACTTATAGATGTGAGTCATGCGCAATGACTACAAACCCACAAAAGCCAGTTGCAATCTCAGAAATGAGGCATCTGAGGAAAGTGGTCAAAAGGTACCAAGAAGGGACATGGTTCGCAGCCAGATGATACATCATGGTCTCGAAAGCCAGCCCATGCAGACTCGAGTGTAAAAGTACCTGTTATTATGGTTTGGACATGTCTGCAGAATGAGAGAAGATCAGATACCATGTCAAATATGGAAGAGCCAGGGATCCAGACCTCCAGGACAACATCAGACAATCCCTGAGCGACTGAGGACTGGAACAAGGCCAACAGGAAGACAGCCGACAGGATAGTATGGAGCTCTCTCTGGCAAACCTTTGCACCCCAAGGTAGAAGAGGAGCGACTAAGTAAGTAAGAAACCAATAAATACATTGTTAAACAAAATACACACACAAGAATGATTGGTAAGAAGAAAGAATGTATAAATAAGTAAATTAAATACTCATCTCAATATGCTTGTAAACTGTGTAAAACAGACTCGCTGTTTGTGTGGTGTTATACCATTTACGAGTGTGCTCAAACACCCATGCTCTACAGGAAGCTTGGCCGATACTGTGTTAGTGAGTTCTCGGACAGTCAGATGGGATGTTATATATGATCCCATTGGTTGATTTGATTGTTATTAATGGGTTGTAAGATTGCATTTATCTTGTCTTGAGAAGTGAATACATTTAAGATCTATGGGGGTATGTGGGAACTGAGGATCTGGCGAGGCTCGTGTAGTGCATATTGATAATGACATATAAATGGTGACATGGGTGTCATCAAACAACATGACTTTCCCACACTCTTCTCCTTATTTGCAACATGATAGATATGAGGAGGCTACAATTCTGTGTCAAGGTTAAAACACTAATGCACATCCACACAATTTGACACTTTTAATTTACTCTATTTACACTAATTTGAAAGGAGAAATCCATAAATCAAGGATTCCTCAGCAAAAGAGAAACACAAAGATGGCTGTTATATTTCAGTCTTGACTTATGGTTATGAGTCATGGACACCAGCTACAGCTCACAAAAGGCAGCTCTAAATCTCAGAAATGAGATATCTGAGGAAGGTGGTTGAAGTAATAAGAGACATGCATGGTCTCAAAACCAAGCCCCTGCAGACTCAAGTAGAAAAGTCCCAATTACGGTGGTTTAGCTATGTCTGCAGAATGGGAGAAACCATTTCTGCAAGAGCATGTGACTGTTTGGTGCACACTTCCTGAAAGGAAACTTACTGCAGTAGTGGCTCCATGCTGAAAGGAAGATGAAGATGATTGGTGGACATGATACGCAAACACTGATATACTCCTTGGTGGAATAATTCAATTCTTCAACAAGCAATCGAAATGTTCGTCTATATCATTATATTTGGTTTACATCAAATTGTACAGTACACTTTGGTCCACATGCTGGCTGTATAAACACGTCCACATCTGTCCACCATTTCAAAACTAATTCGCCATAACCAATATAAACATTCAGGCATTGCTACATTACCAACGCTCATTTAATTCAGCCATGATGTGATTTTCTTCTTCTTCCTCGTTCACCTTCAGACTTCCACATTTATGACTCTAATAAAGGCATTAGTCAACTCAAGGTTCCCGACATCTCCAAACAGTTTTTCGTTGACAGAAGTGGGTTGTTGCCATATGCTACTCTGTTCATTGCTGTAGGTTGGGCAGGACTGCAGGAGGTGTTTGACTGTCATCAAGCTGGTACCGCAGGTGCAGAGATCTGTTGCACCAATTTTGTATTTGTGATATAGATGGTATCTCAGTCTGTTGTGTCCAGTGCGTAGCTGAAAAATGATGACCTGTTCTTTCCTGGATAGTTGATGATATGCATCATTTTTCAAATGGCCCGGGTGCTCTCTTTCCCATTTGGACTTGAATGTAGCCTTTATAGTAGTCTTTGCCATTGCATAAGTTGTCTCTGTATCATTTTGTTGTAAGGCACCTCCTTCCTTAGCAAGTTTGTCTGCCTCCTCATTTCCTGGTATGTTGCAATGGGCTGGTGTCCACTGGACTGTGCACTTGTTGAAGCATTTGGCCAGTCTTTCAAGGGAGATTATCAGATCTTTCAATCCTTTAGCATGGTGGCTCTTCAGCGCTGATATTACTGAGAGAGCATCTGTAAAGATTACTATCTGTTTTTCTGCCTGTGCTTTGCATTCAATAAGAGTTTCTGCTGCCTGTTTCAGGACTTCTGCTTCAGCACAGAAGTTATTGCAGTATTTGTCATATATTCTATTCTTTAATTTTATGAGGATGCCGGCACCCCCATTTTCAACTGCGTTTTTTGCTGAACCATCAGTATATGCCTGTGTCCAAAGCTTTGCTGGAAATTTTTGGTCAATATACTTGGTAGCTATACACTTTCTTTGCATTTCTGTCTGTGTTCCCTTACTTTCAATGCCTGGAATATCAGGTTTTAGCTCAGGAAAGCATCTTATCTTCCACAGTGGGATAGTTGCGCTTGTTGGTATTTTCTTTGCAACTGAGCTTGCTAGCATGGTATTTTTGCTAATCTTTTCTTTTGCTTGCGTCATAAAGTTAGTTCGCTTGAGCCTGCCTCTTCCTAGCCTATTCATTCTCTGGAACATGGGGTGTCCTTCGAGTCTCTTAAATTTTTCAGCTTGTTGTAAGACTCTGCTGTCACGACTGTCCTCCATTGACTGTAGCCCTGTAATGTTTTCCATATGGTTGATTTTTTTGTGGACTTTAGGGCCCCTGTTATAATACGTGTTGCTTGGTTTTGCAGTCTGTTTACTCTGTCAAAATTTGACTTTGTTGCCATCGACCAGGCTGTGATGCCGTATTCCATAGAAGGTCTGACTGCCTGTGTACAGCTTTTTGAGGATATTCTCATCAGCCCCCCATGTGGTACCAGCTAACATTTTCATGATGGCCATGCAAAGTTTTCCCCTTAGCTGTGTATTTGTTATCTATGCTTTCCACGTCATGAGGCGGTTAGTGTGATTGCTAAGTATGTTGGTGTTTCATCTTCTCATACTGCCTGACCATTTAGTTTTAGTTTTGATTGCTGTGGTTTGTTTGACAAGATAAAAATAGTGTGTGTTGTATTTTTGTTCACTGATTTTGAGCAACCACTTTCTGGACCAACTTTCAAGGGCCAGCAGTGAATCGTGCATGCACACTCTTGCTGTGGTGATGTATTCTTCTGAAGTCCACATGGCCAGGTCATCAGCATAGAGGGCATTGTGGACCTTCTTGTGGATGTTTTCTGTTATGTCATTTATATATATAACGAAGAGTGTTGGGGAAAGGACCCCAACCCTGTGGGACTCCCTGCTCCATTGTAGTCTTTTTACTTAACTGTCCTTGCACCTGCACTCTTGCTGTTCTGTCTGTTAGACATTGACTGACCCAGTTACACATTCTTCCACAGACTCCATATTTAAGCACTTTAACTCTTAGCCCATCTTTCCAAACTTTATCAAATGCTTTCTCCATGTCTACTCAGACTGCTAATGTGTGCTTTCCTTCTTGGAAAGCATCTTCGATTTCCTGTGCAATGTAGGTGACTTGGTCCTCTGTAGACCTGTGTTGCCTGAAACCTGCCTGTTGGTGCAGTAGATGTGACTTTCTCTGTGTAGTTCATGGGGGTCTCTGAAAAGACAAAGAAAGAATAGACTACTCCATCCTCAGGAATGTCGCACGTTCATTCCTTCATAACCCTCTACTCCCCAAGGAGCATAGGCCTTCAACAAACACATACAAAGTCTTCCTGTCACGTGCCATCATCTCAAGTTCTTTCCATGTTCTCATCATTTTCACCTCTGTTTCCAGCTCTCTTCTCCATGTGCTTCTTGATCTACCTCTGCCTCTCTTGCCCTGGGGGTTCCAGAACAAGGACTGCCTTGTAATGCTATCAACAGGTTTCCTCAATGTGTGTCCTATCCATCGCCATCGTCTTCTTCTCATCTCTTGTTCCACTGGCACTTGCCTGGTTCTTGTCATTAGTTCGCTAAAGAGGAACTTAAAACAACAGTCGAATTTATCATGAGAACTCGTCTGACGGTGTAAACATCAAAGATGCGATCGCAAGAAGAAGAAGTCATCAGTTCCACGTTGGTAACCTTGTCATACCATTTTAATCCCTCTATTCTACGCAAGCACCCATTTATGAAAGTCTGTAGTTTTTTGGTAGTTGTCTTTGTTGTTCTCCATGTCCCAGAGCCATACAATAGGACTGACTTCACATTTGAGTTGAATATTCTTATTTTCGTGTTGGATCTGATTTCTCTTGATCTCCATGTTTCCCAATGCAATGAAAGCTCCTCTTGCTTTTTGTATTCTTATTTTGATATCGCTGTCTGTCCCTTCAACAATGTCGTACAAGGTGACTAATAAATGGTTGTACATAGGGCTGGCAACCTCACTATATCAAACAAACTGGCAGCAGAAACAACCACTGCAAGAACATGTGGATGACTGGTGCAGGTTTACTGCACAGTGGTGGCTCCATACTCTGTATGGAGCATAAAGTAAAATGATGATGCTTGGTGGAGATATTACGCATACAATGACATATTCCTTCACGTAATAATTCAATTCTTCAACAAGCAGCCAAAACATTTGTCCATATCACTATACTTGGTTTATATATAAATATATACAAATACATACCTAGGATGCATAGTAACACCAGATGGCGGAACAAGCAAAGACATGAACAACTGAATGAATAAAGCGAGAACAGCCTTTGATAGTCTAAACACCATCTGGAAGTCAAGTTAGTACAGCACTAACACCAAATTAAGATTATATGAGAGCTGTGAACTTCCTGTGCTTCTCTATGGTGTGGAATGCTGGAGAGTAACAGAGAAGGAAATGTCTTAATTGTCCTCTTTCCACACAAGAAAAACTCTCCTAATCTTTTGGCCGAATACCATCACCAACCAAGAACTGCTTACTCAGAGCAACCAAGAGGACATGCACACCATCATAGCTGGCAGATGCTGGAGTTAGGTTGGTCACGTCCTCAGAAAAGACCCTGATACAATAACAGCTTTGCTATGGACCCCTGAAGGAAAGTGAAAGAGAGGCCGACCAAACACAACTTGGCGGAGAACTGTGGAGGCTGAAATGCAAAGAATGAGCCAGAGCTGGGGCACTGCATGAAGGATGGCCAACGACTAAGCAAAGTGGAAGCAGTTTGTTGCTATTCTACAAGATGCCACCAGGCGTGATGGCCACTGACTGCTATGACAGTAAGGATCAAAGAAGAAGACATAGAAATACATCCAAAGAGAGACAGACAAAAAAAGCAACCACTGGTATACCCATACACACATATGTGCACTGCTGTGACATTTCCCCTATATCTGTCAGAGCCGAGATTCATATGTTGTTAACACCTGGATGATTATATAGGCCTACAGCTCATGGCAAGCAATTATTGCAGTCAATGCCATGACAATGCCATATTTAATATATTGATTAAGAGGTTGATATGAACAGTGGGACGTGTGTTCCATATGGCTGTATAAAAGAATTCAGTGACAAAGTAAAAAAGGGTAGGGCCTACGGGTTAGGTTTAGGAACCCTAAATCCTAACTTTTACGCCGTAGGCCACTATTTCGGGGATAGCAATGAAGAACATGTCCCACTATTCTTCATTTCAACCTACTTAGGATAATGCAGAAATTGTGAATATTTAATTGTTATTTTCCCTGAGTAACAGTATGTATTGGCTGAGGGGAAGGACGGTGAACTGGACACTGCCATATTGTGACTCCGTGTGGTGTGTTTGCATGCAGTGCGATGTGTTTGCACGTAGGCCTAACATAAATTTTGTGAGCATGATTAATTATGGATTTAGAAATTTGAGGCATTTTATATCATAATTGTAACCTATAAAGATGTTGAAATGGACATTGTTCGTTCATTTTAGTTCAGTTTAATAGTGGGTGTTTTGCAATGTGTCGAAGTGATACGTTGTTCTACTATCCTTCCCCTTTACCTATGTATTTTACTGTAACTTGTCCTTTCTCTGGTTTGGACATAATATTTAAACCCATGTTTGGGAGATCCGCTGGTGTAGGCCTAATGGTTACCACACTGCGCTGATGATCGGGGATCCAGGTACGAGCCCTGGTGAGTGGATTTGAAGGAGTGTCGACGACCAGGGACTGGAATAACCTGAACGGCTCGTGAGCCGACCCAGCTCTAATGGGTACCTGCGAAATCGGAGAGTATCTGCCTGAATGGCAAGAGGACACCTGTCATTGTGCAGGGAAAAAAGGGATATTCACGTAAAATCAGTCTCAGGTTAGACATTTTAACCGGAGATTTCGCCTCGAGTAATAGCAGGAGTACGTTAAAAAAAAAAAAACACCTGTGTTTGCTGCCTGCAAATAATTAGTGTGTTGACAGTTAAAAACAATGAGTCCACATTAATATAGTTCTTACACAATTTACCTTCTATCACAGTCAATATACACGGCTTGCACAGCCTTGAACAATCAACAATATTAGAGAACTCAGTTTCCGGGAAAGGCGATTCAAATGACAGGTTTGTGTTTGGTCTGTATCCAAAGCTGGACAAGTTGGGCGACTATTTGTTGGGACAAATGACTTCCTAGTTTTGACAGACATCTATGATAAGGGGATTTCCGTGTGTATTTTTAGATAATCAAAATACGCAGGTTAATAAAAGTGTAAAAACATACTACCGAAAGCATGGAACAATCCTCTTATTGTTGTTCCAAGCCTGGTGGCGTAGGTCTCCGTAGGTTACCATCTCTCCACAGCATCCTATCCCCACGACTGTTTATCACTTCTGTTGGCAACTTATTCCCATGTCATGAGGCCAAGCAGTCCGGTATCTTCTCTCTATATTTGCCCTATATCTCTTCTTTTTTTTTTTCCTTCAATACTTCCTGTTGTCATAACTTATTCGATTTGTTCCAGCGTTCTTATTCACAATAAACGCCAAAAGAAAGTGGATCTTTTTTTTTTTTTTAAATATGAGTAATAAAGTACCTTTTTGGGCCATGAAACAATACAGAAGCGAAAACCGATTTAAAAGAAAAGAAAAGAAAAGAAAGTTCTAAATCTGAATATTTAAAAATAAGATTGCAAATTTAAAAATAAAAATTTACGAACAACTGAATTTAAGAAACACAAATCTAGTAGAACATAAGGTTAACAGACGATATGTATTAAAAAATAGCACACATACAAACTACAGAATATAAAGCAACAGACACACAAAATACAGGAAAAGTCAAAGAACTACGAAAAGTTAATTGGCCTAAAACTTCTTCTTCTTCTTCCTCGTTTCGTCCTAAAAAGGACGTTGGTTGCGTTGTGTCCGTTTACAGCGAAGCTGCAATATTTGCGCCTTTTGGCCAACACATCAGATTTCAGCACGGCATTTTTGGGACCGGTTTTGCCTTCCCACTTCGATCCCTACTCTCTCAGCCAGACTGCAGTGACTGTTTCCAGGACCACCACTTGGAGGTGGAGTAGGGTCTTGGTCAGCTCTGGTTCGCTGACCCCGACGCAAGCAGTCAAGCTATGAGTCGCTGACTACTCTTCTTCTTCTTTGATCCTTAGCCGCCGACCGTCAAAGCAGTCAGTGGCCATTACGCCTGGTGGCGTCTTATAGGGCAACAACAAATTGATTCCACTTTGCTCGGTCGGCGGCCATCCTTCGTACAGTGCCCCAACTCTGGTTCATTCTTTGCATCTCAGCCTCCACAGTCCTCCGCCAAATTGTTTTTGGTCGGCCTCTCTTTCGTTTTCCTTCAGGGGTCCATAGCATAGCTGTTCTTGTGATGGCATCGGGGTCTCTTCTAGGACATGGCCAACCCAGCTACATTCATCTCACTTCAATTGGCCTAAAACAGCGACGTTGAATGAAAGTGGGCTCAGTGACTAAGAACCAACATTTATAAACTGCATGAAAATATAGCATAAGATCTGGTTTAAGGCACGAGGAATGACAAGAGGCAGATGAATAGACAGTATTACAGAAATACTATAACAACAAGGGGTCACATCAGCCAATGGGACACACTTGGCTCAAGGCCGGAAGCTTGAGGTCTCCAATCGCTTTACAGCTAGAGGGAATCACACACACACACACACACTTCTTCTTCAAATACCGTGCCTATTGGCACAGGAGATCATGTCTCTCCACAACTTCCTGCCTCCAGTACAATTCTGCTGTTGACTTCTTTCCATGCTACGATGTAGAACTGTCCAGAATTTGCTCTCTTTGTCTTCATCTATCTCTATTTCCTTCAAACCTACCTGTTGTTACGATATATTCCAGCTTTCTTCTTCTCATAACATGCCCCCCCAAAAAGTGGATTGCTTCTTTCTAACTTGTGAAATAAGTTTCCTTTGCGCATTGGCCTCTTTCAGGACATCCTCATTACTCTTTTTGGCTGTCCATGGTATTTTTAACATTCTTCTGTAAAACCACATCTCTGTGTCCTCTAGTGCCTTCCCTATTTGTTTACTAATTGTCCATGACTCACTCCCATATGTCAGGATTGGTTCTACTTAACAGTGAAGAAAAATCAAACAAAATATAGAAGATAAGGAAGCCAAAATGATAAGTAGAAAGTTCATAGATCAACTAACAAAACAAAGTCTGGCCGTCTACACTGATGGGTCCAAGGGTGATAGTGGGCAACTAGGTGCAGGAGTAGTAATACCACAAAAATTAAAAAGAGCGACAGTGTAACTGAAGGGGCTTCGATTTTTACCGCAGAGATGGTAGCAATTCTAAAATGTTTAGAAATAATCAAAGATAACCCACCAGAAGCTGTTACAATATTTACAGACTCACTATCATCACTACAAGCACTAGAACTTACTTACTTACTTAGTCGTTCCCCTTCTACCGTGAGGTGTAGAGGTTTAGAAGAGAGAGCGCCAGACTATCCTATCGGCTGTCTTCCTCCTGGCCTGGTTCCATTCTAGTCCTCGGTCCTTCAAAAATTGTCTAATGTTGTCCTCCCAGAGGACTCTGGGTCGTCCTGGGGAACTGGAATTCTGGCTCTTAGTTTCCCATGCTTGTAGTGGAATCCGATCTTCTCCCATTCTGCAGACATGGCCAAACCATCTTAGTTGGGACTGTTCTACTTGGGACTGCAGGGGGTGGGATTTTAGGCCTTGACGTATCGTCTGGTTGCGGACCATGTCTCTTCTTGTTACTTCAACCACCTTCCTCAGATACCTCATTTCTGAGGTTTGGATCTGGCTTTTATGGGTTGTAGTCATTGCCCATGACTCGCATCCATATGTCAAGACTGGGACATAGGTGGAGCGGTATACAGCCATCTTCGTTTTCTTACCAACCTCTCTCTTGCTGAAGAATCCTCGATTTATGGCCTGAAAAAGTCTCCCAGCTGCTGCTTTTCGAGTGGCCAACTCTTCTTTGATGCCTCCCTTTCAGTCTATAATAGCTCCGAGATATTTAAAGTGGTCAAGCACAAGAACACCAGGTAAATGTAGCCGGCCAGACATAAAAGGAAGAAATTCTAGCAATTAATACATCACTAGGGAACAGAGGATGTAGTGTGAGGCTAGTGTGGGTTCCAGCACACATAGGTATAACTGGTAACGAGCTGCCAGACCAGAACGCCAAGAATGGAAGAACCAGTAAAAACAATATAAGAGCAGGACTGGGAAGAGCCAAGTGTAGCAAAGTTTGATTTTGCTGGGGAGGTTATGATGGTATCCTAAAAGAATGAAATCCGTGTATGTATTTACCGTGTGAGGTCAAGCACATGTAGGCCCCTGACTCTATAAATGATGATGATGAATTATGTGCAGGGAACCTCACGCTACCTCCCTAGATCTCACACGGTCACTATGTTGGCTCTAGTGTATGGTGTATGATGTACCTAGTGTCTAGGGGAGAAATGAAATGATGGTACACAACACAAAAACACTTTAAGTTACTATGAGGAAGTGAATAAAACCTGTGGTTAAGTTTTTCTTTAAATTAATTTTTTTGTACAATTTATTTTGCCTGTCCAGTCATATCGTTTGGACAGGTCTTTGAAAATGAGGACACGATAGTTTACATACAATATTAACTAAAATTGTGTGGACAATCTGCCCAAATAACTACAATGTTATTATATGTATTTCCTATTTGAATGTTTACAGCTTAAATTTATTCTTCTAAGAGAGAGAGAGAGAGAGAGTCACTGTGTATGAGGGGCTGTAATGTCATCATACCCCACAAAAGTCCTGAGTATGACTTGAATTACCAAGGTTTATTTAAACCGAAACTGTCAGATGTACCCAGGTCCTTAACATATCACCTGGGGTTTCTTGTTGAAAGATAAGATATTGTGTAGTTGCAGAAATATCGATATCACGTCTGTGGTAAAGTGGGATGATATAAATATTTATAGGGACTTAGTGTACTGACTGAGATCAGCTGTGAAGGTATCTGTATCTAATATGTGTAGTGTTTTACAGATAACCTTACTTACTGCCACATATTTATATCTCAGTCAGAATTATTCTGGAATATTGTGTTGGCAACGTTATATGTCTAGGGTTATGCAAATGATGAAGTGTAAGTCACCACAACAACAACAGATAAACAATTTAATTATTCCACCACACTTGACAATACTGTGACACTCACAAACAGTCAACACTCTAGAAAACTATCTTAAAAGATTCAATGATAAATTTCAGATATGTACATATGTATTGATTTTCTCTACAATAGTGATCCTGATTCAACTACACAGTGAACCAGGCAATATAATAACATGTAATTTCAAATATTATGTACACAGATATAAATGTGGTCTTTGCATTGACATACAATATTAGTATTCTATGTGTGTGAGTTGTGATGTGGTAATATGAGGTAATACTGGTTTTGTTCTTCAAGATAGATTCTTATTAGACATCATGACTGCATGTGCTTGTGTATGTTTGGAACTAGTATTGGAGATGGTCTCAGTTCCGAACATTAAAACAATTAATTGCCCCTCTTTAATTAAGTTAGTGTCATTTACGAGGGGTACATAGTGTTGAGCTCTTTTGGCCACAGTGGGCTTAACTTTCGTGATGGCGGCAGGCAAGGGCTCCTCTGCTCGACTATTCACTGTTTCTGAAGACACCTCACTGGTTACTATAGGGACCCAAGAGTATGCTGTCAGCCTCTGGATTCAGCCAACGCTCAGACCAGGGGCGGCTTCAATAACTAGGACCACAGTCCCTGAAACAAGAAGGATGTACCTCCTACTTCAGAACCAATTTATACTATCTGGCTAGACTGAGCACAATACATCACAAACACAGAGTTCAGAGCTTTAGTTTAACTGCTATCTTCTTCTGAAGCAGCTTACTCCAGTATTAACCTCCTTAATGGTTACTACGCCTCTGCACTTTCAGCTATAAGTCCTTCCATATCATAAGGTAGGTGTTGTAATATGAATACATTAAAGTACGAACCACACGTTGTAATATAATGCGAATCTTGACATGTACGATATTCTGTAAATAAACATGGCTACGAATTGAACATGCTTTTACTGAGTCCCTTCTGAAACGTGTGTGCTTGTGTAGATGACGAGGTAATGATTATATACATACATCATAACATTACATGGTGGCAGCGGTCGATACCGGACTGACGCAAAACAGCTACACGATAACACGTGAGTACAGTATTCGGCTAATTTTCGTCATCGAGGTCAACAATGGCAGCTAAACATTACCGCAGCGCACCGCAAATGAGATTTGCCGGTCAAGATGATAAGAGTGAAGCTTTCTTGTTATGGCGTCAACGCATAGATCTATATTCCAAGACCACTGGTCTGGAAGGACAAACCCTAACTCCATATATCCTAGAAGCATTGGACGATGAAGGTTTGAAAATCTACAACAGTTTTGCTACCGCCATGCCGGTTGAGTCGGCAACCGACCCCGTAGCCATATTGGACGAATTTGAAAAGCGTCTGATCATAAAGCACACAAACTTTAGAGCGGCAAGATTAGAGCTTCACCACCTGCGACAGAAACGTGATGAAAGCCTAGATGATTTCTTCACTCGCATTAAGGAGAAAACAAGAGTATGTAAATTTAGCAACGAAGAAGAAAAAGAGCGAATTATTGAACAGATTCTTCTTAGCACACCAATGCCAGAATTCCAGAAATGGCTACTGAGCCAGAGTGATACGCTAACTTTACAACAACTTCTGGATGAAGGCAGGAAACACGAGGCACAAGCACTAAACATTAAACAAATTCAGCAAGGTACATTAGCAGCCCAGGTGGATGCAGTGAAAAGCTATAAACCTAGACACAACAAAGCAACTGGTTCGAAACAACAAGAAAAACACAACACAAGCAGAGGTGATATGTGTAAATGTTGTGGCCTAAACCACATACAAAACCACTGTCCAGCTAAAGACTCTACATGTCATTACTGCAGAAAGAGGGGCCACTGGATAAAATTATGTTTCAAGAGGAAACAAGACAGTGCTCAACACAAACTTCACAGCAGAAAGTCGTCAAAACAAACACACTCTATGATGACTGAGGACCTTGACTCCAGTGAAGAAAGTGATCCTTCCACTTTTGATACTGTGAAGATACTAACTTTCAGTAATGAACCAAAGAGAACGCAGGCTTTCTGCAAGGTACAATTCCGAATACCAGGAATTAAAAGGCACAAAGAAAGATATATTCGGTTCAAGATAGACACAGGTGCCCAAGGTAACACTCTACCCTTAAGAATATTCAGACAGATCATGCCTGACAAGGTGGATAAGCAAGGATTTCCCACAAGGGATGTAAAAAGTAGGAGTGGCAGGACAAAGCTAAGAGCTTACAATGGAACAAGTATAGACTGTTTCGGAGCAGTAACACTTGAATGTTTATACAGAGACTCTGAATGGACATCGTCAACATTTTACTTGGTAGATGTTGAAGGACCTGCAATTTTGGGTTTACCAATGTGCGAAAAGCTGAGTGTGGTAACTATTAACAACATTAAAGCTGACAAAAAAGAACATCTTACTCTACACGTCACTGGAGTAGATGACCTTAAACAGCGATTCCCAGAACAGTTCGACAGAATAGGCAAACTTCCAGGAAAGGCAAGATTCTTTTTAAAAGACAACGCTGAGCCAAAGATAGACCCACCTAGAAAGTATCCTATACATGTTAAACAGAAACTTGCCACAGAACTAGAAAAGATGGTGCAGAATGATGTTATTAGAAAGGTTGAAGAGCATTCTGATTGGTGTAGTAGTATCACAACCGTTTTGAAGCAGGATGGTTCTCTTCGGGTTTGCCTTGACCCAAAACACTTAAACAACAGTCTAAAGCGCTGTCCACACAAAATGCATACAGTGGAAGAGATAACTCACAGATTCCACAATGCCAAATATTTTTCTAAACTAGATGCTGTACCAAGTAATTTATATAACATCTCTGTAGCCGTGTCGATATCTGCTTTGATGGCCTCTGCTGGAATGCCATCAGGTCCAGACGCTTTTCCCTCTCTTAGAAGCTTTATGGCTTTCTTTATTTCTTCCTTCGTTGGTCTTTCACCGTTAATTTGTAGCTCTTCTTCTGCTGGCTGGATGTCCGGCGGGTTTTGTGGAGCTGGTCTATTGAGAAGGTCCCCAAAATATTCTGTCCACCTCTTCATTTGCTCTTGTATATTGCTGAGCAGTTTCCCATTCTTGTCAGCAGAATGGAAGGAAGGATATCTGGTTAAGTTGCCTAAGAAGGGAAATTTACAAGAGTGCACAAATTATAGAGGAATAATGTTACTATCAGTGCCAGGAAAAGTATTAAACAGGATTATCGTTGAGAGATTAAAAGAGTCCATAGACAAGAAAACTGAGAGATGAACAAGCAGGTTTTCGACAAAACAGATCATGTACAGACCAGATAGCCACTTTGAGAATAATAGTTGAACAAAGTCTGGAATGGAATTCACCACTATACATCGGATTTGTGGACTACGAAAAGGCATTTGACAGTGTAGACAGAGAATCACTTTGGAAATTGATGAGGCATTATGGAGTTCCCCTGAAGATCATTAATTTAATAATGAAAACATATGAAGACATGACATGCAGAGTTCTTCACGAAGGACTGCTTACAGAACCGTTTGGGATAAGAACAGGAGTGCGACAGGGATGCCTCTTGTCTCCATTTCTTTTCTTGCTGGCAATAGATTGGGTTATGAGATCATCGACAACACACAACAGAAATGGAATCCAGTGGACTCTGACTAAGCAGTTGGATGATCTGGATTTTGCTGATGACTTAGCTCTTCTGTCCCATAACCGTAATCAGATGCAGGACAAATTGAAAACACTCGATGAGAGGTCACAGCAATTGGGTCTGAAAATACACAGGGAAAAACAAAAATAATGAGAATAAATGCAGGTAATGATAACAGGGTTGAACTTGAAGAAACACCAATTCAAGATGTAGAATCATACACATATCTTGGCAGTAATATAGACAAAGTTGGAGGGACAGACAGCGATATCAAAATAAGAATACAAAAGGCAAGGGGAGCTTTCATTGCATTGGGAAATATATGGAGATCAAGAGAAATCGGATCCAACACGAAAATAAGAATCTTCAATTCAAATGTGAAGTCAGTCCTATTGTATGGCTCGGAGACATGGAGAACAACAAAGACAACAACCAAAAAGCTACAGACTTTCATAAATGGGTGCTTGCGTAGAATAGAGGGATTAAAATGGTATGACAAGGTTACCAACGTAGAACTGATGACAAGAACTAGACAAGTGCCAGTGGAACAAGAGATGAGAAGAAGACGATGGCGATGGATAGGACACACACTGAGGAAACCTGTTGATAGCATTACAAGGCAGTCCTTGTTCTGGAACCCCCAGGGCAAGAGAGGCAGAGGAAGACCAAGAAGTACATGGAGAAGAGAGTTGGAAACAGAGGTGAAAATGATGAGGAGAACATGGAAAGAACTTGAGATGATGGCACGGGACAGGAGGACTTGGCATGTGTTTGTTGAAGGCCTATGCTCCTTTGGGAGTGGAGGGTTATGAATGAATGAATGAATAGATGCTGTACACGGATACTGGAGTGTTGAGATAGCAGAGGAAAGTCAACTCCTTACAACTTTTCGAACACCATTCGGCAGATATTGTTTCAAGAGACTCCCATTTGGTTTGAATGTATCACAAGACATCTTCCAACAGAAGATTGACAACATTGTTGAGCAATGTTCTGGTACAGTGGCTATTGCGGATGACATTGTAGTCTGCGGCAGGTCAGAACAAGAACACGACCGTAACTTGATTAACTTGATGCATGTAGCACAGGCCAATGGGCTAGCATTCAACAGCAAAAAGTGTACAATTAAGGCAACGGAGATACAATTTTTTGGATTGCTGTACACCCAGAATGGTGTAAAACCAGACCCTAAAAAGGTTGAAGATATTCATGACATGCCAACACCAGCTACAAAGAAGGAACTGCAACAATTCTTAGGTGCTGTCAATTTCCTAGCACAATTCATACCAAATTTGTCAGCTGCTGCAGAACCTTTGCGATCTCTACTACAGAATGAAACTCCGTATGAATGGTCAGAAGACTACCAACACATATTCAACCACTTGAAGACCCTCATATCATCTGATGCATGCTTGAAATACTATGACATGCAAGCACCCACTTTTCTCATGGTTGATTCCAGTCTGAAAGGCCTAGGAGCAGCACTTTTGCAACCAGACAAAAATCCTGAAGGACACTATGCCAAAGAACTTCGTCCTGTAGCTTACGCAAGCAAATCATTAAGTTCTGGCGAAAAGAAACTTGCAAACATTGAAAGAGAAATGCTAGCTGTACGTTTTGGAATCAAACGCTTCCACACATTTCTTTTCAACCGCCCATTTACAATTCTCTCAGATCATAAGCCACTTGAGATGATTCATAAAAAACCAATAGCTTCAGCACCACCACGACTACAAGCTCTGTTATTGGAAACACAAGGTTATGATTTTAATATTCAGTATATCCCAGGAGAGGATATAGGTCTTGCAGATGCTCTCAGCAGATTACCAAACCCCAACAAGACAGCAGATCTTACCCCAAACATCAAAGTTGATTTTGTCAAGTTTAGCGATAATCGGCTTGAACACATCAGAGAAGACACAATGAGAGATCCTATCCTTAACTCTCTCAAAGAACTGATATACCATGGATGGCCAAGCTCTATCAGGGAAGTTCCAACACACATCCGTCCATACTACTCGATGAGGGACGAGTTAAGCATCGAAGATGGTCTGATCCTTAAAGGAGATCGCATTGTTGTACCAGAAACACAACGCG
Organism: Oreohelix idahoensis; assembly: GCA_024509875.1. Lineage (NCBI taxonomy): Eukaryota > Metazoa > Mollusca > Gastropoda > Stylommatophora > Oreohelicidae > Oreohelix > Oreohelix idahoensis. The sequence continues at coordinate 278,610 of JAMPIV010023121.1, forward strand.
ATATCATCCTTAAACAGCTCCATAATAGTCACCTTGGTATTGTGAAGACACAACTGAGAGCAAAGAAAGATGTTTACTGGCCACAGATAAACAAGGACATAGAAACACTATGTAAAAACTGTTCAATTTGCCAAGAACATGCAAATAGGCAGTGCAGAGAACCTCTCATACCATCAGACATACCATTGAGCCCTTGGAGCATTATAGGAACTGATATTTTCTCAATCGACAATAATGACTATCTTATTATTGCTGATTACTACAGCAAATTTCCCATCATTGAGAAACTTCCACAACCCTCACCATCAGCTGTTATTGCAGACATTACAAAGAAGTATTGCAGCATGTTTGGCATCCCAGATGAAATTAGATCAGACAACGGTCCACATTTCTCAGGTCAAGCATACAGAAACTTCACTAAGGACTGGAAGATCAAACACACAACATCATCACCTAGATACCCTAAATCTAATGGTTTCATTGAGAGACAGATACAAACTATCAAGTCAATCATGAAGAAAACAAGAACAGAGGATGTACACCTAGCACTTTTGAGATGGAGAACAACACCGGTAGACAGTAAGATCGACAGTCCAGCAGAACTTATGTTTGATAGAAGAATTAAAGACCTCCTACCATCTAAGGTCCACTTCCGTCCACAACATAGAGACAGCACATATGATCAATTTCAGCATCGTCAGCAAGTTCAGAAATCCAACTATGACAAATGTGCTAAAGACTTACCACCATTATATCCTGGTCAGCATGTGACTACCTACAACCACAACAATGACACATGGTCAAAAGCAACAATCATTTCCAGAAACCCTGAACCCAGGAGCTATACTTTAAGACCAGACAGCAGCAGCAACCTCCTGAGGCGAAACAGAGTGGACATAAGAGAAATCCCACAGAATACAACAGAACAGAGAATTCCCGTGCTTTCAACAGACAATGCAGTAACTCCAGACTTTGGTGCCCCACAAAACCAACAAGCGCCAAGGCCAAAATCACAACCAACTCAAGCTAAACCAGGGACTTCCGCAGAACCACCAGCACTTTACACCACTCGTTCTGGCCGTACAGTGACACCTCCCAGCCGATACAGACAGTGACATATATATACTCACACTGAGCATTACACATACTTATCCTTTCTCACATGAAACATTTCGTTGGAAATGTTTACACACATTTTTTTTTCAAAAAAGGGGGGATGTAATATGAATACATTAAAGTACGAACCACACATTGTAATATAATGCGAATCTTGACATGTACGATATTCTGTAAATAAACATGGCTACGAATTGAACATGCTTTTACTGAGTCCCTTCTGAAACGTGTGTGCTTGTGTAGATGACGAGGTAATGATTATATACATACATCATAACATTACAGGTGTCAGTGTACTATGTGGTAATTCCATGTAGTTTGACTTTTCTCCGACACCTTCTGTTCAGGTTGGAGCAATATATATATAGATATAGGCCTTGTCTCATGTTCGCTACTGAACTGCACATATATACAGACATAAATTATCAATGTACATTCAATTTTCATTAAAAAGAGATCAAATATTTCAACCTACCAAAATTCAAGGAAATAAACACAGATACGTTGACTAGCACTGAATGTAGGCACAAATACTGGCACAAATTCCCATCTGCTTATGTTCCAGGCTTTTATTTAGCAAAAATATGAGCTGGCTTCAACGCACTGTTGCTTTATCAAGCTTATTTGAACTAGTGGTCTCGAACTAACGCTATCAATTAACTATATTAACAGACCTAACCAATCAGGCCATCTCTACCCAATCGTTTGAAAAAAAGTACTCTTACTTCCGTCTCCCTTGACAACAAAAGATAGCATTTATAGTCCGACTAATCGTGTTTAGCCTTACATATCATTCCATCCAATCAATTCAAATGTAACTTGTGGCCTATTTCCGTACAATGGTGGTTTAAAATTCTGCCACTGAGCGACTCCGAGTTTTTAGGTTGTCTGACACCCTCATTATTTTCTTTTGCCTATAATTTATTAATTCCTGGACTATTTGCGTAACACTTAACATATTCTGTGTCAGCAAGCCCTAAGGAATCCAAATATCTCAATCTAAGGGAGCTAGGTGGCTGCGTTCAAAATGTGCATTTTCTACCACCTCCTGTTCACTTCAATCCCCATGTGGTGTCTGGGTACTGTCATGTTTTCAAACGTAAATCCATCTAATGTCATCTTTCCTAATAAGCGTTTTCCAGGTTTTTTTAAAACCTAACTCTGGGAAGGGTAGTGTTTTTATCACTGTCCGGCTGAAAAAAAGTTAGTGCATGTGGCCTTACACGCATGATAGTAGTAATTGTATATCGCGTTACGCTTGTTGGGGGTGGCATTAATAGCGAGACGCGTGTTTAGTGTTGCATGCGTTCCTGATTTTCAGCCCTCCTTTCTTTCCATCCTACATCCATCTGTCCATTCGTAGTGTAATTAATTTAGGTCATACGCAGTGTGCCTCTCAATGTTTTTTCTTAGAAATGCAATACCCGTTTTAATGTGTTGTGGAAACGCTTGTATTATGCAGTGGCTTATATTTAACGTGGAAACGTTACAATTTGCAGACGAAGCAAAAATCAAAGGGGATTTCGAGTACTGTCATTGTGACAGCACTGTTCTTTACCATTCTTCTTCCTTTTATATAATTTATTTGTTAGGCTTTACATTTACTTTTAATTTATATATGTGGATTAGAATTTCTCACGACAAATCCTCCCCTCTTAAAACAGACGTTATATGTCAGTCTATAATTCTATATACACATAGAGAAATTTATTATTATTTCTGGGGCTTACGGTGATTCTCATCACACGGATGGCGGCTTAAAAAATCCGCTCCCAGATTTGTTTTTCCACTTATATACTCTATGCTAAACTCAAATGGCTGTAGCAATAATGACCAACGGAGTAATCTAGTGTTCTCATGCCTAGCTTGTGCTAGAAACGACAAGGGTTTGTGATCCGTTTGCAACTTAAATGCCTTCCCATACAGATAAATATTGAATTTCTTTATCGCCCATATTACTGCAAGACATTCTTTTTCGCTAGTTGAGTAGTTGGTTTCAGCTTTATTCAACTTTCTGCTAGCATATGCCACTGGGCTTAATTCCCCATCCAATGCATCTGATTTCTGTAGCAGAGTTGCACCTAACCCAATTTTACTGGCATCCGTTCTTACTACAAATTCCTGACTTAAGTCAGGTAGTTTCAAAATAGGTTTACTTGTGAGCTTCTCCTTCAATTCTTGGTAAGCCATTTCACATTGTGGTGTCCATGTAATTCGATCTGGGTTTCCTTTACGTGTCAAATCAGTTAACGGTGCACATATGGAATTAAAGTTTTTGATATACTTTTGGTAGAAACCACATAATGAGACAAAGGATCTCACGTCTTTCTTGGTTTGTGGTCTCGGGGCTTTCTTTAGTTTCTCCAAATTCTTTGGGTCAGGGGTCATATTTCCCTGATAAACTGTGTGTCCCAGGAATTCCAATTCTTTACATCCAACGCAACATTTGGTTGGTCGGGCTGTTAAATTCGCTTCCCTAAGTCGATTAAACAGCATGTTCAGAGAGTCAATGTGTTCCTCAAAGGTTTCTGTTGCTATAAGGATATCATCCATGAAATTTGTAATGCATGGGTTATTCAGAGGGTCCAATAATTTTCTCATCATTCTAGAGAAGACACTAGGTGCATTCTTCAATCCAAATGGCAATCTGTTAAACTCATAGTGTCCTTCTGAGGTACTAAAAGCTAGATATGGTCTAACCTCAGGCTTTACTGGAATTTGATAGTATCCTTTACTCAAATCCACTTTTGAGAAATACTTAGCTTTATTTAGCCTGGCAAACAACTGATTTGTATCCGGCAATGGATCCACCTGTCCTTCTGTAATAGCATTCAGTCTCCTGTAATCTATACAGAGTCTATGTTCTCCAGAGGGTTTCCTTAAAAGTACAACACTGGAACTATACGAAGATTCACTGTGTGAAATAATTCCTTCCTTCAATCGATAGTCTATCTCTTCCTTCAAAGCTTTCTCCTTAGCAAACGGAATCGAATATGGTTTCATACAGACAGGTGTGGGGTCTATCAGTTTCATATCATATTCCAATAAGTTTGTATGCCCCGGTCGATCTGTTAACACCTCTGTATGATTATCTAGAACCTGTTGCACTCTCTCCTTCTGATTTTTCGTTAAATGCGTACTGATTTTCACCTGTGCCGCTGTCTCACAGGGGTGTAATGGATATTCAAATGATGAAAGTGGTTCCTTCTTCATCTCCATTGCAATGGACAAGGTTAGCAAGTGTGTCTCTTCCTGATGATCTCTTTCCAAATATTTCTTCAGGAGATTCACATGATAGATTTTTTCTTTCCCCTTCTTATCTATCTTATAATTGGTTCTAGACACCTTCTCTAGAACTGTATATGGACCTTGCCATCCAATTTGTAACTTATTCTGATTTCCGGGTAAAAGAAGCAGTACCTTCTCTCCCACAGCCAAATCTCTGTCTTTTGCCTTCCTGTTATAATAAGCAGCATGTTTCTTCCTGGCTTGTTTCAAATTTTCATTGGCAAGTTTCCAGCCAGTTTTTAAACGAGTGATCAGCTCATTTACATATTGGTATGAGGATGTAATATTTTCCTCTGCTTTTTCATCCGTCCACGTTCGTAACAGAGCTACATATGGACCTTTAATTTTGTGGACCTATTTGTCCATGCACCGGTATGGTCTCTTCCACTCGAAGCGCTATAGTGATGATTTTTCCTCCCAGAATTGTCATGCATAAAACGACCGCTACCAATTTTCCTTTTGGGGCTTTCTCCCCACTTAAAATTCTTGATGAGAGATTTCCTCTCTACATCCTCTTCCTCCAGTTTGTTTAAGTCCGATTGAGGGATTTTCGGCTTATCCTGGGGTAAGACATCTTTTTGCACTCTCCGCATAGTGGCCATTGTAAAACAGTTAAGTGAAGCTTGTCCGTGAAAAGGGGCTTCCCATTTCATTTGGTCCACTTTATCAAATTTATTTTTCCTTGTATTGTCAGGCCTAATTTTGCCCCTTGGCGTGTACAGGTCCTGATCAATGTTCCTACTTGTGGGTGTTCCCTCATGTGCTATGCTACACCTTTCTACAAAATTCTCAATGTCCCATCTTGCCTTGGGCCAATAATAATTGTGAGCCACCTTTTGGATGATGGTACCTATTTTCTCATGGTCCCCATCTGGTTTCACAAGTAGGCTCCTTATTAAGTCTGTCCTATATCTTTTAGGAAGTACCAGCTGTCCCTGATCTTTGGATCTACAGGTTTCCTTCTGCAACGGTCAGTGTCATGATTGTCCATCTGACAATTCTTACACCACCTTTTTCCTTGGTTGAAAGATTTTCTTTCATCATATTTCCTTTCATCGAATTGTGGGTTTTTATTTTTATTTTCATACCGTGGCCTATCAAATTGGTGCTTACCTTTGTTTTGATCCCTATGATCAAATTTATTAAAGTTCTGTGGTGCCCTAAAATTATCCACCTGTTTCTTTTTATTACCTGATACTTCTGCTTGGGCCGCTTGATACCTTTCTGCAACATTTAGCAACTCACCCAGTCTCTCTGCACCTTGTTCCATGAGAAACTTTCTCAGGTCTGGAGCCATGGACTCTCTTAATTGTTCTATAAGGATCATTTCCTTAAGATCTTGGGTTTTCCCCAGAGAAGTCCATTTCTCCAAGTATGTCTCTATTCGTGCAGAGAACTGGTGATAGGTTTCACCTGACAGTAGTTTAGCATCCCTAAATTTTTTCCTATAAAATTCTGCATTCTTTTCATATCTTAACAAAAGAGCCTGCTTTAGCATGTCATAATTTTCCTGATCATCTCTGTGCATTTTGGCAAAAACTTCATAAGCTGCCCCACGAAGTCCTTGAGATAACTTTAAGCTCCACCTTTCTCTCTCTAACCCATATGTGGTAGCTAATAATTCGTATCTATTTATATAGCTCTCAATATCATCGTCTTTCTCAACAAAATGATCTAAATGAAAGTTCATAGCTGAGGTTGAGGCTCCCTGAGTAGCAGTAGCATCAGAGGCAAAGGGACTGGCACCATTTTCAGGAGCATGGCCCTGAAACTCAAACTCCCTTAGTCGTAGCTCATGTTCCCTTTGTAATCTCTTCTCCTCCTTTTCTGCTTCCCTTTCTGCAGCTAATCTCTTCTCTTCCCTTTCTGCCTTTTGTTCTTCTACTTGGAGCCTCTTAATCTCCCTATCAGCCTCCAATGCTTTAGCCTCTTTGTCAGCCTCAATCTGCAACCTCTTAATTTCTTTTTCAGCCTCTAACCTTCTTTCGGCCTCAAACCTTCTTTCTTCACGTTCAATAAATTTGTCACATTCAGTAGTGACATAGGTAATCATAACTTGCCCATCTAATCCCAACTCTTTTGCAGTCTGTACAGCCGCAGATCGAAATTTGGCCAGGTCCGCCATTTTATATCAGGTAATTAAATAAAATATCTAACTAAACAATATAATCTGTAATTATATATCCAATGGACAAAACAGGCACCAAGAGCTCAACCTTATTTAATTCCACCCAAGGATACCTTTTAACTTTTTATATTCCCTGGAGTGAATTACCCCCAATATTTATACTAGTAAAGGATTCAATATCCCGGACCGGACCCCAATATATGTGGTAAAGTGGGATGATATAAATATTTATAGGGACTTAGTGTACTGACTGAGATCAGCTGTGAAGGTATCTGTATCTAATATGTGTAGTGTTTTACAGATAACCTTACTTACTGCCACATATTTATATCTCAGTCAGAATTATTCTGGAATATTGTGTTGGCAACGTTATATGTCTAGGGTTATGCAAATGATGAAGTGTAAGTCACCACAACAACAACAGATAAACAATTTAATTATTCCACCACACTTGACAATACTGTGACACTCACAAACAGTCAACACTCTAGAAAACTATCTTTAAAGATTCAATGATAAATTTCAGATATGTACATATGTATTGATTTTCTCTACAATAGTGATCCTGATTCAACTACACAGTGAACCAGGCAATATAATAACATGTAATTTCAAATATTATGTACACAGATATAAATGTGGTCTTTGCATTGACATACAATATTAGTATTCTATGTGTGTGAGTTGTGATGTGGTAATATGAGGTAATACTGGTTTTGTTCTTCAAGATAGATTCTTATTAGACATCATGACTGCATGTGCTTGTGTATGTTTGGAACTAGTATTGGAGATGGTCTCAGTTCCGAACATTAAAACAATTAATTGCCCCTCTTTAATTAAGTTAGTGTCATTTACGAGGGGTACATAGTGTTGAGCTCTTTTGGCCACAGTGGGCTTAACTTTCGTGATGGCGGCAGGCAAGGGCTCCTCTGCTCGACTATTCACTGTTTCTGAAGACACCTCACTGGTTACTATAGGGACCCAAGAGTATGCTGTCAGCCTCTGGATTCAGCAAACGCTCAGACCAGGGGCGGCTTCAATAACTAGGACCACAGTCCCTGAAACAAGAAGGATGTACCTCCTACTTCAGAACCAATTTATACTATCTGGCTAGACTGAGCACAATACATCACAAACACAGAGTTCAGAGCTTTAGTTTAACTGCTATCTTCTTCTGAAGCAGCTTACTCCAGTATTAACCTCCTTAATGGTTACTACGCCTCTGCACTTTCAGCTATAAGTCCTTCCATATCATAAGGTAGGTGTCAGTGTACTATGTGGTAATTCCATGTAGTTTGACTTTTCTCCGACACCTTCTGTTCAGGTTGGAGCAATATATATATAGATATAGGCCTTGTCTCATGTTCGCTACTGAACTGCACATATATACAGACATAAATTATCAATGTACATTCAATTTTCATTAAAAAGAGATCAAATATTTCAACCTACCAAAATTCAAGGAAATAAACACAGATACGTTGACTAGCACTGAATGTAGGCACAAATACTGGCACAAATTCCCATCTGCTTATGTTCCAGGCTTTTATTTAGCAAAAATATGAGCTGGCTTCAACGCACTGTTGCTTTATCAAGCTTATTTGAACTAGTGGTCTCGAACTAACGCTATCAATTAACTATATTAACAGACCTAACCAATCAGGCCATCTCTACCCAATCGTTTGAAAAAAAGTACTCTTACTTCCGTCTCCCTTGACAACAAAAGATAGCATTTATAGTCCGACTAATCGTGTTTAGCCTTACATATCATTCCATCCAATCAATTCAAATGTAACTTGTGGCCTATAATTTATTAATTCCTGGACTATTTGCGTAACACTTAACATATTCTGTGTCAGCAAGCCCTAAGGAATCCAAATATCTCAATCTAAGGGAGCTAGGTGGCTGCGTTCAAAATGTGCATTTTCTACCACCTCCTGTTCACTTCAATCCCCATGTGGTGTCTGGGTACTGTCATGTTTTCAAACGTAAATCCATCTAATGTCATCTTTCCTAATAAGCGTTTTCCAGGTTTTTTTAAAACCTAACTCTGGGAAGGGTAGTGTTTTTATCACTGTCCGGCTGAAAAAAAGTTAGTGCATGTGGCCTTACACGCGTGATAGTAGTAATTGTATATCGCGTTACGCTTGTTGGGGGTGGCATTAATAGCGAGACGCGTGTTTAGTGTTGCATGCGTTCCTGATTTTCAGCCCTCCCTTCTTTCCATCCTACATCCATCTGTCCATTCGTAGTGTAATTAATTTAGGTCATACGCAGTGTGCCTCTCAATGTTTTTTCTTAGAAATGCAATACCCGTTTTAATGTGTTGTGGAAACGCTTGTATTATGCAGTGGCTTATATTTAACGTGGAAACGTTACAATTTGCAGACGAAGCATAAAACAAAGGGGATTTCGAGTACTGTCATTGTGACAGCACTGTTCTTTACCATTCTTCTTCCTTTTATATAATTTATTTGTTAGGCTTTACATTTACTTTTAATTTATATATGTGGATTAGAATTTCTCACGACAACGTCACACACCCAAGCTCCTGCTGTTATCCCTTGACAGCATATGTAAAGTGTAGGAGACTTCTTGGCGTATCGTCACTCCTCAGGTTTCCTGTCACCAGCTGGCAACAGGAAACGAAACCTCTGCAACAAAAGGACACCCTGGCCTTTTACATCTGATCACTTATTCTTTTATTTAATTTCATACGTGGGTATGGGGTCAGCCTCGCGTGCATTTCAGGTGCACATTTCCCCTAATTTTCATGACTCCCACCTTGCTGTGACCACCCCTCAGGTCCCTATGGCAGATACGCCACTGTACGTTTACATAGTTTTCCTCAATAATATAATGTGGGGTAACCACATTTCCTTTTATATATTTTTCTCATCTTTTTCTTTTTAAATATGAATGCTTCAAGCATGTTGAACAGTGTTCATTGAACACCGAGGCTTACTAATATGCTCTAATACAATAATATTCAAACATAATCATGACAACATACATTAGTTAGATACATTTCACCGTGAGGACTCAACAGTGTCTGCTCCCGGCACGTCCTTCACTTTTTCCCAATAGCAGTATCTAACTTTGGTAATGGGATTAAACATATTAAATTCCTAAAGCATCCTTACCACAAATCAAGAAATATAAACAAATGACGCTGACTTTGCAAAGAAATGGCCTCAGTTTCCTCTGCTCCGTCCAGACTGTGAAATACTCATATAGTTATTTAATTTACTTTTAAATTTAACACAGCTGTTCTCAGCGTATCTGAATCAAAAATACAGTTCAACTGGCAATGAATAGTGAAAGCTTTTTGCTAATATTTAGTAGCACTGGCCAATCGAAAGCTTGCGACTACCAGAATTCAAATGCAGTTTTTGAAAAACCAAAAATAATTCCAAACATACTCTGCGTCTGGTAGTCGATTGGCCAGTCCGCTTTAGTTATGCTAATGCAAAACGATGTTAGTTTTTGGTAACAATTTTCCTACCGCTCCCCTCTCCTTCTATACTCTTGTTACCCAAGCTAATTTGAATTTCCTCAATGCCTCTCTTCTAAGCCGGTGTCCCCACTAACGTTAAGAAAAAAAACAAGCAGAAACAACAGTCCGTCTGGGGTCGTGCGTCCGTTGACATTTAGTATTTTCTCAACCATTTGGGTAATACTGGGACTATCATATTATTTAAAACACATTCTTGCTCAGTGAATTCTAAGCTATACTACCATATATTTTTTATGTTCAGTTTCATTATGGTTTTAGATTTTCAATTTTGTCACCGGTCATCGTCAAATAAATATTTTACACAAGACGGCCATCTTCCCCTCTCGCTATCTCGCCAGCATGTATTTTTCAAATAACTAACTTGTTTTTGTGACGTCATAAACATTACCGCGAGGAGGCAATAAAATTGTCTGCGTGTTTTGTCTCTCTTGGCTTTGTCGCAACGTGTATATATGCATGGCAGAATGTGTCAGGCTAAGCGGGGTTGTGCATGGCGGGTTAAGAATTGGCGTTAATAATTTGTATTGTATCGTGTAACACTACCAAAAAATGTAAGGATTACTACTAAATTTGCGTTAAAGTTGACAGAATACGTTAATTCAGATAGTTATTTTGCGGCACACTTCCTCAAAATCGTTAATTATAAGTCTTGGCCGCAAAGTGTATGCAGCAGAGCTGGTAAAATGTTGGTAGTACATTTTCGAAACCGAAACTAAAACGCGTGTTAGATTTTTTTTACCGTGGAATCGTTCTATAGGCTTTAGCACTGCACAATGCTCAGAAAGGTGTAAATAGGTCTGAGACAACCTGGAAGAAGTGCATCTCAACTCACCTGTCAGACACTCCTGCTCTTTCTTTCTCTTATCAAACATAGAGATTATAGTAAAGAGCTAAAACAAGTTAATTATGGATGGAAGGGTCGTGAACCGCGTATTAATAAATGTGTAAACTTTATTAAAGAAGAAAGCATGGAAAATAATGCATCTCATCATACACAGCATAAAATTCATCAATAATCATCAATAATCAAAATATGCCAAATACACCAACAACACACACACACACAACCGATCATAAAACCTGTAGAACACAGAGAAATGAATAAACTGAGTGTCAGTCCGTCTGCTTTCGTGGGACCAAATGTAATAGTTCCAGAAAAGTGTCTTACATGTAGATCCTTCAAGGCGAGGGAATAAGCCTACAAAACTTTCCTTGTTGGTGCTATCATTGGTGACCTCTAATTGCGCGAGGTGGGCTGGAAGACTCTATTTACCTCTGGTTTACCAAATGAATAAAACTGCGTGTCAGTCTGTCCGCTTTCGTGGGACCAAATGTGCCAGCTCCAGAAAAGTGTCTTACATGTAGATCCTTGTAGTGGTGTTGATGGTATTGTATGATGGTGATATTACTAAATGTAATTGTATGAGGCCAGCTGTGAAGGCTCCTGAGATAAAATGTAGTTGAGAATTGTCAGAAGGCCTTTCTTGCTACCACTACGACCTCACACTTAATTTTTTTTTAATGAATGTGGCTACGTAAAGTGTCTAGGGTTATGATATGTAGTGTGGTGTAATAGGTTATAGATATACCCACAGATAATTAACAAGACTAATAATATTAATAAATGTTAAAATACACTGAACTAACTCACGTGTGTAAAATTTTTGATAAAATTATATTACATTTATTTTGTTCTGGATCAATTTTTTAGGTTGACCAGAACTTAAAAGGATTTAGAGATTATGAAAGAAATGCATGGAATATTATATCATAAATGCAATAGTGTACATATATATGTACTATACTAGTTAGTTTTATTAAAATGTTCTAGTAGTCATCTACTTGGGAGGATAGTTAATGTTTGTGCTGTTGGGGTGGCCTCATCACACCTGTCTATATTGACTACACAGTGTCCAGAAAATGGTGGGAATTTTTATGGGGGTATTAGTAACTACAAAGCGTTGGTGAATGTCCAGCAGACCAGAGGCTCACTCATCTTGTAGTTGTAGCTCTGGTGCTGAAATCAGGTGGTCCCACCTCTCCGTGCTGGCGGGCAATAATGGTGGTCTCTGTCACAAGTACTGCACAGATACACTCGAGTAAAGTCACCAACTGAATAGACACTGCTTTGTTGACAACAGAAACTCACAGCTCTGCAATCAAAGTATGGGCCATGTGTCAAAATCTATTCTCTACCCACGTCTGGACACAACACTGACACAACAACCACATCATACAGACAGGTCAGATCTCTCTGACCAAACAGCACATTTACCATGGTGGTTTTACATCAGATAGATCCTCCCAGACTATAGATTCTGAAAATATTTATTAGTTTTCTGCCCTAAAAGAGGATAGGTAATATGTTTCATTATTCTCAACACTTGATCTGTCTTGCCTAACCCTTGCTGGAGTTTATGTACATTGTTGGTCCCTAGACCCTGACTAGGGCGGGGGGTCTAGAGCAAATCCCTACTTGTTTGTAAGGCTAGATTTCGATATGGCAGTATCAAATCACTCAAACATGAAACAATATTCAAAATATATAAGGAAATAATTTCAATCTTACCAGATTATGAATAAATAACACAGAATTGCTAGCAAAACTCAGCTGAGCTGCTGGCTATAGTATGGCGTCCCTAAATTTATTTCACTTTCTTTCATATGGAAATCACCACACTTTAAAATCTGTGTCTATCACTGAACAACTATTGAAGAATGGCCCCAAATGCGCTCTGAGCGCTAATAATATGATTGTCTGTGGCCAATCACTGCCTAGGTTTATTTTAAATTCAAATTTCCTACCCTAAAGTCATTTCAGTCATGCTTCAGTCAAGTATGGATGTTTATCTGTTAGTCTGTCCGTCTCTACTTGTGTTTCTACAAAAATGTACTCGATTTTTGGAACCAACCTTTCTCTCCCCTCCAAAATTTTGTCGTTAAAAGTTATATTTAGACACAGCTACCACCAATGTCCCTCTCTTCCATACTACGTAGATTTGAACACCTGCGTCTCGAGGTCGTGTTTTTTTGTGCAATTAGCGACACTTTTAGATTCAATACAGTCTGTCGATGATGTGAACAACACTGTCTTTTGTCATTATCTTCAATATTATCTATCCGTCTGTAAAATTAAGAACATATTAGTTCACTGCTCTGAATGGGCCATCCGGCCAGCTAATTTTTATATTCCTAACATTAATATTAAGAAAAAAGTACTTTTTTAAATTTTGTAATATTTCGAACATCTGCGTTTAGCCGCTGAATTCAAATCAAGGGCTTGGTATCGCAAAAGCGTCCAATAAATGACTGTGGCGTAACATATCTATGGTCCCTTCTGTCGAGTTGCTTACTTTTTATGTCAACTTGGGAAACGTGACTTTTCTCGGTTTCCCCCCCAATTGCGTCTCCTTAGCCTTTCTAGTCTCACGCAATCTTTCCAGTCATATTTTTTTCCTTTTTGATCCGCCGTTCCCCTCCTGTCTAGCAAGTCAATTATTATGGAGGATGATGACCCGCGGTCTAGGCGATCATGTACTATTCGCAGCCTACGCATTATGTTTTTATCCTTAAATGTTATCTTTGGAGGTATTTTACCGTTGTATCTCTGTCAATTTCACTACAATCCTTCAAGGTGAGGGAATAAGCCTACAAAACTTTCTTTGTTGGTGATAAACGTTGGTGACCTCTTATTGCGCGAGGGGCTGGAAGACGCTTTTTATCTTCTGCTGACCAAATAAACAAACTGAGCGACAGCCTGTCCGCTTTCGTGGGACCAAAGGTGCTAGCTCCAGAAAAGTGTCTTACATGTAGATCCTTCAAGGTGAGGGAATAAGCCTACAAAACTTTCCTTGTTGGTGCTAAACGTTGGTGACCTCTAATTGCGTGAGGGGCTGGAAGACGCTGTTTATCTTCTGCTGACCAAATAAACAAACTGAGCGACAGCCTGTCCGCTTTCGTGGAACCAAAGGTGCTAGCTCCAGAAAAGTGTCTTACATGTAGATCCTTTAAGGTGAGGGAATAAGCCTACAAAACTTTCCTTGGTGGTGCTAAACGTTGGTGACCTCTAATCGCGTGAGGGGCTGGAAGACGCTGTCTATCTCTCCTGCTGACCAAATAAACAAACTGAGCGACAGCCTGTCTGCTTTCGTGGAACCAAAGGTGCTAGCTCCAGAAAAGTGTCTTACATGTAGATCCTTCAAGGCGAGGGAATAAGCCTACAAAACTTTCCTTGGTGGTGCTAAACGTTGGTGACCTCTAATTGCGTGAGGAGCTGGAAGACGCTCATAAGTGCGAGGTTTTCATAACCCAGAACTACACCAGACGAAGTTATTTGGGGACGAAGAGAACCAGGCGCTCTTATCTGGCGCTATTGCTTGCTTGGCATTAAATCCGGTTTAAACTGGTTTGGTTGTGGTTTGGCTGAGTGCCCCGTTTAGGCACACAAAGGCGGGTGATATCAGATTGTCAGATTATGCTATAGACATGCTGGGCGGTTTTGATATTCTGGAAGCCGCAATGCTCTGACTGGTAATCCAATAGGCGAGTAGAGAACTACTACTGCCTGAGATGATTTCAGATTTAGCGTTGGCTCATTGCACTGCGTGAGCTTAACTTGGCGTTGACAAAGGGTTTAGGTTCAGGAATGGGGTTGACGACTCGTGATTGCTAGCTGTATTCAGCATCCCTCTAGAACGAAGAGTATATGACATTCTTTGCCTGACTGGAGACTTGACTCTAGCAATTCGGTATCCCTGAAACCCGAAAAATGACTAGAGATAAGCCTTAACATTTAGTTCTGTGTTAAAGTCTGCCTTATCTCATGATGGTCCATCTCGGGCCAGGAAAATATTCACGAGTGTGTTAGTCTATTAAAACTAACCAGATTTATAACTTACAACCAACGCTACCCTGGGACACCTGCATAGCCTGATTCTACAGATGTATCGGCGTAATGCGTAATGAGGAGTAAGACAAGGTTTATTCTAGAGACATCAGAAGTCAACAACCGCAAGAAAATTCCTTCAGGTAGAGACATGCATAATATTATGAGAGCTTCTAACTCGTCTAAGGGGCAAAACCCAGAGACTGACCGCGATTGTTATCTCCCCCTTGTTTCGAAGATCAAACTATTTTACCGACCGTAAAAAGTTCCACTGCCGTTAGCGAGCCGGTTCTACACAGAAGCCGTCTCGCTCGTTCAACGCGATCAAAGACTTAAAGCAACCAGAGGAATGTTTCTCTGGTCAAACGAACCACAGGTGCGTTTAGATAACATTACGTTACCGCTACGCTGACCGTTGAAGGCCAGAACGTAAACAAACCGCGGGTGGGGTTTGAAAAGGTGAAAAAATAGGGCCACGAAGGTAGCAAAGAAAATATAAAATGACAAGGAAACCAGATCATTAAGAGTATTTTAAAAAATCGGACGTGATGATAAAATATAAATTAATAGTCACTGTGACAGAAGACAACATGGAAGAAAAGTAGAAAAGGCAGACACGCGTTCAAACTGCTGAAAGAACCAACAAAGACTTGCCAGGTCAGAGAAGAATTAAAGATACCATCAAACAAAAAACTGTGGCGTCTCCGTCTCGGTGCAGCATACTTTATGATAGAGGAACCACACTGCCAAGAATGTCAGGAAGAAAAGGACATAGACCACTACCTGATCCACTGTAAAAAGTACGAACGACAAACGCTTGAATTAAAAGCTTACTATAGAAATCACAATATAGACATGACAGGTGATAAGGTTTTAAGTATAGATGCCCAATCAATACTTAAAAGATATATACATAAAACAAAGAAAAACATAAGGTTAGTACTTCAGAAAAGACATTCAACCAAATAGAAATTAAGCAACAAGAACTAACAAATCATTTTAAAAAAAAAAATTACAAAAAAAAAAAAAAAAAAAAAACTTACTAATTACTCACAGGACAAGGAAAGACAACGAGGTTTAACAAAAAAAAAAAAAAAAACTCAAAAAGAACAAATACTAATACAAATTAAAACCAAGTGTAAAAGACAATAGTTATCTATAAACAATGCAAAAGAGAAAAGAAAATGGACAAATACTAAAATACATTAAAATCAGCAACTGCAAAGGACAATAGTTATTTAAATTGAATACAAAATTAGTAAATAAAATGACACTAAATACCCCAATTCACACATTCCCAGAACTTCGATTTTGTATTCCCTCATTTCTGCTGCTACTTGCGCCACTTTCCCTTGTTCGTTTAATGTCCGAACATTCCAGGTGCCAAATCTGGAAGTTCTCCTAGAAGAAAGAAGGTTAGTCAGCAACACAGACTCCTTTCGGCTTTCTCTGTGTTGCATCATACGCCTCCCCACGAGAGGACCTTCCCCTGTCTTGGATGGCTGTGTTTTATTTTCTTTATTTGACTTGTCCATATTTGTTGAAGTTTTTGTGGTTTAAATTTTTTACAGGATGGGGTAACTGGCCCCATGCCCAACCCTTCTTAGTCGCTTTCTACGATATGCTTGCAGGGGACAGTGTTACTATTCTTTGCTCCCCTTTCGGGCCCCGGTAACACAACAGTTTAATGTAGGACAGCTAAGAAATCAAGAGACAAGAGACAAATTTGCGGTCACAGTATCCAATAAATTCCAAGTGCTCCAACAGCTGGAAGATGTAGAGAATACAGAAGACTATTGGCAGCAGGTCAAAACTGTATGGAAGGAGACATGTGAAGAAATACTGGAGAAAAGGGAAAGACAACAAAAAGCATGGATAACAACAGAAACCATCAATAAGATAAAAGACAGAAAAAACAAGAAAGCAGATTTAAACACAAGCAAAACCAGAAGTTCCAAAGCCAAGGCTCAAGAAGTGTACACAGAAGCAAACAAAGAAGTAAAAAGAAGTATCAAAAGAGACAAGAGGAAGTATATTGAGGAGTTGGCAAGAGAGGCAGAAGATGCTGCAGCCAAAGGAAATATGAGAGAACTGTATAGCAGCACAAAGAAACTAACAGGGAAATACAAGCAAACAAGTTGCCTCATAAAAGACAAGAATGGGAAACTGCTCAGCAATATACAAGAGCAAATAAAGAGGTGGACAGAATATTTTGGGGACCTTCTCAATAGACCAGCCCCACAAAACCCGCCGGACATCCAGCCAGCAGAAGAAGAGTTACAAATTAACGGTGAAAGACCAACGAAGGAAGAAATAAAGAAAGCCATAAAGCTTCTAAGAGATGGAAAAGCGTCTGGACCTGATGACATTCCAGCAGAGGCCATCAAAGCAGATATCAACACGGCTACAGAGATGTTATATAAATTACTTGGTAGAGTCTGGGAAAAGGAAGAGATACCAGCAGAATGGAAGGAAGGATATCTGGTTAAGTTGCCTAAGAAGGGAAATTTACAAGAGTGCACAAATTATAGAGGAATAATGTTACTATCAGTGCCAGGAAAAGTATTAAACAGGATTATCCTTGAGAGATTAAAAGAGTCCATAGACAAGAAACTGAGAGATGAACAAGCAGGTTTTCGACAAAACAGATCATGTACAGACCAGATAGCCACTTTGAGAATAATAGTTGAGCAAAGTCTGGAATGGAATTCACCACTATACATTGGATTTGTGAACTACGAAAAGGCATTTGACAGTGTAGACAGAGAATCACTTTGGAAATTGATGGGGCATTATGGAGTTCCCCTGAAGATCATTAATTTAATCAAGAAAACATACGAAGACATGACATGCAGAGTTCTTCACGAAGGACAGCTTACAGAACCGTTTGGGATAAGAACAGGAGTGCGACAGGGATGCCTCTTGTCTCCATTTCTTTTTTTACTAGCAATAGACTGGGTTATGAGATCATCAACAACACACACCAGAAATGGAATCCAGTGGACTCTGACTAAGCAGTTGGATGATCTGGATTTTGCTGATGACTTGGCTCTTCTGTCCCATAATCGTAATCAGATGCAGGACAAATTGAAAACACTCGATGAGAGGTCACAGCAATTGGGTCTGAAAATACACAGGGAAAAGACAAAAATAATGAGAATAAATGCAGGTAATGATAACAGGGTTGAACTTGAAGAAACACCAATACAAGATGTAGAATCGTACATATATCTTGGCAGTAATATAGACAAAGTTGGAGGGACAGACAGCGATATCAAAATAAGAATACAAAAAGCAAGAGGAGCTTTCATTGCATTGGGAAATATATGGAGACCAAGAGAAATAGGATCCAACACGAACATAAGAATCTTCAACTCAAATGTGAAGTCAGTCCTATTGTATGGCTCGGAGACATGGAGAACAACAAAGACAACAACCAAAAAGCTACAGACTTTCATAAATGGGTGCTTACGTAGAATAGAGAGATTAAAATGGTATGACAAGGTTACCAACGTGGAACTGATGACAAGAACTAGACTATTGCCAGTGGAACAAGAGATGAGAAGAAGACGATGGCGATGGATAGGACACACACTTAGGAAACCTGTTGATAGTATTACAAGGCAGTCCTTGTTCTGGAACCCCCAGGGCAAGAGAGGCAGAGGTAGACCAAGAAGCACATGGAGAAGAGAGCTGGAAACAGAGGTGAAAATGATGAGGAGAACATGGAAAGATCTTGAGATGATGGCACGTGACAGGAGGACTTGGCATGTGTTTGTTGAAGACCTATGCTTCTTTGGGAGTGGAGGGTTATGAATGAATGAAATACCCCAATTATAACCAATTTTCAGGTTGAACAGGGTAGACCAAGATGGAACGAGAAGAGACAATAACGGTCAGCTGTTAAGTGCCCGCTCTCCACCAATCACCTCTTCAAAACAACAATAACAACAGTGAAGAATAAAATACTCTTCATTTTATAGAATTCTGCTTTTACCTGAGCTATTCTGCTCTTCACTTCTGAGATGCATCTTCCATCCATTGTTATTAATGTGCCCAGGTATTTGAATTTATTGACTTGTTTTAGAACGGTTCCATTTACTTTGATAGTGAATTCTAGGGAAGCCTGTTTCTTTGAGACGACCATTACTTGTCTTTTTTTGCTATTAAGGTTACGGCCATTATTTTCATTTTCTATCACTATTGTATCAACCATTTCCCATCCCCCAAAACTTTTTTTTAATAAAAAGGGCCCCTCCAAGAATTTCAGGGCTCCAAAACAATAGATCCGCCACTTGTTGCAAGATAAGTATAGTAGCCTCCTACAGTGATAACTGACTATGGGATGATGCGCCCTTGAGGTGATAGCCCTCAGCTGTGTGTGTAGGTTTTTTTTTTGGGGGGGGGGGGGGGAGGGGGGCCTGATGTTCCTTTCGGTGTGTTATTTTCTCTTCTGCTTGTTGTAAAAACTTCTTATCACACAGTCTGAGGTTGCTTTGTAGGGAGCATCTCCACTAAGTGCAGTCGGCAGATTCGTCCTCCCAAGTTGCCAGATTTATGTCCAGAGCCATCATGCCTCTTTTGCACACATCTTTGAACCTCCGCTGCAGTCTCCTGGCTATTCTTTTACCAACTTCCAGTTGTCCGTAAAAAAATCATTGGGGATGCGACAATCTTCCATGCGGAGGACAAATCATTGGGGATGCGACAATCTTCCATGCGGAGGACATAGCCAAGTCGGCATAATCTGTGCATAGCATTGTATACATGTTTTGAAGGCCAGCGCGTGACAGTACCTCGACATTTGCCACTTTGGCCTTCCACGAAATGGGAGCCGCGGTAGCATAGTGGTTAGTGCACTGGCTTCCTAGCGCAGTAGTCTATGGTTCGATCCCCAGATGAGGCGGGAATTTTTTAGGCCACACACGGCTCCTGGGTCGACCCAGCCCCAAATGGGTACCAGAGCAACTCTGGGAAGGTTAAGGCGGCCGGCGTGATGCCGACCACATCACCCCTCGTGTGCCGACGGTCAAGATAATATGGGCCTAACACCATATTCCCAATATGCCTCAATGGGCATGTAACGGGTTCCTTTACCTCCTTTACCTTCCACGAAATACCAAGGATGTGGCGTAGACACCGTAGATGGAAGATGTTGAGCCTTTTTTTGTTGCTTAGAATAGGTTATTCATTTCTCGCTGTCATAAAGAAGCGAGCTGGTGACGAAAGGCATCAATTTTTTAAAATAAGTATCCAGTTCAACCTTTGATGGGTTATAATTAGGACATATGGAGTACAAATTCAAGAAAATAAAGTCAGATTTCCATTACCCAAATATAGTACCTTCTTTTCCCCTCCACTCAGTCCAAACAGAGTAAATCAAAACCAAATTTGTGTGAATGTATTTGTGTGTGACCTCCCCCTTCCAAGAAACAAACAAACAATAAAAATAAAAAACAAACGAATTAAAAAAAAGCAAACAAACAGACACTAAAATGGAGTCTCTCATATTTGCCATGTTGTTAACAAGATGGTAAGGGATGAGAAAGCCCGAGGGTGTGCGAGATTACATCAAATCCACCAATTATCTGCCATCAACAATACAAGCACCCCTTCAGACTACCCCTTTCCCTCACACCATCATTGATTCTTATATATTAATGTTAGTTCTTGTTATGTGGTACTGTTTTACTATATTGTGCTATTCTCTAGGTCTATCTATTATCAACACCTGTTCTACAGTTACGGATGAACTGCATGCCTGTAAATAATTTAATATTGGTTTTCTCTGTTGTTCATACTTCATACATTTTAGTAGGAAATGCTCTATATTATTATTTTTCTAAACACTCTGCATAGTAAGGTTCTTCTGTTCTAAAATAGACCATTCCTACCTGCGGTTTAAGAAGTTTCTTATTGCTAGGAATAGTTCTCTAGATACCTGACATATTCTTGTTGGAGCCTTGAACAATTTATATTCATGTCTGCCCTGCAGACTTCCATCCCACTCTACTCTCCATTCCTCAGTTATTATTCTTTTAATTAAGCTTTTGATCTCTGTTTTACTCGTCCCCACATTTATTTGGTTTCTATTATTTCCACTTTTCTTGCTTCTTTATCTGTCTTTTCATTTCCTTCTATGACACCGTGTGAAGGTATCAAACCTATTAGAACAGAACATCCCCTGGAGCATTGCTAATGTATTTGCCAGTAATATCCCTTCTGCTAAATCAGGTCTGCTGCATTCTCGTAAGTTTCTTATGGTCTGAGAAGCCGAAAGTGAGTCTGTCAATATTGTCAATTTACGAGCAGGGTTGTTAGAGAAAATTTCAAGATCTTTCAGGATTGCAACCATCTCTGCTCTGAAAATATACTACTGGACAAAAGTTAAGGGCCGCCATTCAGTTAAGATAAGGTTTATATAATTGATTGACAAACTGTAAAGACAATTGAAACTGTCATTAAAACTGAGCTCAGAGAAATGTGTATACATTTCTGTGTGCACTAGGTTAATTTTTTTAAATGTCCAAAAACTGGGTCACTTTAACCCGCACGTGAAAATTGCCATTGTTGTTGCAAAAATTCGGGGTTTTTGCAACACGCCCCAATAGTTCAAAAGGTGAAAAAGTGAGTTGAATTTGAATGCACGTGGAAAATGATCATCGGTAAAGAGTGCTCACCTTTGGTATGCAATAAATCAGTATGACAAGTGGTCGAAATGATCACTGCATTAGCCATGCCACCAAGGAGAAGTCTCAGCACTGTAGACCGTGGTCGAGCCATGGCATGGATTCAGGATGGTCAATCTGTTCGTCATGTTGCAAGACGTTTAGCAGTGTTTCACTCTACCATTCAGAGACTTCTTGAGAGACTTCAAGCTACCGGACATTTGGAAAATCGACCCTGCTCAGGAAGAATTATATAAACCTTGTCTAAACTGAATGGCGGCCCTTAACTTTTGTCCAGTAGTATAGATGTATTATCTGTTATACTATATCCTTTCACCATTTGCCACACGGGAACATAGAGTCCTATCCCCAATTTGCCATCGTCTCCCCTAGATCCGTTTGGGTACACTGTAATACTGTCTTTTAATATTTGTCGAATATATTTCCTGGCTTAGTTTTTGATAGTTGCCATATCAGTTGTTTTATTATTTAATGTCTGCCAGGTGGTAGTCTGTATATGGTTTCTTGAGCTCCGAGGGTGGTACCACAGTGCATTTCGCTACAATTCCGTATTTTCCCCAAACATCGGGTGTGAATTTCGAACGTACTGAATATGCCCCACGAAAAGATTGAAATGCATGCGCGTTCTTTTGATGGCGTTCAAATTAGCTTACATAGTGCCATGCGCGCCGTTTTCATATTTTCCCGAATAGCTAATGCGATTGTTTCATAGGTTACAAATTTTCATTATGAAAACTACAAATGTGTCTATTATACGTGACGACAAAGAGGGCAACGAAAATAAATATTAACGAGCCAACTCTGGCCGCTGGAACTGTGCTACTGTATAACCCAACAATTGTCAAAATGTCCAAACATTAATGAATGCATTTTATATATCAGATTCCATTAGAGTTATAAAAAATACAAGCAAAATGGTATCTGCCTAGGCATATGTCTTCAAACAATTATCGAAATTGGTTCTATTGCTATAATTTCAGTACTCTAGAGTTTTTGTTTTTTGGCTTGTGTTAATTCAAAACCTGGCCATAAAGGGCAATCCGTTTGGTCAGGAACTGAAGCAGGTGATAATGACGAATTAGTAATTATTGTATTCTGGTTTCAGTTTTGTAATTAAATTCTGTAAATATATAATCAGTTTAACGACACTTATAGTGTCGGAATAAATTGGAAACAGGTTCATCATATGTCTTTGTGCTGATCCGAAAGACGTTGGCGATCATTGTATGTAACTGCCGGTTCCTATCAATTTGCCTTCTAGCCTAGGCCTGTATGGAAATAGATAATTGAGTAGGCCTACTCACTCACAGCTAAAGCCATTCACGGTTCTGTCATTGATTTACGAGAGTTCTACATTTTCTTTACCAGCTCTCATAACACCACCTCTGTTTCCCATATAAAATTGGCGACCTGTCTCGGGCTTCTTTCATCGCCATACAGATTTTCCGTCGTTGGGTTGGTGAGGCCATGCTGTTAAGTCCGCTCCAGTTCAAATGAAAAACTGGGAAGTGTGTTTGATGCCATCGAAATAAGTCACCCTCGTCGTTGGGGTTAGGATTAAGTTTAGTGTTAGGTTTAGGATGCCTGAACCTCACGATATGTTTCCTGCAACCCCATTGACAGAGGGGCGGTAAATTAAAACTAGGCTAAATATTTTGCAGAATGTTAACTTTAGGCTACTCCAAAGAAAAGATCACTTTCTATCTTATGCAGGGTTGAGATGAAGAATAATGGGATGTGTTCTATGTTCTAGTAAGTCACCAACGTTTTTAGGGTTAGGATTGAGGTTTAGGTTTATGCTTAGGATATCTAATCCGGTTAAGTGAAGCACCTTGGGCGGTGCCCTCCATTTCACCCAAATTGATATCTACCCCACAGCCAATTAAGTTGGCCACGTTGTTAGGAGTTAGGATTAGATTTAGAAATGCTAAACCTAACACACACACAAAATGCTAAACCTATTGAATTTGTGTGTTAGGTTTAGCATTTCTAAATCTAAACCCAACTCCAATCCCAACCCATAATGACACGGCTGACTTGATTGGAAGCCGAATAGATAGGCCTAACTATCTGGGCTAGATTTGTCGCACATCATCTCTTTTTCGTCTGCAATCATCACTCGTCATACACTGTTACCATAAGCACATCCGATGTTTCAAGCATGTGCAAAAGTGCAGCGCATGCGCTGTCATCACAGTCACCTATACAATCGATTTTGCTGCAATTATCATAGTAATCTACACATAGGTCTACTACACTGCATCTAATGTTTTGTTTGCGGTTTCATTGTCTATGGTTAGACTGCATATAAACAAAGATGTTACCTAACATTAATCCTAACCCTACCCTTTTCCCACCTTATTGGAATATTATAAATCCCCCCAAAAAACCAAACAAACTGCAAGGCAACATGGTACGCTACATTATAAATAACGAACAATAAACTTCCAGCTTGCCTATTATGAATCCATAAATAGAATTTGTAAGAATAGACATCTTGGCTAATGATGACCACACGGCCCACGGTACTTCATTTCAACTCCCTAACCCTTACCCCTGTCTACTACGTTTTTGAATTATATTTTAAGACTGTATTGATTACACAGCCCACTGTTTTTCATTTCAGTCCTTATCCAGTTCATGAATAAAGTGATTCTTTAGTAAGTTAGCTTATGGGTTTTCGCGGGAAACGCTGAGAACAAACTTTTAAGCCGGGAGACGCCATGCTTTTAAATGCTGGCAGGAAAGGGCTAGCCTGAAATTTACCTAGATTAAAAATTCCTTTTTTTACCCGTCATCTAGAGATCTGCTGGTTAATCATGATTAACCAGTTGCCGACTCATGCCTTGCCCCTTATTACTGCATCTCTGAATTCTTTTTTAAGACAGTATCGAACAGACGTTCCATTGTTTCTGCTCTTCTTGTAGAGTTCATATTCCTGGAGGACATGTTCTGCCATTTGCTTATCTTAACCCACATGAACGTTGTCTGCTCGATTTTTAATATGTTGAACAGATGGTATTTTAGTCTACAGTGGATAGATCTCAGCCTGACAACTGTCACTTGATCTCTTTTTGGCAAGGAGTTGTAGGTTTAATCACAGTTTACTGTATCTATGCTGTCTTGTCACCCTTCTTGTGACAGTAAGTCGCCAAAGGTGGTCAGTGCATACATGAGCCCAAGTCGCAGTTCATAATATCTTGGTTTTTGTTGTTGTTGGTGTGATAATTATTTTTTTTTTTAAATCTGGACACAGGGTAAGTGTTAGGGGCTAAGATTAGCTGTAGGAGTTATTGTTTTGTAGCCACTAACATCAGCAGTAACCCTGCTGACCCTGTTTCAAGCCTTTTTAACAATAATAAGGTGCGACAGTTATAGATAACACAAGAAAGGTGATCATTTGCTTGCAGCGCATGAAGAAAAATAATTGCAGATGAACAAATGCGCAGACTGATTTTGCCAACTTGTTGATCGTGAGTTTGATGACTTGGCAGTGGTTGTAATGTAAACTGTGATTCAACAGGTGTAGCAAGCGTCTGTTATATCAGACTGCATGTTCACAATGGTATTTTCTTTGTAGTTATTTATTTATTATTGCTACGTGTTGTCTCATCCTCAGTTTGAACTTTACTTCTGCCTTCTTTGGCAAGTGTATTTGCCTTTTCATTTCCATATATCTTGCAGTGAGTAGACATACTCACCTCTGGGACTCCCCTGCAATGCTCCTAGACAACCCGTTCACACTGTTGTCCTTTACCTTTGGACATATAAATTGTGCCAGTAGTAACAATGTCCCAAAACTCTAAGTGTAACCATTCACTGAAACAAATTCATCATTCTTCTATGTTGTAGATCTTTCCAGTGCTTGAATTACAGTTTACCACCATGTTAGGGTTAGAGTTTAGGTTAGTATAAGCAACTATATTTCTGTCGTCGAACCCTAACCCTGTTGCTAAAGGCTGTGAACAGATGGCATGGGCCAAGTGAACTTTATATGAGTTTGTCGAAGGCCTGTGCTCTTTGGGTAATGAAATGAATTAATGAAAAAAAAAACTTAAACACGTAACATTTCTAACTAGTTTGTGTGTGTGTTAAAAAAAATATCACATTAAAATTCAGGACAGTTTTTTTCCACCACTTCATGCACAGTAATGTCACTTGATTTCTGTTGTCATCATCATCACCTTCAAGCTCCCAAGGGAGCATAGGCCTTCAACAAACTTACGCTAAGTCTGCCTATCCCATGGCATCAGCTGGTGGCAAGATTATGTTAGATAATAAGATAGCTCCCAGAAGTGGAGCGAAGAACTGGTGAACTAGAGGTATGAATGTCACCGGACAAATGAGGTAGATAGCTGCACAGTTCTAGATAGTAGCTGTAGAAGGGAGCTGTGAAGTAAGTCACCTTCTCGCTAGACCTATCATATGCTCCAAGGGTGCCTCTGTTAATACGTGATATGAATGGAGCTCGTTAATAACTCCCTACCAGTTTAAATATTAAAATACTCTCTTTGAATTACACACACAAGAACAAAAATGGGAAATTATAACTGGAATTAAATCAATAACCGCAGCTTATAAATTAAATCAATGCTCTTTAATAATTAATGTATGGATAGATAATAATTGCAGAGAATATATATATTTACACAAATTCTCAAAGATTAAAAAAAAAATAATGACGCCGTTCTATCTGTTTCACCCAGTAAAACTGGCCATGGTAACTTCTGGATTTTGCTTTCTTGATACAAGAATGTACTTATCTCCTTCAGTTTTGTCTCTACAATTACTTCTGTAGCTGGATACTCTGTAGACTTCCCGAAGGACTTTATTCACCTGGACAGGTAGGCTCTATTCTGCTGCCAGGCATGCAGTGTTGGTCTTTGGCTCGCACACTGCAGTATGTTATTTGCTTCACCAGAAGTTTTGTTTTTGCGTCCACTGGTATCGTAATTATCAACATATGAACAAGGCTTTGGTATCTGTTGTCTACAACTAAAACGCCCCTCCAATGATGACTGGCCACTATCAGTCAGAATCCTGATTGTCCTGAGGCTGTGGGTATGTCAGTCAAAGGAGTACGTCATACAAACAATAAAATACATCGAAAGACTATAAAAATCATTAAAATATTTTTCTACATTCAATCACAATTAATTTCCGTTGGTCTTTAATTATTCGAAAGTTTTTTCCCTTTATAAAATTTTGTACAATATAAAGAAGAGACAAATAAGAGAAAGAATAACTCTGCGTGCACAGTATTTAAAAGCTAACCCCTAAAAAAGAGTGAAAGCTGTTTTTGCTGGCATTGTACAGTCCTGAAAAGGACATCCTAAGAAGGACCAGCTAGCCAAAGTCACTGCTGTTCAAGGATTGTTTCAGGTTATATTAAGTTGAAAACCAACTTCAGTTATCGGATAGTTTTTGGAGGTGCCGAGACAAATCACAAGCATGTAAATTTAAGTCAGTTATAACATTAATGTTAAATATTACATCAATTTACAGGACACTAAGGTATTTAATGATCTATAGACATTTTTAAACATACCCTCAAACACAATACTGCGGATCTGAAGCTTTTCACTACACAAGTCGGCTCACAAAGCAAGTCAGCTTGGCTTCTACTCAACTAATAGGCTATGACTTATGGCATGTGTGGGTCATTCCGTCAGTGGAACAAGAGGAGAGAAGAAGACGCTGGAAAGGACACATTTGTAGGAAACCTGTTGATAGCATTACAAGGTAGTCCTTTTTCTGGAATCCACAGGGAAAGAGGCAGATGTAGACCAAAAACAGCATGGAGAAGAGAGCTGAAGTGAAAATTGTGAAGACATGGAAAGAACTTGAGCTGATGGTACATGACAGGAAGATTTAGCATGTGTATGTTGAAGATCAGTGCCCATAGGGGCGCTAAAGGGTATTTTAGTTGTCTCCCCTTATTTTCTAAAATGTCATCCCCCTTTTCACTCCCGTTTTAGCGTGAAGCTGCCACTGCACACAGCCTTCCCGAGGAAGTCTACATCATAGCAGAACCTTTTACAGTGTTGGTTTCTGTAGTCTGTGGCATTTTAATGGGATGCACTACAGTGAAAACTAACTTTTGTTCTAATAATATTTTCACACTTTTTATATGCTCAATGGACACAGTGCATGTCCATGAAACAAATTCTAAGTTTATTTTGTGTAAAAAAAAATGTGGTTACCATGGTAACCAAAAAAACATCTGCCATATTGGATTTTAAACCAATTTTCAAGAGCAAAAAACATGTTTCCCATTGACCAAATTTTATCAAATTGCACACACATGTTGTGACTGACAATTGAAAAAAATTGATCACGTTTTTTTTTTTGATAAGTTTAAAATTCTAATTTTAATGATTTAAAAAAAAACTGTATTTGCATGAAAAAAAAAAAATTTAAAAAAACATATCAAAGCAAATTACCAAAATATCAAAAAAAAGCATGTGACCATTTAAAGATATAGAACCAAAATATCAAAAAAAGCATGTGACCATTTAAAGATATAGATGTGTACTACATGCATGCCAAATTTGAGACTGCTTTGTTTGACAGTTGGTTAGTTTTTAAACTAAGCTTTTTACTCACCGAGTGCCTTGTCCTGTCCAATATACTCCATTCTGGCTGAATGTGTTTAAAATTGTCCAGCATCATATGCTGCACCTCCTTCAGCTTCCTGCTGCTCCTCTCGCCTTTGTCTTGCCTCTTGCCTAATTTTTCTTCTTTTTACAAGTTTGTCAGCCTCATGTTTCTGGTTGTTGGCCAGACATTTCCTTAATCGCATCTGTCCAAGGCGTTTCGAGTTTGTTCCAGATGCTTGGCCATACAGCTTTTTTATTTCTGCACTGGCTGATGGACCAAAGTTGAACTCTCCAATGGCCACAAGGACACTGAATTTGACTTTTTTTCAATGACACAAATTTCCACTTGCTGCAACGACTTCATATAACATTGTGGAGGCTTTCACTTGCATTTTGAGTTGCACCTAGCTCACACTGCTTGAGCAGATGCTGATCAATAAGACGCTCATAAATAGGGGCTAAGTGCTTATGGAGCAGGTTGTAGTCTAGTGGAGTATGAACTTGGGTCTCGTGGGGTCTGGCAGCTTCTCCTTTGGCCATGGAACCCTGATAGAAACACCAGGAGTCTTTGCCTGGGGGACACAAATTATGTTGGGGTTTGTCGTTTGTCGAATACCCATGGTAGAGAGAAGCCATGATGGCTTGTTTCATCTCTGGGGCTGTACTATGCTTGCGGATGGCCCTGGTGTAGTAAATACACAGTTTTCGTATGGCATTTTGGGTCAGACAACCATGGCCATTTCCCCCAAGGGTGACTTTGTTTGTTTCCTGCAGTCAGTAATGAGTGTCCTTAGTGCAGTGCCTAACCGCTTTGCGACTTGGTTGACACACTTTTCTTTGGTTATGTCAACTTCTGGACCATACGGTTTGACGTCGCAGAGTCTGTTGTAGGCCTTGGAATTGCCATCTGATAGCAAAACAGTGTAGCGTAGCTTGTGATTTGCCACTGAACGAAGCCAGAGAACCTCACAGGCTTTTACTTCCATCATTCCGGCTGACCCTTCGTAACTACGGCAGCAGTCCTTCTGATGCTCTGCTGTCCATTGTTCAAATTTGTCAGGCTGATTTTTCAGTTGCCACTGTCCAGTATTCTCGCAGGTGTGACAGAAGGAAGACATAACATGCGTATCAATGACCATGCCAGTCAAGATGTCGATAACACTGCCAACACCTATCAGTGACTTATGACTTCTAGTTAGCCATGTTGCATCAAAGGTGACAGCGATGTCAATGACTTCTTTTTTTTTATTAATGGTACGATGCTGACTCTTAGCATGTTCAGCTCAGACACTACTGAAGGTACGTTGAAATACTGTAGAGTTGTGCTTGGTATCCAAATGATCAAAAATTTGATCTGCATATTTCTGTACGTAGGTTTAGCACAGACAGTGTTATGAGAAGCACCATTCTTGCTCGTGCTCAAGTTCATTTTTATATCAGATCAACTTGGGCCAGCGGTGAAAGGCACTATAGGATCAGCGATTTGAACTATAGGCCTATCGGATACTGGTATGCAGATATAGTTGATGATAAGCCCACATCTGGTTGGTTATCATCCACCGCTGATTCGGTCATAACATTGCTGGAAATTACACACTTTCAATGTGCTCTAACGGCAGAAAGTTGCTTTAGCTTTCTTACCTTTTCTTCCCATTTTGAAGTAATATAACACAATTTACACAACGGGCTGATCACCCGTTTGCCAGTCACTTCGATTACGGAAACAACAGCAAATGGGTTGATTTGCCGTTGCCCTAAAGACGCCACTAGGCGTGATGGGAAACAATGGCAAAGAAAACCTATCTGCTGTTGCCCTAAGACGCCACTAGGCGTAATGGCCACTGACTGCTTTGACGGTCGGTGGCTAAGGACGGAAGAAGAAGAAGATAACACAATTTAATGAGATTTAGACTGTAATCAAGAGAAACGTCGTTCGAAGTACGACGCTCAACAAGTTATTTCTTTATGGTCGGAAGTGCCTGTCGTTATGTTCCGGATTTGTGCAGACAAAGCTGTGTGCTGTTACGACCAATCAGAAAGATAAACACCAATGTCTCATGAATGGGTCTTGACTGAGAGAATGGGGTCACTGCGTGACCTCTCCTTATAAGGAAGTTAGTGTAAAACGATGGAAAATTTTGAATGCCAAATCACGCAGAGGTATGTGAAATAATGAATTTTTGCTATAATCCGGGACACTAAGAAATTCCCTTTTCGGCGATACCAAATACTTTGCGATGCGCTCAACGCAACTAAGGTATTATTGAGAGAGAAATTGTGCATTTTCGGCACAAATTTGCAAATCATAGCTTGGGGGTAGTTCCGAAAATATGCTTTTTGACACATCAAATGCATTTCTTGTCATTTTCTGTTTCCTTAACCAGCGGCACTTGGGCTTTCAGCCCTTCGGCCCAATGACATGTCATTGCGAGGCTGGGGAGCCTGTGGACTTTCCTTCCAACCCGGTCAGGAGTTTTGCTCCTTCCCATCCACAGAGGGTTTATCTCAGGAGCCGTTCAGGTTATTCAGTCAAAATCTTGGTCGTTGACATTCCTTCAAATGCTGACACCTGGGCTTGAACCTTGAACACCTGATCACCAGCGCAATGTTGTAACCATTACACCAGCGAGGCTCCCTTTTTGTTATGTCATAAAACCTTGCTCAATCGATTCCTCGATGATTATTTAATAAAATAAGCTCAAAAGTAAAAAAATCGATATTTTGTGTGTAAAATCCAGTTTTCAGTGCCGTGCATGGCCTTAAGCATAGACAACACAAGCTTTTGCATAGGGCCTTAAACTTTTAGGGGCTCATGTATAAATACATCCTAAGAAAAATTCACCGAATCTTTTGGCCAAATACCATCACTAACCAAGATCTGCTTACTCGTAGCAAGCAAGAGGACATGCACACCATCATAGCTGGCAGACGCTGGAGCTGGGTTGGTCATGTCCTCAGAAGAGACCCCGATGCCATCACAAGAACAGCTATGCTTTGGACTCCTGAAGGAAAACGAAAGAGAGGCCGACCAAAGACAGCCTGGCGGAGGGCTGTGGAGGTTGGGATGCAGGGGGTGAACCAGGGTTGGGGCACTGTACGAAGGATGGCCACCGACCGAGCAAAGTGGAATCAATTTGTTGTTGCCCTACAAGACGCCACTAGGCGTGATGGCCACTGACTGCTTTGACGGTCGGCGGCTAAGGATCAAAGAATAAGAAGAAGTATAAATACATGCTTGTCAACACAGCAGGAATTTACTTAAAAGTGGCCCCGCAAGTACACGCTTGCCTAGGGCCTCAATCAATGAATACCCTTTAGCTCCCCGAGGAGCATAGGCCTTCAACAAACACATGCCAAGTCTTCATGTCCTGTACCATCCGCTCAAGTTCTTTCCATGTTTTGCTCATCATTTTCACCTCTGTATCCAGTTCTCTTCTCCGTGTGTTTTTTGGTCTACCTCTGCATCTCTTTACCTGTGGATTCCTTAACAAGGACTGCCTTGTAATGCTATCAACAGGTCTCCTCAGTGTGTGTCCTATCCATCGCCAGCATCTTCTTCCGTTGGCACTTGTCTAGTTCTTGTCATCAATTCCACATTTGTGACTTTGTCATACCAGTTCAGTCCTCCTATTCTACGCAAGCACTCGTTTATAAAAGTCTGTAGCTTTTTGGTTGTTGTTTTTGTTGTTCTCCATGTCTCAGAGCCATACAATAGGACTGACTTGACAGAGCCATACAATAGGACTGACTTGACATTTGAGTTGAAGATTCTTATTTTCGTGTTGGACTTGATTTCTCTTAGTTCTCCATATGTTTCCCAATGCAATGAAAGCTCATCTTGCATTTTGTATTCTTATTTTGATATCACTGTCTGTCCCTCCAACTTTGTCTATATTACTGCCAAGATACGTGTACGATTCTACATCCTTTAGTAGTGTTTCTTCAAGTTCAACATTGTTATCATTTCTTGCATTTATTCTCATAATCTTTGTCTTTTCCCCGTGTACCTCGTACAACATACAACCATATACTGTCTGCAGCTATTTGTTGTACATGATGAGGTTGCCAGCCCATATGCCCAACCTTATATTAGCTGCCATTTACCATGTGCCTGACGAAGCCGTGGTCCTATTCTGTCTTTGTGTCCTCAGAGAATTCCCACAGGAAATTCCCTTGGAAATTTTGAGATTACTTACTGGAATATGAGGGGAAGACAAGTAATCTTGATTGTGCCTGTGGGACCCAAAGATGCAGCAATAGAGAATGCAGTCAGCGACCCATAGCTTGACTGCTTGCGTCAGGGGTCAGCGGACCAGAGCTGGACCAAGACCCTACTCCCACCTCCACGTGGTGGTCCTGGAAACAGGCTGCATCACTGCAGTCTGGCTAAAGAGAGTAGGGATCGAAGAGGGAAGGCAAACCCGGTCCCAAAAAATGCCGTGCTGAAGTTGGATGTGTCGGGCCGAAAGGCGCAGATATCGCAGGTCCGGCGTAAACAGACACAATGCAACCAACGTCCTTTTCAGGGTGAACGAGGAATAAGAAGATTGTGCCTGTGTAGGAAACAGCCAGAATGTTTTGTAATCAGGATGACATTTTTAAAATGCTGATTGTAATTTTTGTGTTACTTTGTCATTATCATTTTCTTTCTCATTCTTTACGGAACGTGGAGCTACCACTGTGGCTGGTCCCCCCCCCCCCCTTTTCAGGCAGCCTGGGCCAAGCATTCACGTGCTCTAGCAGTGATGGGTAATGCAGCGATCTTTTGTATGTGATGAGTCTGCCAGCCTCATTCCCAACCTCATATTATTTGCCTCGTATGACAGGCTAGAGGGAGAAGTAGTGCTAATCGTTCTTTGTCTCATCAGAGACCACCATGAGAACTATATGTGACCATGTTTATTGTTACTTAACTTATAAATTATTTGTTGCAGCAGTGACACCGATTCTTGTCTGAAGGCTGAAAATGAGCAGCTCGGAGGAAGTTTCATGGATATCATGGTTTTGCGGTCTGAGAGGGAATGAATTTTTCTGTGAAGTAAGTCTTGGGAGGAACAAGTAAAGGAAAAACATGTACTAGGCAACACACTTTTATTTTTAAATGCACTAAAAATGCAAAAGTTCTGTTATTCCTGTTCATAGCGTTGTGTAAACCATCACCATGTTCTATGATCATGTTCACAACTTTGTGTACGTCAGCAAGTTCTGTGATTCTGTTCACAACTTTGTATACAATGTCACCATGTTCTGTGATCCTGTTCACAACTTTGTATACAACGTCATCAAGTTCTGTGATCCTGTTCACAACTTTGTATACAATGTCACCATGTTCTGTGATCCTGTTCACAACTTTGTATACAACGTCATCAAATTCTGTGATGCTGTTCACAACTTTGTATACAACATCACAGTTCTGTGATCCTGTTCACAACTTTGTATACAAAGTCACCATGTTCTGTGATCATGTTCACAACTTTGTATACAAAGTCACCATGTTCTGTGATCATGTTCACAACTTTGTATACGTCACCATGTACTGTGATACTTTCACAGCTGTAGTCTTGTAAAATGTCTATGATGTTGCAGCTTTAATTTTCACATGATGGGCCAGTGACCGGTCACTCGAGGCTCCTTCAAATTGTGATGGTTTAAAATGTACAACAATTGAGGGTCGTTTGCAAAATGTCAACTTCCAAAATAGTCATGAATCACCCAAATTGTTTTAGGAAAGTAGCCCAAATAAACTTTCAATTTTCAGAATATTTAGGTTTTTTTTGGTGTTCGGATAAAAGTATATAGACCTGCATCATTCTGTCTGAACAAAATCTTGACCAGGCTCAGCTCATGTTCAGAAACCATGATCCTTTATTTATGTTCCCTTGTGTGAGGATCCGGTGAGTTGACAAGGACCATGTCTTGTTTTTACTGGTATATTTATCATCACTTCTTGTTATCCCCTGAGGACATTTAATGTCTTCATAAATTGTTACTGTCAAGTATCTTAAACCTTTGCCTTCAAATCCTCTGAGGCGCGTGGACACCTGTCATTGTACAGGGAAAAAAGCGATACCCACGTAAAAATCAGTCTCAGGTTAGATATACTAACCGGAGATTCTTGCCTCGAGTAATAGCTGGCGTACGTTAAAAAAAAAAATCCTCTGAGAGTTTTCTTGTTGTCTTACCAGGCATTATGGAGTTCTTATTGTCACTGTAGGCAACAACATAAAAAAAGCACTGTTATGT
This sequence comes from Oreohelix idahoensis, assembly GCA_024509875.1. Taxonomy (NCBI): domain Eukaryota; kingdom Metazoa; phylum Mollusca; class Gastropoda; order Stylommatophora; family Oreohelicidae; genus Oreohelix; species Oreohelix idahoensis. The sequence continues at coordinate 313,075 of JAMPIV010023121.1, forward strand.
TATGTGTAAATATTAAAAAGAAAGAATAAGTAAATTTTTCCATGAAGCGACAAACATAATCCACATCAGTGGAGTAAAATGTGGAAGCAAACAGTGGAAAGGGGCTATCCATAAAAGACATCTACAGGAGATGGGGAGGGAAGGGTATGTAAAAAGTGGACAACTGTGGTGGGGGGGGGGGGGGGGTATTTAAGTTGAAAGTGGAGGTCCAATTCACAAACCACATGGCAACTCTCACCCACATACAAATCTATCAAGAGTAACAAACCCTCTTATCTTCGAAAGCTTCTTACTGTCCAGCTAAACCCAAATAAACGTTCTTCAGATTTTATCCCTCTTGCCCGGCCTTTCAATTTTTCTAGACTCAAAATCTCTAATACAACTTACTTACTTACTTAGTCGTTCCCCTTCTACCGTGAGGCGTAGAGGTATCTCTAATACAAAGAGGTTTTAACTTCTATGCTCCTGTTCTCATGAACAAACAACCTTAGTATATTAACTCTCTGGGAACCGACATCACAATTATTGTGATTTCATAATTAGATTTTTAAGTTTTAAGTATAGGTAGGTGATTAAAAATTTAAGCATATGTTTAATTAAGACCATGTGGAGTGGACGTCCACAAGGGGGAGGGGTCAATCAAAAGTGGACATAGGGGAGGAGAGAGTAACAAAATGCCAGAATTTTGTGGACGTCTTTTATGGATGGCCCCAAAGGTCCTGGTTTGTTCCATTTTGTCATACTCATTCTTATCTCTGTCCCAATTCTTTCCATATCTTCACACTCCTTATCTCTGTCCCAATTCTTTCCATATCTTCACACTCCTTATCTCTGTCCCAATTCTTTCCATATCTTCACACTCCTTATCTCTGTCCCAATTCTTTCCATATCTTCACACTCCTTATCTCTGTCCCAATTCTTTCCATATCTTCACACTCCTTATCTCTGTCCCAATTCTTTCCATATCTTCACACTCCTTATTTCTGTCCCAATTCTTTCCATATCTTCACACTCCTTATCTCTGTCCCAATTCTTTCCATATCTTCACACTCCTTATCTCTGTCCCAATTCTTTCCATATCTTCACACTCCTTATCTCTGTCCCAATTCTTTCCATATCTTCACACTCCTTATCTCTGTCCCAATTCTTTCCATATCTTCACACTCCTTATCTCTGTCCCAATTCTTTCCATATCTTCACACTCCTTATCTCTGTCCCAATTCTTTCCATATCTTCACACTCCTTATCTCTGTCCCAATTCTTTCCATATCTTCACACTCCTTATCTCTGTCCCAATTCTTTCCATATCTTCACACTCCTTATTTCTGTCCCAATTCTTTCCATATTTTCACACTCCTTATTTCTGTCCCAATTCTTTCCATATCTTCACACTCCATATCTCTGTCCCAATTCTTTCCATATCTTCACACTCCTTATTTCTGTCCCAATTCTTTCCATATCTTCACACTCCTTATCTCTGTCCCAATTCTTTCCATATCTTCACACTCCTTATCTCTGTCCCAATTCTTTCCATATCTTCACACTCCTTATCTCTGTCCCAATTCTTTCCATATCTTCACACTCCTTATCTCTGTCCCAATTCTTTCCATATCTTCACACTCCTTATCTCTGTCCCAATTCTTTCCATATCTTCACACTCCTTATCTCTGTCCCAATTCTTTCCATATCTTCACACTCCTTATCTCTGTCCCAATTCTTTCCATATCTTCACACTCCTTATTTCTGTCCCAATTCTTTCCATATCTTCACACTCCTTATTTCTGTCCCAATTCTTTCCATATCTTCACACTCCTTATTTCTGTCCCAATTCTTTCCATATCTTCACACTCCTTATTTCTGTCCCAATTCTTTCCATATCTTCACACTCCTTATCTCTGTCCCAATTCTTTCCATATCTTCACACTCCTTATCTCTGTCCCAATTCTTTCCATATCTTCACACTCCTTATCTCTGTCCCAATTCTTTCCATATCTTCACACTCCTTATTTCTGTCCCAATTCTTTCCATATCTTCACACTCCATATCTCTGTCCCAATTCTTTCCATATCTTCACACTCCTTATTTCTGTCCCAATTCTTTCCATATCTTCACACTCCTTATCTCTGTCCCAATTCTTTCCATATCTTCACACTCCTTATCTCTGTCCCAATTCTTTCCATATCTTCACACTCCTTATCTCTGTCCCAATTCTTTCCATATCTTCACACTCCTTATCTCTGTCCCAATTCTTTCCATATCTTCACACTCCTTATCTCTGTCCCAATTCTTTCCATATCTTCACACTCCTTATCTCTGTCCCAATTCTTTCCATATCTTCACACTCCTTATCTCTGTCCCAATTCTTTCCATATCTTCACACTCCTTATTTCTGTCCCAATTCTTTCCATATCTTCACACTCCTTATTTCTGTCCCAATTCTTTCCATATCTTCACACTCCTTATTTCTGTCCCAATTCTTTCCATATCTTCACACTCCTTATTTCTGTCCCAATTCTTTCCATATCTTCACACTCCTTATCTCTGTCCCAATTCTTTCCATATCTTCACACTCCTTATCTCTGTCCCAATTCTTTCCATATCTTCACACTCCTTATCTCTGTCCCAATTCTTTCCATATCTTCACACTCCTTATCTCTGTCCCAATTCTTTCCATATCTTCACACTCCTTATCTCTGTCCCAATTCTTTCCATATCTTCACACTCCTTATCTCTGTCCCAATTCTTTCCATATCTTCACACTCCTTATTTCTGTCCCAATTCTTTCCATATCTTCACACTCCTTATTTCTGTCCCAATTCTTTCCATATCTTCACACTCCTTTATCTCTGTCCCAATTCTTTCCATATCTTCACACTCCTTATCTCTGTCCCAATTCTTTCCATATCTTCACACTCCTTATCTCTGTCCCAATTCTTTCCATATCTTCACACTCCTTATTTCTGTCCCAATTCTTTCCATATCTTCACACTCCTTATTTCTGTCCCAATTCTTTCCATATCTTCACACTCCTTATTTCTGTCCCAATTCTTTCCGAATCTTCACACTCCTTATTATTTCTGTCCCAGTTCTTTCCATATCTTCTTATTCTGTCATACTTCTAGTATCAGGTTGAAGAGTTTAGCAGTTCATTAGACAGATTACTTATGTTATATTACCCTGCTCTTCTTTTCCTAGACCCTCCCCCTTCCCTCCCTCTTATTAGTGGAAAGCCTCTTATAAATGGACTAACAGTGGGCTATATATATATAAATATATAGCCTAAAAAAGCTGGCAATACAATATGAGGAGAGCAATACACTAATACCCTCTTGAGTGACAGCAAGATTATGCATACGTCCTCCACCACATAGGGGTCTCTTTGCTAATTAATAGTCAGAACTGCTAATTTTGAGTGAAAAGGAACTCGAGTATAAAGGTGAGATGCATCTTTGTTTCTTGGATCTGGAAAAGGCATTTGACAAGGTTCCCTGGAGCAGACTGTGGGACTGCTTAGCAAAGAAAAATATTTCAATACCTCTGATCCATGCTTTACGGAGCTTCTACATGTCTTGCAGAAATTATGTGAGGACGGCAAACCATAAGTCAGAAGAGTTTAGGATGATGTTATCAAAGCATGTAAGGACAAAAAAGTATTCAGTGGGGTACTGGCAGATGAAGCTGCTCCACCTATGTTCCAGTCTTCACTAATGGATGCGAGTCATGGGCAATGACTACAACCCACAAAAGCTAGCTGCAGACCTGAGAAATGAGGTATCTGAGGAAGGTGGTTGAGGTGGCAAGGCCTCAGTGCCCAGCCCCTGCTGACCCAAGTAGAACAAGCTGAGCTACGATGGTTTGGCTACGTCTGCAGAATGGGAGAAGATCGGCTAGCACGGCATGTATGGGAAACTAAGAGCCAGGGATCCAGGGCGACCCAGAGTCCGCTGGGAGGACAACATTAGACAATCTCTGCGGGACCGAGGATTGAATTGGAGCCGGGCCAGGAGGAAAACCACCAATAGGATAGCATGGCGCTCTCTTCTGGCAAACCTCTCCACCTCAGGGTAGAAGACGAATGACTAAGTAAGCAAGTAAGTACCATTAATTTTACATGTTCCTGTTGCCGACTAAAATTTTGACACTAACAGATGTCGTCCATTATTCTCGAATCCTTACATAAGACGTTTAAAAATATATGTATATTTTAATTAGAAGAATATATAAGAATTTCTAAACCTTACAGCTAAAGACTTTGTTTTTGAAATGGATGCCCTGAATCATGTTCCAGGTAGATGAAGACTATATCCAGGACAAATTCAATTTGACTGGGCTGAATGAGCAGGTTCCACACTATAGACAAGCTCTTGACATGATTCTAGATTTAGAACCAGGTAAGCTGTTATTTCACTTGGTTAAGCTTACATTATTAGTTAGACCGTATTGGGGGCTCAGAATGGGAGGTCTGCATATGCTGTGGATAAGGTCTGGGCTTGATTCTGGTTTATATATTTGAAATCTGTAAATCTGTCATTATTTTATGAGTGGGTTTTGTTTATCTACTGGTTATCAGTTTCCTCGGAGTTGTATCACATGACTTCACTACCAAATACACATATTCCTCTTCTTCTTCTCCTTTCTTTTTCACCTTTCTTCTTCTTTTTCCTTGTTCGCCTTCAGACTTCCACATTAATGACTAATAAAGGCAGTAGTCAACTCAAGGTTTCTGACATCTCCAGTTTTTCATTGACAGAAGTGGGTTGTTGCCATATGCTTCACCTTTCAACTCCCCAAGGAGCATAAGTCCTCAACAGACGTATGCCAAGACTTCCTGTCCCGTGCCATCTGCTCAAGGTCTTTCCATATCTTCTTCATCGCCTTCACGTCTGTCTCCAGTTCTCTTCTCCATGAGTTCGTTGGTCTTCCTCTACCTGTCTTACCCTAGGGATTTCAGAACTGGAACCGTCTGGTAATGTTATCAACAGGTTACGTCTGTCCTATCCATCTTCAGCGTCTTATCTCTTGTTCCACTGGCACTTTTATGAACTTACAAATAATTAGTCGAAACACCATGAAAGGTTCATTGTTTATTCACCACTAACAAAACATTTGGATCTGCTTATAATGTTGATCTTGCTGACTATAAACAATTCTCAAACGTGTAGCATTCGACAGTAATTTTGAAACACTAACTTTCAATCTATTGATCCAGTCTTTTATATAGACATGATTCACTGGGCTTGTAAGAATATGTGGTTATACATCTTCTCTCAAACATGTATTGTTCCCTAATGGTTGACTGTCCACTGTTTCACCACAAACTTTGCAACAATCCCCAAGTCGTATCTCTCCTTTACTCTGTTCATGTGTAAAGAAATTACCCATCCAAGCAAAAATGACAACTTCACCAATTTGCAATGTGTGGAGTAGAACACTTTCAATGCCAGAGTTGGAAATGACCATGCTAGATGGGGTGGAGTTATCGGAAGATATGGAGAAGATACTCTCAATGACAATGGAAAGCGACTCCTTAGATTCTGCAGTGAGCAGAATCTGATCATTACAATGACAAAGTTCCCCCATAAGCGCAATGATGGTGAAGATGACATAAAGATGGAAGAACTGAAGGCAGCACTGGAGATAATCAAGATGGGCAAAGTAGCAGGGCATGATGATATAACACCAGAAATGGTTAAGTACATGGGAGCATCAGGCGACCTATTACTCTTAAGGGTCCTACAGGCAGCGTGGTGCAACAAGACCATACCAAAGGATTGGGAGATTGCCATCATTACACCAATTTTCAAAAAGGGTGACAATCGACAATGTGGAAACCATAGAGGCATATCCTTTCTCAGTGTCCCTGGTAAAATCTACTCTAAAATCATAGAGCAGAGACTCCAACGCCTGGCTGAGTCACAATTGGATGAGGTCCAGTGCGGAATCCGAGCAAACCGAAGTACTCAAGATCTAATCTTCACACTCAGACAGCTGAGTGAAAAGGCCCTTGAGTATAAGAGTGAGATCCATCTTTATTTCATAGATCTGGAAAAGGCGTTAGACAGGGTCCCCTGGAGAAAACTTTGGGACTGTTTGGCAAGGAAGAACATTCCAGCCCTCTGATTCATGCTATACAGAGCTTCTACAAGTCTTGCAGAAATTATTTGAGGACAGCAAAGCATAGGTCAAAAGAGTTCAGGACCACCACTGGTGTAAGACAAGGTGATATCTTGTCACCTTATCTTTTCATACTCCTCATGGACGATGTCATCAAGGCATGTAAGGAGAGAACAAGAAAGTATTCAGTGGGGTACTGGAAGATGAGACAGGTCTGTATTTCAGAGCTGGCATTTGCTGGTGATGTTGTCCTGATTGCTAAATCAGAGGCACATCTCCAATCCAACCTGCAAGTCTGGAAGGAAGAGCTGGAGAAGAGAGGGATGGTCATAAGCAGCTCTAAAACAAAATCCATGGTGATATCACGAGAAGAAAGAAGACATCAGATTAAGCTGGGAGAACAGGTCCTGGAGCAGGCCGACCACTTTAACCTTTAGCACGCTGCAGTCGCATTATTGCGACAGAAGTACGCTATGCTCTGCCAGCTGGAGGCGCATTATTGCGACTGCGGATATCTTCATTTTTTTTTAGCATTAGGACTTGTGTACACGTGATTTCAGCCCCGGATGTTAAGTTGTAATGTTATTTGCAAGAGAGTTAGCTTCCGTTTCCGATCTTAAAAAAGTGATGGGTGTATCCGCATTTATTTTTTGTAAATTTTTTAAATCGAAATGAATCGGCATCAACACGCGGCCATTTTCGCTCTAATTTTATTGGATTCTGACGCCATGCGGTGGGGATGAGATTTTTGTCTTTATAAGCGCTGATATCGGTTCTCAGAATATGTTTGATGGCTGAGATGGAAACGAAAGTAAAATGGCATTTCTAGTATGTATAATTTTCGGGGTTAGGATTAGGAATATCGGAAAGGTTTAATTTACGGCCGAATGTCACTGCTGGCTAGGGAGTTTGTTGCTTTGCTACTGATGATGGGTGTAACGAAAAGATCGTTATTTCATTTGTATTGGTCAAATGACTTTCATTGAGATGCAAGGGATATGGACTCTTCGTTTGTTGGTCATTTTTTTTAAATTTTTAAATTTAAAAAATTTTTTTTTTTTTTTTTTTAAATTTTTTTTTCGTTGTTTTCATCTTTCCTTTCCTTTCTTCCTATCACATCTAACATGTACACAAACAAATTTTATATCATCAGATTCATCATTCATTCATTTCTATACAGTCTAAAAATTAGAGCAATTGACCAAAAAACAAAAAAAAACTATAGAATTTACAAGTCACCCACTATAAAAATGGGGGGTTGTGAAAAAGAATGCAGTGGTTGGGCAAGTTTTCTGAATTTTTATGCAGCGTGCTAAAGGTTAAATACCTCGGAGCTATTATAGACCGAAAGGGAGGCATCAAAGAAGAGTTGGCCACTCGAAAAGCAGCAGCTGGGAGACTTTTTCAGGCCATAAATCGAAGATTCCTCAGCAAGAGAGAGGTTGGTAAGAAAACGAAGATGGCTGTATACCGCTCCACTTATGTCCCAGTCTTGACTTATGGATGCGAGTCATGGGCAATGACTACAACCCACAAAAGCCAGAAATGAGGTATTTGAGGAAGGTAGTTGAAGTAACAAGAAGAGACATGGTCTGCAACCAGATGATATGTCAAGGCCTAAAATCCCACCCCCTGCAGACCCAAGTAGAACAGTCCCAACTAAGATGGTTTGACCATGTCTGCAGAATGGGAGAAGATCGGCTACCATGACAAGCATGGGAAACAAAGAGCCAGGGATCCAGACCCCCAGGACGACCCAGAGTCCGCTGGGAGGACAACATTAGACAATCTTTGAAGGACCGAGGACTAGAATGGAACCAGGCCAGGAGGAAGACTGCCGATAGGATAGTCTGGCGCTCTCTCTTCCAAACCTCTACACCTCACGATAGAAGGGGAATGACTAAGTAAGTAAGGAGTAGAACACAGTTATCCAACTAAGATCAGAACACACCAGACACAACAAACACTTAAACAAATTAAGCCCCTTACTTGGGTCTGATTGACTAGAATACAACAACTGGAGGAGATATATATTGAGATATATATTTTTTTAAAAGTCAGGTAAGACAAAAATCAGAAAGTTCAATTCAAATGTCAGGTTAGTCCTATTGTATGGCTCTGAAACATGGAGAACAACAAAAACAACCAAAAAGCTACAGACTTTCATAAACAGATCCTTGCTTAGAAAGGTGTGAAGATCACTAATGTGGAACTAGACAAGTGTCAGTGCAACAAGAAATGAGAAGAAGGATAGGACACACATTGAGAAAACTTGTTGATAGCATTACCAGACAATCCCTGTTCTGAAATGCCCAGGGTAGGGGAGGACTAAAGGACATGTGGGGAAAAAAAGGAATGGATAAAGGAAAACTTGGCATAAGTTTGTTGAAGGCCTATACTCCTTGATGAGTTGATAGAAGAAGAATGAGCCGAATTGCAGCAACTGTACCCTCCATTTGAGCATTAGCTGCTCACTAGCCCATCACTTTCCAGAGAAAGAAGAAAGCTACTGCCTTACAACCACAAACTCTGTTTATAGTATCACTCAACAGCAACAGAACATGCACATTCTTCAGCTTGGCATTAGCTACGAAAGAGCAGTGAGCTCAGTAGCTCTAGTTAAACAACAACTACGGTCTATTCTTAAACACGTTCTGTGCATCACTAATTATTTGAGAGTATTTTATGCAACAGTTCTCAATGGAAGTAAGAAAGAGAGTTCTTCAGTGGTAAATAGAACCAATCCTGACATGTGGGAGTGGGTCATGGACAAATAGTAAACAATTAGGGAAGGCACTGGAGGGTCACAGAGATGTGGTTTTACAGAAGAATGTTAAAAATACCATGGACAGCCAAAAAGAGTAATGAGAATGCCCTGAAAGAGGCCAATGCACGAAGGAAACTTATTTCACAAGTTAGAAAGAAGCAATCCACTTTTTTTGGGGCATGTTATGAGAAGAGGAAAACTGGAATATATCGTAACAACAGATAAGTTTGAAGGAAAAAGAGATAGGGGAAGACAAAGAGAGCAAATACTGGACAGTTTGACATCGTGGTATGGAAAGAAGTCAACATCAGAACTGATAAATTGTACTGGAGACAGGAAGTTGTGGAGAGACTTGATATCCTATGCCACTAGGCATGGTACTTGAAGAAGAAGTCGTCAGCATTATCACGAACATGCAACCTGCAAACACTTTCAGATAGATTGATACTCAACTTACAATGACTGTATCCTAAATTAGATTACCCAAGCTAAACTATCAATCGCTTACATGCACACATCAGTCTGTGACAAGTGTAAGAACAAACATTTCACCCAGTTGTACAGAATATTTGTTGCATTCACCCATAGTGCTAACTGGCAACTGCATTTGCCTTGTGAAAGTGATGTTAAAAATGTGAACATTTACAATGTTCCTAATCCATGTCCCAGAAGAAGATGAAGACAACATTGAAGGAGAAATGGTAGAACAAGCTGCAGAAATGGTCTATGGCCTCATACACATGAGGTTTGTTCTCACCAACAATGGAATCATCAAGATGGTAAATGACAACTTGGCAAGATTTCATTTTGTTTTCAGGTTTCTCATGTTAATTTAGCGTTTACTTTATTTAATTATTTTGGCTTTTTTTTTTTCCTGTTTGTATTTTTCTGCTATTGTGTTTGATGTTGAAGAGAGACATAAATAATAGCCGCGTACCCAGCAAAGAATGTTTGTTTTAGAGTGTATGAAATGATACTCTTACTTTTCAGTAAAGCAGAAAATTTTTTAATCTACCTGATTATTGTTAAAACAGTAGTAATAAAGCTATGTCACCAAAAAGGAATAACACAACCCAGTAGAAAAAATACATAGGTAGACCCCCAAACCAATATTAAAATCATGCTAGTATAGATACAAATATGCTCCAGAACAACACCGAAAACTAAACTCTTAACCAAAAAGTAAAAACCCCATCGTGAGGCATAATACAGTACAGACGTAGAATAAACAGAAATAATCAAATATATAAAAATAACAATAAATTTTAAAAAATGTGCTGATATAACCAGCAGTTCCATGTATATGGTAAATGGTTGAAAGTGGTGTGCTACACAAAGGAAAGTAGCAAAAATTGATGAAATAAATGGGTTATGGTAAAGGTAGTCCCATATAAGATAGTGCCACGGGGGATTGAAGTAAGTGATCAAGACCACCGTGCTAGGGTAGGGTAAAGGATCCCGTTACACGCCAATTGATGCATATTGGGAAAATGGTGTTAGGCCCATATTTTCTTGACCATTGGCACACTAGGGGTGATGCGGTCAGCATCACACCGGCCACCTTAACCTTCCCAGAATGGTCCCCCAATTCACGAGGCTGGGTCGACCCCAGAGTTGCTTGCGGAATTAAAAATCCCACCTCAAGTGGGGATCAAACCATGGACCACCAAGCTATGAAGCCAGTGCACTAACCACTGTGCTACCACTGTTCCTCAACCATACTAGGTCTTAGCTTTATGAGGTGGGTTGACCAGTTCCCTTCCTTGCTGTCTTTGCATTCCCTACCTCAAGAGCAGAGTCAAGTACCCATTTACAGGTGGCTAAAATGCTGCATGATGCTTGATACTGCCAGATTTTGAACCCGGTAATTTAGCTTAAGGCAGCAAGTTCATTAGCCACTCCACCATTCGAAGGTTAATGTCATGTTTGTTAAAAAATTGAAACTTTTAGAATGGACAGCTATCTTTGGGTTTTAGAGGTTTGTTAGAAATCTTTAAAAAAAAAAAAAGGACAAAGACAAAAACAGGTAACTCTGAGTCACCTTGTCATTGTCTGAATTCGTTTTGAATAACCCATCCAGGCTGATAATGTGAAGTAGAAAGGTCATTTGGTCATTTTATTACACAGATGACGAGCTTGAGGAAAATCCCAATCAGAGTGATTTGATAGAACAAGCTGCAGAAATGTTGTACGGGTTGATACATGCCCGGTACATCATGACTAACAGGGGCATAGCACAGATGGTAAGGTCTTAACTAGCCACAGTCCAGGTTTCTGTAGATAATCTGGAAACATTTATCCTGACTATAACAGTCGTAATCATGGATTTAGAAAGATTTCAGCACTTGGTGAGAAATTATGCGATAGCTTCTTTTAGTATCATGCTTAGATGATCACGTCTCTCCACATCTTCCTGTCTCCAGTACTAGTTACCAATGCTGTTTCCATGCCATGATGTCTAACTCTAGGATCTTCTTTGTCTGTTTTTCCTTCAATCTTTCCTTGTGCAACAGTATATTCTAGCTTTCTTCTTAAAACGTGCCCATAGAAGGTATTGTTGCTTCTTTTTAATGTGAAGAATAAGCTTCCTTTGTGCTTTGGCCTCTCTCAGGACATCCTCATTACTCATTCTATCTGGTGGTGGTATTTTTAACATTCTTCTGTAAAACACATCTCTGGTCCGTAGTTCTTCTCCTACTTGTTTACTAATTGTCCATGACTCATGTATTATGTGATAACACAAATGTATTTAGTGATCTAAGTGCATTGTTAGCTGTAAAGATGTCAGATATGGTTGCTGTTTTGCATTTTGTGTAGTTTGTATGTACAGCAATACCCTGCTTAACGCTCAGCCTATGTTGCTAGAAAATGGAAATTTAAATGAAAAAGTACTGGTCTTTATAACGTAGCATAAATGGAGATGTGATCCTGATTGGTTATTTGAAACCTGGTGTACATACAGTACTTGTTTAAAAAGATAAAATGTTTGCCTCGTATTGGCGAGGCGCGTCCCGTTCAGCCTAGTCTGTTATATTAGAGCACATGTCCAGACATAAAAGACGTTTAGGTCTGATAACATAATTACATACAGTACTGTATATTATATGGTATATGAGTAGAATATATAAACCATATGGTATAGTTAATTACCATTAATAATTAATATCTTATATAGAATGTTGAATGTTACAGTAGGTAACAGACATTTGAAGATTGATGAGTTAGCAGAGTGAGGGAGGTAGCATTAGCTGTATGTGAGTGGGAGACTACAGATGTGTGTATTTGAATGGTAGGGCACTAATCTAGCCACTGTATCTCTCCATCGACTCTAGATCTAGCCACTCTCCATGACTGAAAATATTATAAAGGGAGTGTTCTGTATCAGATGATTCACTATCATACCCACCATGCACCTGGTTCTGGGACAGCTTGAATCAATAGAGGAAACGGCAGGCTAGATGTGAGAGAATGTTTAACACACTATGACTGGCTACATGCATGCATGTATGCACGTTTTTATGGCTGCTGTCAGAGGGCTGTATGAACTTGATAATTTCACCAGATTTTCTGGACTTTCATTTTAAAATAAAAAGGCCTTTAAAATACAAGAACAGTAAAGTAAACTAGAATTATGGGCGTAGTGCTAAGCGGGGTATTACTGTAGGTAAAGTGTTACACAGTTATAATGTTATTGTTAACAAGTTTAAAGTTTTCTTTTATGATGTTCTTTTTTCAATTGAGATCTTGCATATACAACAGAATTCAACAAAGAATGAATCACCAAATATTTAGCTGTAGATCACAAACAGATCATCATGGCATTGTGATGCTGGGGTGCCTGTAGATTTACTACCCACCCCGAGTAGAAGCCAGAAGTAGATTGTGTCAGCTCTGGGGAGGATAAAGAGGGTGTTTCTGCGTCTCTCTGAGTACTCCTTCCTCCGAGGCCAGATGTGTGGAACACCTTGTACAGAGAAACAAAACAACTTGCTAACACATGCAGATATCACTACATCGCATTGGGCCGAAGGGCGAGAGCCCATGTGCCGCTGAATCAATAACAACAACATTAACAACATCACAGATGAGCAAGATGTGATAATATTTAGGACACATGCCTTATTTCATTTTGAACAAACTGACATTCTTTCAAATGCTGGAAGCGATAGCTGTCCTCCACAAAGTACACCTGGATTTGGCCTAACATGTTGTCAATAGGGCATCATGTTATCATGCTGCCAGCTTACATGATTTCATTTGTAGTGTATTTTCTGTATTTATTTATTTTATTTTTTGTGTATTTGTATTTTATTTTTTTTTAATTCAAAAGACATAATTTTAAGAGATCAGCAATCATTTGTGTTTAAAATGTGTACCTAAGCCTAAAAAAAACTTAAGTATAGCTGAGACAAGTAGCGATGTTTTCTTGATCCATTGGAAGAACTAACCCCATGACGTTTCTGAAGAATCTCTTTGGTGACAGAGAAGGAACAGGAAAGCCTGCTTACACAGGCAAATTGTAGAAGAAAGCTCATGTGAGACTGTGCATGGAGAAAGCGTCCTCATCATATTAAAACAACTGCTACAGAAACCACCATTAGCACTCATGAAGTTCTTTGACACAAGCTGCCCATAGGGTACCTAGTATGATGGCTCCATACTTCTTATGGAGCATCGCAGGAACTAATAATATCAGTTTAATAAATAAATTGACAAAATATGTAAGCTGCCGTTGACATGATAAATAAAGCCAAATTTTTCTGTCACTATTTTGGAGCTCTGGACCTTTATCTCAGGAGAACAAGATTGGGCTGTTCAACATAAGTGATAAAATATCCTACACTTCAAGGAGACGAGCACTTTGGATAGGATAATGGGACCCAAAGACGCAGCAATAGAGAACGCAGTCAGCGACTCATAGCTTGACTGCCTGCGTCAGGACCAGCGAATCAGAGCTGGTCAAGACCGCACTCCACCTCCATGTGGTGGTCCTGGAAACAGTCTGCAGCAGTGCAGTCTGGCTGAGCGAGTGCGGATCGCAATGGGAAGGCAAACCCAGTCCCTAAAAAATGCTGTGCTGAAGTCGGATGTGTCAACCGAAAGGTGCAGATATCACAGCTTAGGCGTAAACAGACACAACGCAACCACCGTCCTTTTCAGGGCGAACGAGGAAGAAGGAAGAAGAAGAAGGATAGGATAAACATTGAGGACACCTGTTGATAGCATTACAAGATGGTCTTGGTTGTGGAATCTCCTTGGTAAGAGTGGTAGACGGATACCAAAACAGCACACAGAGAAAGGAATTGGGGGCAGAACTGGCTTCAAGAGCGCCTATTGTAGGCGCATTGGATATGGACAAGGGAGAGATACTGAGGATAATTAATGATCGCCTATTAGAGAATGACACTGAAATCGATGTATCATCAAGGCTAAGATTGCTGAAGTTTGGCATTAGGCATAAGACTGCCAGGGATGAACATATGAGAGGATGCAACTTGGCGTATATACAACCAGCGTTCATATCCTTTGACATTTGCTGAGGGAGACTGAGCACCGATGGGTTTGCCTAGAGTGCAATGATGTCGATTCTGAACAAAAATAGCGACAGGCAGTAGGAGGAAGCATGTTACTACATAAAAGAATACACAAAGCAACATGGATATCACCAGACCACGGCAGAGAAAATCAGATTGATCATATATGCATAAACTAGAAGTTTGACATCATTATTGTATGACAAAAAGTTATGTAGAGGAGCAGATGTGGCATCAGATCACCATCTTCTGTTAGCCAAAGGGAGAATATTGACCACTGGTCTCTCAGGCTTGTTGTCATGCTTACTTACTTAGTCATTCCCCTTCTACCGTGAGGTGTAGAGGTTTGGAAGAGAGAGTGCCAGACTATCCTATCGGCTGTCTTCCTCCTGGCCTGGTTCCATTCTAGTCCTCGGTCCTTCAAAGATTGTCTAATGTTGTCCTCCCAGCGGACTCTGGGTCGTCCTGGGGGTCTGGATCCTTGGCTCTTTGTTTCCCATGCTTGTCGTGGTAGCCGGTCTTCTCCCATTCTGCAGACATGGCCAAACCATCTTAGTTGTTACTGTTTGTTGTCATGCAAGGCAACTAATTTTAGGTTGTGCATGGGACTGGCAACCATATCGTGTAAAACAAATAGCTACAGAAACCACTGTGGCAAAAGTATGTTAATGCTGTGTGCAGGCTTCCTGCCAGGGGACTAGCTTCAATGGAAAATAATAATGGTGATGATTGTAGAACTGTTTCCTATGTCACATTAGGCTCTTGTAGGGTTTCTTCTTCTTGTTTGATCCGTAGCCCCCTGACTGGCAGAGCATTCAGTGACCATCATGCCTAGTGGCGTCTTGTAGGGCAGCAACAAATTGTCCTCATTTTGCTCTGTCAGTGCTGTGCCCCAACTCCGGTTCATGCTTTGCATCTCAGCCTCCACTTGTTCTCCACCAGATTGTCTTTGGTCTGCCTCTTTTTCGCTGTCCTTTAGGGATCCATAGCATAGTAGTTCTGGTGATGGTTTCAGGGGTCCCTTCTAGGTTTGCGATGATTAAAATTGTGTTTGATTGCTTTTGGTAAGTGTGATATCATAGTTTAAATATTTGTTAAGCGTGATGTGGTAAACATTCGTTAACTAAGATCTAAACAGTTATTAAGGGTGCTATCCTAGTTTAAACATTTGTTAAGGGTGATATGTTAATTTGAACACTTGTTAAGTGTCACATTCATATTTATCTCACATGTGTTGACAGATTGAGAAATGGCAGCAGGGAGACTTTGGGTACTGTCCAAGAGTGTACTGTGAAAACCAGCCAATGTTGCCCATTGGTGAGTACATTCTTATTGTAGGCAATATGGTTGAAACTGACACATTTGATCTTGTATGGTTTGCTGTGTGTTTAAGGGGCTGTCCTACAGTGAAAACTAACTTTTGTTCTAATAACATTTTCAAACTTTTTATGTGCTCAATAGACACAGTGTATGTTCATGAACCAAATTCCACAGTTTATTTTGTTAAAAAACGTGGTTACCATGGTAACCAAAAAAAAACATCCGCCATATTGGATTTTCACCACTTTTCGAGAGCTAAAAACTTATGTTTCCCATTGACCAAACTTTATCAAATTGCACACACATATTGTGACTGACAAAACAATTTGTCACATGCTTTTTTTTGATAAGTTTCTATTTTTAATGATTTAAAAAAAAAAATTACACTTTATTTGTATGAAAAAAATGAAAAAAAAAATATTAAAAAAAATATATCAAAGCAAATTACTAAAATATCAAAAAAGCATGTGACAATTTAAAGGTACATATGTGTACTACATGCATGCCAAATTTCAGACTGATCTATTAAATAGTTTGTAAAAAATAACATTTTTTGTTAATAAAATGTTAGTTTTGAGAAAAATGCATTTTAGTCACTGAGTTACTTGTCTTGTCCAATATACTCCATTCTGGGAGGCTGAATGTGTTTAAAATTGTCCAGCACTATATGCTGCACCTCCTTCAGCTTCCTGCAGCTGCTCCTCTTGCCTTTATCTTGCCTAATTTTTCTTCTTTCCTTCTACATGGTAACTAAAAAAAACAACCGCCATATTGGGTTTTTCACCAACTTTCAAGAGCAAAACTCCGATCAGCTGGCCACATGATACTGGAAGATGAGACAGTTCTATATTTCGGAGCTGGCATTTGCTGATGATGTTGCCCTGATTGCTAAATCAGAGGCACATCTCCAATCCAACCTGCAAGTCTGGAAGGAAGAGCTGGAGAAGAGAGGGGTGGTCATAAGCAGCTCTAAAACAAAATCCATGGTGATATCACGAGAAGAAAGAAAACATCAGATTAAGCTGGGAGAACAGGTCCTGGAGCAGGTCGACCACTTTAAATACCTCGGAGCTATTATAGACCGAAAGGGAGGCATCAAAGAAGAGTTGGCCACTCGAAAAGCAGCAGCTGGGAGACTTTTTCAGGCCATAAATCGAGGATTCCTCAGCAAGAGAGAGGTTGGTAAGAAAACGAAGATGGCTGTATACCGCTCCACCTATGTCCCAGTCTTGACATACGGATGCGAGTCATGGGCAATGACTACAACCCATAAAAGCCAGATCCAAACCTCAGAAATGAGGTATCTGAGGAAGGTGGTTGAAGTAACAAGAAGAGACATGATACGCAACCAGACGATACGTCAAGGCCTTAAATCCTACCCCCTGCAGACCCAAGTAGAACAGTCCCAATTAAGATGGTTTGGCCATGTCTGCAGAATGGGAGAAGATCGGATACCACGACAAGCATGGGAAACAAAGAGCCAAGGATCCAGACCCCGAGGATGACCCAGAGTCCGCTGGGAGGACAACATTAGACAATCTTTGAAGGATCGAGGACTAGAAGGAACCAGGCCAGGAGGAAGACAGCCGATAGGATAGTCTGGCGCTCTCTCTTCCAAACCTCTACACCTCACGGTAGAAGGGGAACGACTAAGTAAGTAAGTAAGTAAATCTTATGTTTACCATTGACCAAACTTTATCAAATTGCACACACATATTGTGACTGACAATTAAAACAATTTGTCACATGCTTTTTTTGATAAGTTTAAAATTCTATTTTTAATGATTTAAAAAAAAAAAGCACTTTATTTGTATGAAAAAAATGAAAAAAAAAATATTTAAAAAAAATATATCAAAGCAAATTACCAAAATATCAAGAAAAGCTTGTGACAATTTAAAGGTATATATGTGTACTACATGCATGCCAAATTTTAGATTGATCTGTTAGATAGTTTGTTAGTAATAAAATTTTTGGTTAATAAAATGTTAGTTTTAAGAAAAATGCATTTTACTCACCGAGTGCCTTGTCTTGTCCAATATACTCCATTCTGGGGGGCTGAATATAATTAAAATCCTCCAGGACTATATGCTGCACCTCCTTCAGCTTCTTGCAGTTCCTCCTCTCGCCTTTGTCTTGCCTCTTGCCTAATTTTTCTTCTTTTTACAAGTTTGTCAGCCTCATGTTTCTGGCTGTTGGCCAGACGTTTCCTCAGTCGCACCTGTCCAAGGCGTATTGAGTTTGTTCCAGATGCTTGACCACACAGCCTTTTTATTTCTGCACTGGCTGATGGACCAAAGTTGAACTCTCCAATGGCCACAAGGACACTGAATTTGGCTTTTTTTAATGACACAAATTTCCGTTTGCTGCAACGACTCCATATAACATTGTGTAGGCTTTCATTTGCATTTTGTGTAGCACCTAGCTGACATCGCTTCAGCAAATGCTGATCAGTAAGACGCTCATAAATAGGGGCTAAGTGCTTATGGAGCAAGTTGTAGTCTAGCGGAGTGTGAACCTTGGTCTCGTGTGGTCCGGCAGCTTCTCCTTTGGCGATGGAAGCCTGATAGAAACACCAGGAGTCTTTGCCTGGGGGACACAAATTATGTTGGGGTTTGTCGTTTGTCGAATACCCATGGTAGAGAGAAGCCATGATGGCTTGTTTCATCTCTGGGGCTGTACTATGCTTGCGGATGGCCCTGGTGTAGTAAATACACAATTTTCGTATGGCATTTTGGGTTAGATGACCACGGCCATTTCCCCCAAGGGTGACTTTTTGTTTCCTGCAGTCAGTAATCAGTGTCCTCAGTGCAGTGCCTAATCGCTTCGCAACATGGTTGACGCACTCTTCTTTGGTTATGTCAACTTCTGGTCCATATGGTTTGATGTCGCAGAGTCTGTTGTAGGCCTTGGAATCGCCATCTGATAGCAAAACAGTGTAGCGTAGCTTGTGATTTGCGACTGAACGAAGAAAGAGAACTTCACAGGCTTTTACCTCCATCATTCCGGCTGACCCTTCGTAATTATGGCAGCAGTCCTTCTGATGCTCTGCTTTCCATTTTTCAAATTTGTCAGGCTGATTTTTCAGTTGCCACTGTCTAGTATTCTCACAGGTGTGACAGAAGGAAGACATAACATGCGTATCGATGACCATGCCAGTCAAGATGTCAATAACACTGCCAACACCTATCAGTGACTTATGACCTCTAGTTAGCCATGTTGCATCAAAGCTGACAGCGATGTCAATGACTTCTTTTTTATTAATGGTACGATGCTGACTCTTAGCGTGTTCAGCTCGGACGATGCCGACGGAACGTTGAAATACTGTAGAGTGCATGGTATCCAAATGATCAAAAATTTGATCTGCATATTTATGAAATGTTTTCTGGTGCAGGCCAGGGAGGTCTAGGTTCTCACAGAAGAGATTAAATGTATATGGGCCCATTCCAGACATGAGGGCACCAAGAACAGCAGATTTGTTGATTGCATGTCCACGAGGGCCGCAGCCTGCTGGTTCCCTCTCGGATGTGTACGTTCTAGAAATTGCTTTTTCACATGTGTGACACACAACTTCCAGGAAGAAAGAGAAACCTTTAGACTTGGTGTTGTCAGTTCTTGTTTGCAATGTGCTTTGCTTACACAAATTGCAACATACATTTTTAAGAAGGTTGTTGAAGAAAGAAATATCGACAATGGTTTTATACGTAGGTTTAGGCTGAGCGCAGACAGTATTATGAGATGCAACATTCTTGCTCGTGCTCAAGCTAATTTTTATATCAGATCGACTTAGGCCAGGCACTACTGGATCTGCAATGTGAACCATGGGCCTATCGACTAGTGGGATGCAGAAATTCCACGTTGTTTGTATAGGCCTATCAGTTTTTGTATAATTCACCGCTAATTCTGTCTTACCTTTACCACTAGTAGAAATCACATACTGTCGACGCAACCTGGCAGCAGATATTTGCTTTGATCTCTTACTTATTCTACCCATTTTGAAGTAATAGAACACAATTCACTGAAATTTAAACAAGAAAAATATCGAACTTGCAGCAAACAATAATTGTTGACTGGCGGAAATGGCTGTTGCTTCTTCCACATTTGCGCACGCAGCAAAATGTTGTTATGACCAATCAAAACAGTTGTTTACGATTGTGTCTTCAATGAGTCGGGAATGAGGGAATGAGGTCACCACGTGACAACTCCTTATAAGGCAATTAGCGTAAAATTACGGAAATTTTCAAACACAATTCACTCAGAGCTATGAAAAAAAATAGTTTCGAATTTGCGATATTACGGCAGACAATGAAATTCCCTGTGTATCGATACCAAATAGTGCCCGATATGGATAGGGTAACTAAGGTATTATTGAGCAACAAATCTTGCTTTTTCGGCACAAATTTGCAAATCATAGCTGGGGGTGGGTACAGAAAATATGCTTTTTGATACATCAAATGCATTTTTTATGTTATAAAATCTTACTTATTCGATTCCTCGATGATTATTTAATAAAATAAGCTCAAAAGTAAAAAATCGATATTTTATACGTAAAATCGAGTTTTCTCTATCGGGGATCACCTTAAGGCTACATAATAATTGAAACACTGCTGTTACCATATATTAAAACCTGTGGAGGAGAACCAAATTGTAAGGATTGGATTTACCTCATCTCATTCTCATCACCTTTATCTACCATTTGGTGTAGAGATTGCTCAGGGAGCACAATAGCTGTCGGGGTGAAACATGCAGTCAGATGTGAGACCTCTGATCCTTTCTGGTTTCTTTCCAGTCTGGAAAGTGGGCTATCACTCCTCTTTTATCCGAAGGTGTCAAGGTTTGCTCCTTCCTCTTGTATCTGAAGGTTCGCCCATTCCTCTTGTACCCAAAAGTGTCAAGGTTTGCCCATTCCTCTTGTACCCAAAAGTATCCAGGTTCTCCCATTCCTATTGTATCCAAAAGTATCAAGGTTCGCCCATTCCTTTTGTACCCAAAAGTATCAAGGTTCGCCCATTCCTCTTGTACCTAAAAGTATCAAGGTTCACCCATTCCTCTTGTACCCAAAAGTATCAAGGTTCACCCATTCCTCTTCTACCCAAAAGTGTCGAGGTTTGGCCATTCCTCTTCTACCCAGCGGTGTCGAGGTTCGGCCATTCCTCTTCAACACAATGGTGTCGAGGTTCAGCCATTCCTCTTCTACCCAACGGTGTCAAGGCTCGGCCATTCCTCTTCTACCCAGCGGTGTCGAGGTTCGGCCATTCCTCTTCAACACAATGGTTTCGAGGTTCGGCCATTCCTCTTCTACCCAACGGTGTCAAGGCTCGGCCATTCCTCTTCTACCTGAAGGTGAAGGGGTTTGCCCTATGTAGGGCATTAATTTCTTCATTTGCCCGAAGGTGTCAAGGTTCGCCCATCCCTCTTGTGCCTGAAGGTGTCGAGGTTCACCCATTCTTCTTCTACCCAAAGGTGTCGAAGTTCGCCCATTCCTCTTCTACCCAAGGGTGTAGGGGTTTGCCCTAAATAGGGCATTAATTTCCTTGTTTACCCTAAGGTGTAGAGGACTGCTGGAGAGAGCATCACCTCATAATTTATAACTGGGAGGGCCCCTAGTCAGAAAGACCACACTCTGTCTTTCGAGACAGTGTTCACCTGCGGCTGTAGGATATACCTTTAGGGAATAACTTTTTACTATAACCAAAATGGAAGGGTAAGGATATACCTTTAGAGGACAACTTACTGTTATAACCAAAATGTATTGATAGAAAATATCTTTTAGGGAACAATTTATTATCGTAACCAAAATGTTTGAGTAGGACATACCTGTTGAAACAAATTGTTATTATAACAACAATGTAAAGATAGGATATACCTTTAGGGAAAAACTTATTATTATAACCAAAATGTAAGGATAGGATATACCTTTAGGGAATGGCTTATTAGTACCATAGTGTAAGGATATGACATACCTTTAGGGAACAACTTTCTATTATTACCAGAACGTAAGAATAGGATATACCTTTAGGGAAGAAAAGAGCATGAACACCAAAACAAATGTTGGGAAGAGCAGAAGACTAAGCCTGAAGCAACTAGAACTGCCACTGGCATGGGTGAAGAAGACTTCCCCGATGCCATCACAAGAACAACTATGCTATGGACCTCAGCAGGAAAATGAAAGAGAGGCCGACCAAAAATATCTTGCCGGAGAACTGATGAGGCTGAGATGCAAAGAATGAATCAGAGCTGGGGCACTGCATGAAGGATGGCTGCCGACCGAGCAAAGTGCAAGCGCTTTTTTGCCACCCTACAAAGACACCACCAGGCGTGATGGCCACTGACTACTTTGACGGTCGGGTCGGCGGCTAAGGATCAGAGAAGAAGAAGAAGAAGAGCCAGGCAGTGGCTTGTCATAAGCAATTAAAATGTATTTTTATATAGAGAAATTGAGGTATCGGCTATTTCATCATCATCATTTATTTTCATTCCTTATGGAGTGTGACTCCACCACGGCTGCTGGTCCCCTTGCCATAAGCACGCACCAAAGCATTAGTGTTTTGCATCTGTGGTTTCTGTAGCAATTGGTTTTACATGATGAGGATGCCAGTTTATGCACAAACATCAAGTTAGTTGTGTCTTTGGGCATGCCTTAAGGAAGCTGCAGGCACATTCTTTTTTAGTCTCTTTATAGTAGACCCTTGAGATCAACCTATGTTCATTTGTGTATTTGATATACATAATAAAAAAAGGTAGTCCCGTACCAGATACTACCAGAGGGGCAGTGAAGTGTTAGAGACCATTCTTGATTCAGCTGTTTTTTAAATGAGGCGGGGTGGCCAGTTTATTTCCTTGCTGCCTTTGCCTTCCTAACTCTGAGTCAGGTACCCATTTATAGCAGGGTAGACTGGAGTGCATGACATTACCAGGTTTTGACCCCGCTACTGTGCAGCGAGAGGAAAGTGCTATAACTGCTTAGCTAATTGGATGCTTATATACATATTTTGATAGAGTAATACAGATTATCGTTTACACAAATACCGTCATGAATCTCACTACTTAACTAAACATTCATATGAAAGCCCACCTTTCCAGATTATACAAACTATCTGAAGTACGATTAACTGGTGGAAGTAGTTTTTAAATTTTTGTTAACTCTTTCACGATGTAGGGGTTTTCCCATGTTTTACGCAAGGAATTTTTTGCGACTCAGATTTTTCATATAGTGTTACCATGTAAGTGTCAGTTATTTCAAAGTTTTTAAAAAATATAGTCATGTTATATATATTTAAAAAGGAAAATGGATGAGGATTCTGAATATGTTCAGTTTATAATTAAAAAAAAATTTTTTTGAGTATAAAATAGTTGGAGACTGGGAAAATAAATTTGAAAAACAAAAAAAAAACATATCAGAATTACCCACTCAAGATAGCTAATGCATCATTTATGTTATCCAAGATACAAATATTTGTAAACTACATTCATTTTGGAAATAAAATACATATGGCTCAAGTTTATACTCTAACTACTTTTCAATTGGCTTCAAGAAAAGGAAAGACACTCTTACTTACTTACTTACTTAGTCGTTCCCCTTCTACCGTGAGGTGTAGAGGTTTGGAAGAGAGAGCGCCAGACCATTCTATCAGCTGTCTTCTTCCTGGCCTGGTTCCATTCTAGTCCTCGGTCCTTCAAAGATTGTCTAATGTTGTCCTCCCAGCGGACTCTGGGTCGTCCTGGAGGTCTGGATCCCTGGCTCTTTGTTTCCAATGCTTGTCGTGGTAGCCGATCTTCTCCCATTCTGCAGACATGGCCAAACCATCTCAGTTGAGACTGTTCTATTTGGGTCTGCAGCGGGTGGGATTTTAGGCCTTGACGTATCGTCTGGTTGCGGACCATGTCTCTTCTTGTTACTTCAACCACTTTCCTCAGATACCTCATTTCTGAGGTTTGGATCTGGCTTTTGTGGGTTGTAGTCATTGCCCACGACTCGCATCCATATGTCAAGACTGGGACATAGGTGGAGCGGTATACAGCCATCTTCGTTTTCTTACCAACCTCTTTCTTGCTGAGGAATCCTCGATTTATGGCCTGAAAAAGTCTCCCAGCCGCTGCTTTTCGAGTGGCCAACTCTTCTTTGATGCCTCCCTTTCGGTCTATAATAGCTCCGAGATATTTAAAGTGGTCGACCTGCTCCAGGACCTGTTCTCCCAACTTAATCTGATGTTTTCTTTCTTCTCGTGATATCACCATGGATTTTGTTTTAGAGCTGCTTATGACCATCCCTCTCTTCTCCAGCTCTTCCTTCCAGACTTGCAGGTTGGATTGGAGATGTGCCTCTGATTTAGCAATCAGGGCAACATCATCAGCAAATGCCAGCTCCGAAATATAGACCTGTCTCATCTTCCAGTACCCCACTGAATACTTTCTTGTTCTCTCCTTACATGCCTTGATGACATCGTCCATAAGGAGTATGAAGAGGTAAGGTGATAGGATATCACCTTGTCTTACACCACTGGTGGTCCTGAACTCTTCTGACTTATGGTTTGCTGTCCTCACATAATTTCTGCAAGACTTGTAGAAGCTCTGTATAGCATGAATCAGAGGTGCTGGAATATTCTTCCTTGCCAAACAGTCCCAAAGTTTGGAAAGACACTCTTTTGTCACAAATTTTCTGCGGCACAGGTTTTTCATATACTATTACCATATAAGTGTCAGTTATTTCAAAGTTTTTAACAAATATAGTCATGTTATATATATTTAAAAAGGAAAATGGATGAGGATTCTGAATATGTTCAGTTTATAATTAAAAATTTTTTTTTTATGAGTATAAAGTAGTTGGAGACTGGGAAAATAAATTTGACAAAAAAAAAAAAAAAAAAAAAAAAAATCAGAATTACCCACTCAAGATAGCTAATGCATCATTTATGTTATCCAAGATACAAATATTTGTAAACTACATTCATTTTGGAAATAAAATACATATGGCTCAAGTTTATACTCTAACTACTTTTCAATTGGCTTCAAGAAAAGGAAAGACACTCTTTTGTCACAAATTTTCTGCGGCACAGGTTTTTCATATACTATTACCATATAAGTGTCAGTTATTTCAAAGTTTTTAACAAATATAGTCATGTTATATATATTTAAAAAGGAAAATGGATGAGGATTCTGAATATGTTCAGTTTATAATTTAAAAAAATTTTTTATGAGTATAAAGTAGTTGGAGACTGGGAAAATAAATTTGACAAAAAAAAAAAAAAAATATCAGAATTACCCACTCAAGATAGCTAATGCATCATTTATGTTATCCAAGATACAAATATTTGTAAACTACATTCATTTTGGAAATAAAATACATATGGCTCAAGTTTATACTCTAACTACTTTTCAATTGGCTTCAAGAAAAGGAAAGACACTCTTTTGTCACAAATTTTCTGCGGCACAGGTTTTGCATATAGTGTTACCATGTAAGAGTCAGTTATTTCAAAGTTTTTAACTGAATATAGTCATGTTATAGATATTTAAAAAGGAAAATGAATGAAGATTGTGAAAATTTTTATGAATATAAAGTAGTTAAAGACGAGACAGAAAAAATATTTTACTAAACAAAAAACAAAACAAACATATCAGACTTACCAATTGAAGCTAATCCACCATCCAATATAGAAATCACTGTAAACTATATCCATTTTGGAAATAAACCACACATCAAGTTTATACTCTAACTACTTTCCATGTATGCTTCTGTACTTCAATTTCTGCAAAGCAGTTTATGCTTTTTAAAATTTCCTCCCTTACAGCTGATGATACAAGGCTTTCAAAACACTGGATCGGGGTAGATGATTCATTTAGGCCTAAATTTGCGGACACACCCACTGCTCTTCCGTCTTTAGGTTGAAATCTAAAGCTATTCGTTGTTAGTTCTATATTTCTGACACACTCCTGTTTTCGTCTTTCCCCTTCTTGTAAAACTAAATTAGGTCCTACTGGGTCTGATGTTGAAGAATCAAAGTTAGGTGATAGAACCACGCCCACTCTTTCTAACATAATAGGCCTACCTTCATTCTCTGAATCGACATCACTGAAAGACGAATTATTCATCGAATTAGCACTAAAATCACTACTGCTATAGCCGTCCTCATCTTCGCTGAAATTTTCTAGCAAACTAAGGGCCTGCTGAGCACTTAAACGAGCAGGTCGCTTTCGAGAAGATGAATTAGATGCCTTCGAAAACATGTATCGAAAATAGGTAACCCAAATTTCGTAAAAAAAACACGAGGATGCAATCGGAATCGTTTTGAATTTAATAGAAAGAGTGACGCTATCACTCTTCCGCTTTAGAAATAATAATAAAAATGGCTATACTTCCGCTTCCCAGTCATCGAAAACTTCTAACTGGGATGAAACGAAACAAAAACTTAGTTCAAACCCATGAGCCAAGATTACTGGTCTCCCGTCTTTAGAAGCTAGAAATATCGACCAATATAACTGGCTCATCGTCCTGTAAGAGTTAAGTGTTTAAGGCAGTGGTTCCCAAACTTTTTTTTGCTGGAGACCCTATGTTTTTATTTTTTCAACTTATTTCATATTACAATTACATTCTTTCATGCTAGTATGATTATTCGTGCTACAGGCCTATATCTTTTTATCCAAACACCTGAAAACTGAAATATTCTGAAAATTGAATATACTTTCAGAGACTTGGGCTACTTTTCGCTCACAATTTAGATGATTTATAAACATGTTGGGTGACTTTTGGCAATTTTCTGAACATATTTTGGGCTACTTGTCAATTGCGATTTGGGCGACACCTGAAAACTAAAAAAAAATGAAGTTTCCGAAACAAAACTGTTCCTGATGATTTTGGATAGAAGGACACAGGCCTGTAATTTGATTATGGTATCTCTGTTGGGCATTATTTATTTCTTTTAACATCTTTCATTGTAGGTCTTTCAGATGTACCAGGAGAAGCAATGGTGAAACTGTACTGTCCAAAATGCCAGGATGCATACACACCAAAATCATCTCGCCATCACCATACGGATGGAGCTTACTTTGGTACTGGCTTCCCCCATATGTTGTTCATGGTCCACCCAGAATATCGACCCAAACGACCTGCAAATCAGTTTGTTCCAAGGTCAGTTGTTATATTGTTAGTTAGTTCCTTATATGTTGGTCAGCACAGTGAAGAATTAGTTTATCAAATTTGATATAGCAGTTTGAAGATTAGTTCCTTAATTTTGAAATTGCAAAGTAGGAATTAGTTCACCATATGTGAATTAGCAGTATGAGAATTACAGTTAATCCTCGCTAATCTCGGGGGTTAGGTTCTTTGAAAACCCTGTGAATATGGAAATTCGCAAAAACAGAACCATTAATGAAATAGGGAAAAGGGGGTTGGGTTCCTGCGGGCCCTGTAAACCGTACACTTTTGCTACCTATCACCATAAACACATAATTTTGTGTACCTTTCTTGTAAAAAACAGCGTATTGATTATACTGTGCATTTTATAAATGTATTTTATACACTATATTCTTTGTAATAGTACAGTATGTTCATTCTTTTGGTGTAACAATACTAATTCACCTTTACTGTCGCCACTTATTCACACATCCACACGGAAACACACACATTATTACAAAATCCCTGGAAAACAAACATTGACAAAATTTACACAGAACATTTAAAATTAAGAAAATGTCACACAGACATCACAGAACAAAGTTTATCTAATAAACATACTTTATCTTTGAGGCTCATCACAGCCTTCTTGCACTTAGGCACACTCGCCAACACACTTGCACTACGCTTGGATGCTATTATTAATTTAAAAAAAAATCAAAAACAGCATAAAACTTGCAAAAAGGTGGATGAAAATATGCTCAACAAAGACACGTGTAAACACAACAAAAGCCACGAGAACAAGGAGGCAGCCTCTCCTTGCTGCGCGGTAGGCACCTCAAACTTTTTTGGCTACTGCACATGGCCACGAATACTTGCGAGGTGCCTGCGAATGGCAAAAAATAGGTTACACTTTATCTCGTGCCAATACGAAACACACGAATAGTGAGGATTGACTAATTCCTTATATTTTAATAGGCAGTTTAAGGATTAGTCAGTTATATAGGGTGTCCCAAAAAGTCTGGAACCATAAAACAAATAAAGCAGATGGCAGTACCAAGAGTTTTAATCATAGAATGTGCTTATTGCATCAACCATTGTTCTTAATACACAAATCCAGATGATATACCTTGTCAACAAGCACACATTGCTGCAAAGGTAAAAATATATGAATTTTTTTCCTCTTGATTCCAGACACTCTGTAAATTAATAGGCAGTGTAGGAGTTAGTTCTGTATGTATGAATAAGCAGTGTAAGGATTACTTCTTACATGTAGGGTAAAATTGTGGGAATTAGTTATTAGTTCTGGATATTTATGATTTGACATTCCTGATTAAAGTATTTGAAAATGCAGCACATGGTTTGAAAATGATAAACCATAAAACATATTTGTATTACCACTTAATGGGAAATCTAGCTTCTTCTTCTTGCGATCGCATCTTTGATGTTTACACCGTCAGACGAGTTCTCATGATGAATTCGACTGTTGTTTGAAGTTCCTCTTTAGCTCCATATAGCTTTGAGTTTAGTGTTGAGTCATTGGGCCAGTATATCTTTCTTAACTGGTCATACAGAGGACAATCCTGTAGAACATGCTCAGCAGTTTGTTCGTTTAATCCACATGTGCACAGTGGTGAAGCAGACAATCGTAGCTTGTGCATGTGTTTATTCAGTTTGTTATGCCCTGTCCTGAGGCGAAAAATAGTTATCTGTCCTGCCGATCGAGAGTGTGATAGTCGTCTTTGGGTTGGTTCTGTTCTCTTCTGATAGTCTGGATAGCTCTCTTTTTCTCAAAGTATGTGACCTCATTATCTTCTTGTTCACATTCTCCTCCCTTTTTTGCAAGTTTATCTGCCTTTTCATTTCCGGGTACACCACAATGAGATGGTACCCACTGAAGTATGGTTCTCTTTTTGGCAGCTACCTTGTTTAATTCATTTCTCAGATGCGGGAGTTTACCACCCTTGAGAGCTTGCAGGACAGACAGCGCATCTGTGAGGATGACTACCTGGTGGCAGTCAGAGTTGGTGTTATAAATCATATTTGCAGCTTGCTCTAGAGCTTGAACCTCAGCTGTATAGTTGGAACATAATTTACCAGTGGGAATGTGCCTAGTCTCATAGTGGTTGTCAGGATTTGAGATAAAGATACCGGCACCTCCATTCCTAACAGCACTAGTTGCTGATCCATCTGTATAGGCATGTATCCATGATTGATCGGGATAGCTTTCTTGGATCATACTCAATGTAGCAGTTCGTTTTTGCAGATCATTATACTCACATCCACTTGTGAGACCACTGACTGATGTATTAATTTGGAGGGCATTGCTGGCCTGCTCCCATGGTACAGGGTATAGGGTGGGCTTCAGTGGTGTTGTCTTCACGGATAGGTCTTCTTGATGCTGTCTTTTAAGTCTTTTTCCCCGATGCACAAAGCTGCTACGCTTTAGACGTCCCAATGCCAGATCATCTAGTCTTGCCTTCATTGGGTGCGTTGGCATACTGTTGTACTTTTCCATCTGGATCATGGTTTTTGTGTCTCTTCTATGGGACAATGTCTGTAATCCAGCAACCTTCTGCATCTCTGATATTGGTGTAGTTTTCATGGCTCCTGTAATGAGCCTGAGAGCTTGATTTTGCACCTTGTCCAAAGACTGCAGATGTGAGTTAGCAGCTGATGACCATGCTGCTGAGCTAAACTCTAAGTGTGGTCTTATTACTCCATTATAAATCTTCTTTAGATTTCGTTCATTTGCTCCCCAGTTTGTACCTGCTAATTTTCTGAGTATGCCTAGTCGTCTTCGGGCCTTTCCTTCTGCATTTTCAATATGCTTATTCCATGTAAGCCTTTGGTCAAATGTCACCCCAAGATAGGTGGGGTAGCTTTCTTCCTTGATCACGGTTGTCCCTAGGTGTATGTTAGCTGCTTTGTCCTTGGGGGCGAGGGAGAACAGTGTTGTGGAGGTTTTGTCTGTGTTTATTGTGATAAGCCATTTCTCTGCCCATGACACTAGCATGTCTGCTGCCCGCTGCATTCTATAATTTGCTGTGGTGACGTTTTCATCAGCGCACCAGAGTACTAGGTCATCTGCATATAAGGCAGCTTTCACTCCTGCAGGGAGATCTTTCACCAGGTCATTGATGTAAACAAGGAAGAGTGTTGGGGAAATTACTCCTCCTTGAGGTACCCCCTGATGGAGCAACACTTTTCTGCTCTGCAGACCGTCAAGAGTGACTCTAGTTCTCCTGTTATGCAAGTATGGCTGGATCCATTTCATCATGTTGCCTTGGATTCCACTTCTCCTAAGTTTTGCAATGAGGCCATCTTTCCACACCTTGTCAAAGGCCTGCTTGAAGTCGACCCAGATCGTTAGGACCTTTTTCTTCTCCTGGAAGGCATCTTCTATTGCTTGAGACAAGTAAGTAACTTGGTCTTCTATACTGTAGCATTCTCTAAATCCAGCTTGTTCCGGCACCAGGATCTGCTCAGACTCTAAATACCATTTCAACCTGTGGTTGACTATTCGCTCCATAGTCTTCCCAACACAGCTTGTGAGACTGATTGGCCGGTAACTTGCAGCCTCGGTCTTACATTTCCCTTTCTTTAGTATGGGTATTGTGATGGCTTCTCTCCATACTTGGGGTACCGTTCCTTTCAACCAGCTGTGGTTGAATATCTCAAGCAGTTTTGTCTTTGCTGCTGGGCTCAGATTTACTAGCATTTCGTTGCTGATTTTGTCTGGGCCGGGTGACTTTTGAAACTTAAGCTTGGAAATAGCGTTCTGTAGTTCTCCTAGTGTGATGGGTTCCCTCATTGGGGCAGGAGTATCTGTCTGTCCCATGGTTGCCAGTATTTCTTTTCTTATCTCTCTCTGATGGTCTATGGAAATTAGCTAAATTATCTTTTAAGAAGGCAGGAGAGTTCTGGTAACTAAATCATGTTGTAAAAAGGCAGGAGGATTATAGTAAATAAATTGAGCTAAATCCTCTTTTAATAAGGCAGGAGATTCTTGTAACTAATCTAGCTAAATATCTTGTAAGAAGGCAGGGGATTCTGGTAAATAAAGCTTGCTAAATCATCTTTTAAGAAGGCAGGATGATAATGGTAAATAAATGTAGTTTAAGAATCAGGTAAAAAAACCCTGGGTAAATCATCTTTTAAGAAGACAGGAATTCTGGTAACTAAATCTAGCTAAATCATCTTTTAAGAGGATGGGAATTCTGGTAACTAAATCATCTTTTAAGAAGGCAGGATGATTCTGGTATATAAATCTAGGTAAATCATATTTTAAGAAGATGGGAATTTGGGTACTAAATCATCTTTCAAGAATCGTTGGAGATTCTGGTAACTAAATGTAGTTAAATCATCTTTTAAGAAAGCAGGATGATTCTGCTAAAGAAATCTAGCAAAATCATCTAGTTATGGTTTTTTTTAATTTTTTTATAAAGGCTAGAAAATGGTGACTTAAATTAGGCTTTCACTTCACCTTCCTTTCATAGTCAAGTCAGTATCTTATTGGCCAGGAGTAGATTCCAAACTCACAACGAAGACCAAAGCTAATGGTATATAATGCCTGTGTCACCACCACACTTCTATATGGCAGCGAGACATGGACAACCTATGCTAAGCAATAAAGAAGGCTCAGTACCTTCTATCTACGGTGTCTATGCTACATCCTTGGTATTTCTTGGAAGGGCAGATTGACAAATGCATGAAAGATAGTCTCATCTCAAAAGATTTTTTATGGGCAATTGGCAGATGGCAAAAGAACAGTTGGTGACCACGACTGAGGTTCAGAGATGTGTGTAAGAGAGACATGAAGCCATGGACATAAATCCACCAGCCTGGGAATATGAAGCTGCTCCCTACAGTGCTAGCTCAGATTGGACGAAAAGAAGCCCTCACAACAAACAAAAGAGAAAAGATCACACCTAAAAGAACACCAGGCATAAAAATAGCTGAGGGCTATCACCTCAAGGGCGCATTCCCATAGTCAGTTATGACTGAAGGGGGCAACTACTATAGGGGTAGATTGTGAACTGCTATTATGTTGAACCATTTAAAAAAAAAAAAACTTTGACTAGGGTTGATCGCTTCCATTTATAACCTTAACTGTACTAAACATTGTCAGTTAAAAGTGTTTGAATAGAGTTGATCACTTCCATTTATAACTTTAACTATACTGAACATTGTCGGTTAAAACTTTGACCAGAGTTGATTTCTTCCATTTATAACTTTAACTATACTGAACATTGTTGGCTAAAACTTTGACTGGAGTTGATCTCTTCCATTTATTACTTTAACTGTACTGAACATTTTGGCTAAAACTTTGACTAGAGTTGATCTCTTCCATTTATTACTTTAACTGTACTGAACATTTTCGGCTAAAACTTTGACTAGAGTTGATCTCTTACATTTATAACTTTAACTATACTGAACATTGATGGCTAAAACTTTGACTAGAGTTGATCTCTTACATTTATAACTTTAACTCTTAGTATACGAGCGGCCTTTCATGACTACCATTACAGATTTTGCAATAAATAATTTATTTATAAAGATAACATAAGTGTTATATATCAAAATGTGAAGAAATGAAACCCCTATATCATGCACGTAACTAAATTGTTCAGTGGTTTTAAACATGCATTCAGCTATAAATTTTCGCTATTGATGGGGATCGATCATCGGCCTCTCTAGAAGGCCGCTCATATACTAAGAGTTAACTCTACTGAACATTGACGGCTAAAACTTTGACTAGAGTTGATCTCTTACATTTATAACTTTAACTCTACTGAACATTGACGGCTAAAACTTTGACTAGAGTTGAGCATTTCCATTTCAAATGTGACTGTTCGTCTCCTTTTGCACTCTCTATGGAGCATGGAGTCATACTGCAGCTTGCCCTATTGTAGAGAAAGTCTGCATCAAAGCACACGCTTGTGCAGTAATGGTTGTTGTAGCTTTTTATTTCACACAGTTAATTTGCCAGCCCCCTTTTCCCAGTCTCACATTAGTTGCCTTTTACAACATGCCTGATGGAGCAGTAGTCTCATTGTTTGTTTGTCACTTCAAAGACCTCTGGGTAAAATGTAACTGGGGTGGGACATGTCCATTTTACAAGGTCAGACTTGACGTTTAAAACTATATGGTAGAACATGTCCATTTTACAAGGGTCAAACATGACAGTATAAAACTATATGGTAGGAAATGTCCATTTTAAAGGAGTCAAACATGACAGTTTATATGATAGGACATGGCCATTTTACAAGGGTTAAACATGATAGTTTAAAACTATATGGTAGGACATGTCCATTTAACAATGTAAAACATGACATTTTAAAACTATGGTAGGACATGTTTATTTTACCAGAGTTAAACATGACAGTTTATATGATAGGACATGTCCATTTTACAAGGGTTAAACATGATTGTTTAAAACTATATATTAGGATATGTCCATTTAACAATGTAAAACATGACATTTTAAAACTATTGAAGGACATGTCCATTTAACAAGGTAAGACATGACAGTTTAAAACAATATGGTAGAACATGTCCATTTTACAAGGGTGAAACATGACAGCTTATATGATAGGACATGGCCATTTTACAAGGGTCAAACATGACAAACTAAAAAGCTATATGGTAGGACATAATGATTTTACAAGGGTCAAACATGACAGTGTAAAACTATATGGTAGGACATACTTAAGGGTCAAACATTGCAGTTTACATCTATGGTAGGACATTTCTTTTCAAAACTCTTACAAGGGTCAAACATTTCAGTTTAAAACTATAACTACTTTTGGGCATTTTCATTTAAAACCATTACTAGGGTAAGACATTTTAGATTTAAAATTTCCATTAAGACATGGAAGATTGAGGAGTTTGAAGTATATAAAATCTAAGCTCCCTAGTGAGTGAACTGTCTAGTTGTTTATGTGCTCACTAACTGATTTGATGACTTTCAGACTGTATGGCTTTAAGATCCACCCACTGGCCTACCAGCTACAATACCAGGCAGCGTCCAACTTCAAGTTACCTCTAAGAGGTACCGGCCATCCCAACAGCAAACGATAAATTCACTGTCTCGTTAGGACAAACCTGGAGTACTGTAACTTATCAATGATGAGTTTATTAATTTAAAAATATAAATGTTGAATTAGATAAATTAACATGTTAGATTTATTGTTTTTTTTCATTTGGCTTGGTCTACTGTTTCATTTGATATGCTCAAACTTCAAATAGATTTTCAGTTTTTAGGAAAATATCATCAACATTAATCATGCACTTAAAAGTTGAAACCTTGTCTTCTTTGCTGCAAACATGTATGGAAATGTAATGGATTGTTTGACCAAGCAGGTTGGAGGGCAGTCATGGATGCTCTTGGATTGTTATGTTGAAAAAAAAAAAAATAGTCACGAAATACCTGTTTGAAAAACTTGTAAATATTTAATATGTGGTCAAAGTTTTTATGCATACAGCTCTCCAGGGTAAGAGAGGTGTAGGGAAACCACAGAACACATGGAGAAGAGTATCGGAGGAGAGAATCGGAGAAGAGAATCTGAGAATTGAGTTGGAGAAGAGAATTAGAGAAAAGAAATGGAGAAGAGAATTGGAGACGGAGATGAAAGAAAAGAAGAAGACATGAAAAGACCTTGAGCTGAGGGCAAAAGACTTGGCCAACATTTGTTGAAGACCCATGCTCCTTGAAGAGATGATGATGATGAAACAGTCTTGCACAGACAGAGGCAAGTGAATGCTGAAGAGTGATGATGATGATGATGAAACAGTTTTGCACAGACAGAGGCAAGTGAATGCTGAAGAAGGATTCTGAAAATCTGATTGCCAAAGAGAGAAGTTAACAAAATCAAACTAACAGGAGCATTCCAAGCAATGAATAGAAAAGTGGAAGTAAGAATGAAGTTATCTGATAAAACTTGATGTGGAACTTGATGTGGAACTTGATGTGGAACTTGATGTGGAACTTGATGTGGAACTTGATGTGGAACTTGATGTGGAACCAGGCAAGGGAAGTGGGTGAGAAGGTCAAGGAAATTATAATGCTAACAGATGGAGGATATACCTGAATGGAAGCGTGAAATTACAGGACTCTGTGTACAAGGGAGCTATGGACATTGATTGGTTGATGTATGGGAGCAGTCAGTTTCCTTAGGGCTCCTTACACAGCTTAGAGCCACCAATATAGTTGGTTGCCTTGCCAGAATCCAGCACCAGCCATTCACCTGCTTTTGGAGCAGTGGTTTTAGAGACAATTTGTTTCACATCAGGAGGTTGTCTGCCCCATTCACAATTACTTATTAGTTGCCTTGTACGACATGCCTAAGCGTCTTCTTCTTTGATCATTAACCGCTGACTGTCAAAGCATTCAGTGGCCATCACGCCTGGTGACATCTTGAAGGGCAGCAACAAACTGCTTCCACTTTGCTCAGTCGGTGGCCATCCTTCGTGCAGTGCCGCTCGGCCCCAACAGCTTCCCGCCAGGTTGTTTTTAAGTCAGCCTCTCTTTCGCTTTCCTTCGGGGGTCCATAGCATAGCTGTTCTTGTGATGGCACCAGGGTCTTTTCTGAAGACGTGGCCAACCCAACTCCAGCGCCTGCCAGCCTATGATGGTGTACATATCCTCTTGGTAGCTCCGAGTAAGCAGTTCTTGGATGCTGATGGTATTTGTAAGCAGTTCTTGGATGCTGATGGTATTTGTAAGCAGTTCTTGGATGCTGATGGTATTTGTAAGCAGTTCTTGGATGCTGATGGTATTTGTAAGCAGTTCTTGGATGCTGATGGTATTTGTAAGCAGTTCTTGGATGCTGATGGTATTCGGCCAAAGAATGCGGAGACTTTTCCTACGGGTGCAGTAGGCCTGTTCTTTCTTTGTCTATTCAGAGACCCTTGGAGACTACTCAGGGAAATGTGTGGGACGCAGGTCGGCTAAAGTGGCATATTTGGGTTCTTTAGGGTAGGAGTCAGCTACTAGGTTTGACCAGTACCCCATGTCAAAAGCTTGATGCATTGCCATTTCCACGAGATAAAAGAACCAGATTGATTTAAAAAAAAAAAAAAAAAAAACAAGAAACCAGGTGGTTTTATTTTTATACAAGTCAAACTGGGTAAGCAGATGGAGCACTTTCCTCTCACAATTCAGTGACCGGGTTCTGGGACTGAAACCGGGTAGCCTCACACTGCAGTCTACCCAGCTGTAAATGGGTGCCTGACTTCTCAAGAGTTAGGGAAGGCGTAGGCAGCCACACCTGGGATGGTGAAGTCTCTGACACTTCACTCCCGTATGGCAGTTTCTGCTGTGCGACTACCTTTATCTTTAAGAGTTAGTCTAATGGCTACATTAGCACTTGGTATTAATGATTTTTTTTTTTTTAAACTGTGGCTTGTGTTATGTCAGTGCACACCTTATGTCCCTTTCTGGGTTCAGTCCGTTTCGAATTTTCATTTTTATCACCGCTTGTGCCAGAAAGACCATCCCTCGGACACAACTAAGCTAATTGAAATAGAGAAGTCAAAGTTGACCTTGAGATTTGACAACCCAACATTTGACGAAAAAATGATAGGGGGGGGAGACACACACAAAGGAATGGTAAGTTTATGGTAAAGGTAGTCCCATTGCAAATACTGCCGTAAGCAAATGAAGTGTTAGATACTTCACTTTACTGGGTCCAATCTTTTTGAGGTGCGACCAGTTTTCTTCTCAGATGCCTTTACTGTCCCTAACTCAAGAGCAAAGTCAGTTACCCATTTACAGCTGGGTAGACGAGCTTGATGCTACTAGATTTTGAACACAGTACCTTTGCCATGAGAGGCAAGCGCTCTTACCATTCTGCCGATAGGATGCACTAAAGGAGTGGTACTGCTCAATTATGTGTGGTGTTAACAGCCATAACCTCTACACTTCACGGTAGAAGGGGAACGACTAAGTAAGTTAACCGCCATAAAACTGGAAGTAACCCCTGCTGGGGTGATTTATCTCTAGTTGCTGACCACTGCTTTAAAGTATTGTTAATTCAAGTCAAATCTATCTATTGAACATTGCAACGGTGAAGCCGTCATTAAATGTTTTAAAAAGAATTGGTGGAAGTTTCTGCATATTTAAAGACATTGTGTCTTGAATTATCAAATTATGAGAATATCTGGTTTAACATTCGTCACCGTGTCACTGTTTCAGAGTACTCACCACTTTCAGATACATTTGATATGTATTTATGGTCACTTTTGATGTATTTAACCTGTACTAGTTGATGGCCAACCCAACTCCAGCGTCTGCCAGATATGATGGTGTGCATGTCCTCTTGCTTGCTCCGAATAAGCAGATCTTGGTTGGTGATGGTATTCGGCCAAGAGATTCTGAGAATTTTTCTTAGGCAGGTTGTGTGAAAAGAGGACAATTTCGACATTTCCTTCTCTGTAACTCTCCAGCATTCCACACCATAGAGAAGCACAGAAAGCACACAGCTCTGATATAATCTTAATTTTGTGCTGTACTGAGAGGACTTCCAGACGTTGTTTAGACTATAAAAGGCTGTTCTTGCTTTGTCGGTGGCTGAGGATCAAAGAAGAAGAAGTTGATAGCAGAGAAGCTGCTATATAATATTAGAAGTTGTTCAATTTGTTCTCAAGATATTCCTTTTGACAGATTAATCCAAGTTTGCTGCATTAGACTCATATTACCTATCATTCAGCTTCTGATAGATTAATCCAAGTTAGTTTCATTAGCTTCATATTCCCTTTCATTCAGCATTGTGTCTCTTGATGTTTTCACTCCATTTTTTAATAATTCTTTGTTGGACCTTATTCTCAATGAAGATTGTTTCCAGGTTGTATTATGTGGACGGAGGGGTGGAAAAATTATGCTCCTGTGCTTTTGTGTAATATCACTGTTTCACCAAATAAAGCATCTGTTCATAATTTGCAAAAGGTCCAGGGAGATGGGCTTCATTGTCATTATTATTACATTGTTGTTATGCAGTTCAGTTATTTATTTTAGTTTATTTCTGATTTACGTGTAATCTTGAAGTAACCATATGTAGAAGTTGTTAGCAATTATGACCACCATGTGCTTTGACAGAGTAATCGTCAAAACGAAAAATATGAGAACTCTGCACTTACTCACCTAAACAAAGGATGTATCTATATTTTACGTGAACAGTAAATGCAGCAAATTTGCTCTGTAAGCACACTTGTTGAAATTGTTACCGTCGGGGTCTATAAACTCAACCACAGTTTAACTAAATAGTGGGGCTCGGATTGATTTAAAAAATCTTAAATGATTAATTGAATTTCTGTAATCTGAGGTTAATTGATCGATTCCTAACAATTTGATAAATTATTTAAAAAAATTATAAATAACATTTTTTTTAAAAAATCACTGAGGACATTGTTTATTTTACTTGTGATAAGGCAACGTCGTCCTGAAAAGTTACAACCAAACAATTTATTATTATTAACCATACTTGCCGAATTCCATATCACAAACCTCTAAGATAGCAAATGCTCACGCATTTAAGCAAAAAACATAAACATAGCTAAAAATGGAATAATCAATTACAATTTGTTTTATCAATTAATTAAAAATTTGTTTCAACTGATTAATCAATTAATTAATTGTTAAATGTCTCGGCCCTACGAAGTACTGATTGCTGTTTAAATGTTGCTGCAGATGGATGTCTGTAATTCATTCATTTGGCTCCCTTTTAATTAGTTCACTCCAAGCCACTCTGTCATGTTCCACTGTTCCATGTCTTTTTCACGTCTGTCTCTCATTATCTTATTCTTATTTTGTCCGTCTGCTTCTGTTTTTCGTACACTCACAATTCCAGAACAAGGACTGTATTGTAAGGCTATCAGAAAGTTTCCTCAGCATGTATTGTTGTTGTTGCTGAGCTTCTGACTCTTTTGCAGCCCATGCCAAGTTTATGTAGCTGTTGAGTAGTTGTTGGGGAGCCCAGCAGTAGTTGTCTTCTTTCTGTGGAGAGTCCTGGGCAGGTCAGCAGCACATGCTGAACTGTCTCATATGGATGGGTACAGTTGAGGCAATGAGGCTCATGTATGAGGTTTAATTTGTTTTAAGTGCTTGTTCAGTCCAGTGTTCTTCTGTTCTTAGTTGGCCTCAGCGTGTATCCTATCCAACACATACATATTTTTCTTATCTCTTGTTTCACCGATATTTGTCTGGCTGTTTCCACTAATTCCACCCTGGTGATCCCTCAGGTCATTTCAGTCCTTCTATTCTGTTCAAGCTTCCATTTATGAAAGGTTTTTGTTGTTGTCTATGTTTTAAAGCCATACAATAGGACTGCCATGACAGCGTCTGTAATTGTGTCATAGAAAACCTCATGTCAACAACATAGAAGATGTTAACATGGGAACAAATAGCTAACAAACTCAACTTGAAAGTAGTCAGATATTATATATCCTCTTCATCACTGTTGGCCTAGAAACATGGTCAATGAGCAGGCAGTTAGCAGAAAGAATAGAGGCCCTTGAAATGTGTTATTGTTGTTCAGAATCAACATCATTGCACCCTGGGCAAACCCATAGGTGCTCAGTCTCCCTCAGCAAACGTCAAAAGGTATGAATGCTAATTGTTCCTGTTACGTCCCAGTTGCATATACAACCCTGGATGCATCCTCTCATATGTTCATCCATGCCAGTCTTACACCTAATGCCAAACTCCAGCAATCTTAGCTTTGATGATTCATTGATTGCAGTGTCCCCCCGCTAACTGGCGATTAATTATCCTCAGTATCTCTCCCATGTCCATATCCTATGCAACTACTATAGGTGCTCTTGAAGCTAGTCTATCAGCTGTGATTGCCGTGAACACCAGCATGACCAGGACAGTAGATCCACACCAGTTCCCAAAGATTTGAGTGCTTCTGTGGAGGTTTTCCATTCATGCTGTAGCCATCCATTTTGGATCTTCCGAAGCATTGACTGAAAGTCTGACACAATAACTGCCCTTCTTAATGAAGTTTCAGACAACCTCCTTAAAGCCGCAGTAGCTGCCTCTATCTCCATCCTCATGCTGGAGATCGTTTTCCTTGAAATGTGACTAATTACAAGAAAAGTGCCACATCTCATAGAGAGAGAAGAAAACAAGGAAGTCTTAGAAAAACTAAGAATAAAAATATAATTAATGAGATATAAAAAAAATTAGATACGCTTTTGTGGACATACAGAATATCATAACACATTGCTGAAAACCAAAATAGACAGAAAAAGTTGAAGGCAAGCGAGCAAGAGGCAGACAATGCTATAAGTGAGAAAACATCAGGAGATGGACCTAGGAATGATCCTGTCAGATTGTACCACCAAGGCAAGAGACAGAAGATGGAGATCCATTTCAGCAGATAATCAGCGTAGATCTGATCTTAAAGGCCACATTGCACTGTTGTTTTGTTGAGAATATGTGTTTAATTTGAAGTTGCAACGAGAAAAACATTTCAGTACCCCTCAAATTTGTCGTCCTAATGTATTGGTATGTCTAGAATGCTTTATATCTAGATAAACATGTAAGGGCTGAGAAGGGTGCCATGAGCAAAAAGGGGTTGAGAACCTCTGTTTTATATCACCTTTTGTAGCCAGTCACCAACCAGAACCCCTGTTTTATATCACCTCTTGTAGCCAGTCACCAACCAGCACTCAAACTGTTTATCACATTGTGTAGTCTGTAGATCACTCATCATCATCATTCACTTAACTCTCATAATAAAGAACTATCAAACTTAAAAGTTTTTTATATTTGGACATGTGCCCTAACATAACCAAAAAGGTTGAACGAGACGCGCCTTGCCAAAATGAGGCAAAATGTAAAAAAAAAAACATCCATTTTTTTCATTTTCACTTCTTAAGCAGTGTGAAGCCATCACTGTAGCTGATACTCTTGTAGAAAGCCTGGACCAAGCCATCACTGTAGTTGATACTCTTGTAGAAAGCCTGGACCAAGCCATCACTGTAGCTGATACTCTTGTAGAAAGCCTGGACCAAGCCATCACTGTAGCTGATACTCTTGTAGAAAGCCTGGACCAAGCCAGCACTGTAGCTGATACTCTTGTAGAAAGCCTGGACCAACCAATCACATACTCTTGTAGAAAGCCTGGACCAACCAATCACAGACTCTTGCTGCTGTGGTCCGTTTGTTTTACATGATGAGGTTGCCAGCTCCCCCATGCACGCCCTCTTATTAGTGACCTTGTACGACATGTCTGAGGGTACAGTAGTCCTGTTCGTTAGAGACCCCTAGGAATTACACAGGACCTATAGGTCAGTGCTTTGGGTCAACTGTGTTGTAATGGCCTCTAGGAATTACACAGGACCTATAGGTCAGTGCGTTGGATCAACTGTGTTGTAATGATCCCTTGGAATTACACAGGACCTATAGGTCAGTGCTTTGGGTCAACTGTGTTGTAATGACCCCTAGGAATGACACAGGACCTATAGGTCAGTGCTTTGGGTCAACTGTGTTGTAATGATCCCTTGGAATTACACAGGACCTATAGGTCAGTGCTTTGGGTCAACTGTGTTGTAATGACCCCTAGGAATGACACAGGACCTATAGGTCAGTGCTTTGGGTCAACTGTGTTGTAATGACCCCTAGGAATTACACAGGACCTATAGGTCAGTGCTTTGGATCAACTGTGTTGTAATGGCCCCTAGGAATTACACAGGACCCATAGGTCAGTGCTTTGGATCAACTGTGTTGTAGTGACCCCTAGGAATTACACAGGACCTATAGGTCAGTGCTTTAGGTCAACTGTGTTGTAATGGCCCCTAGGAATTACACAGGACCTATAGGTCAGTGCTTTGGATCAACTGTGTTGTAA
Organism: Oreohelix idahoensis; assembly: GCA_024509875.1. NCBI lineage: Eukaryota > Metazoa > Mollusca > Gastropoda > Stylommatophora > Oreohelicidae > Oreohelix > Oreohelix idahoensis. Next base: position 354,772 of record JAMPIV010023121.1, read on the forward strand.
TGACCCCTTGGAATTACACAGGACCTATAGGTCAGTGCTTTGGATCAACTGTGTTGTAATGACCCCTAGGAATGACACAGGACCTATAGGTCAGTGCTTTGGGTCAACTGTGTTGTAATGACCCCTAGGAATTACACAGGACCTATAGGTCAGTGCTTTGGATCAACTGTGTTGTAATGGCCCCTAGGAATTACACAGGACCCATAGGTCAGTGCTTTGGATCAACTGTGTTGTAATGGCCCCTAGGAATTACACAGGACCTATAGGTCAGTGCTTTGGATCAACTGTGTTGTAATGGCCCCTAGGAATTACACAGGACCTATAGGTCAGTGCTTTGGGTCAACTGTGTTGTAATGGCCCCTAGGAATTACACAGGACCTATAGGTCAGTGCTTTGGATCAACTGTGTTGTAATGACCCCTAGGAATTACACAGGACCTATAGGTCAGTGCTTTGGATCAACTGTGTTGTAATGACCTCTAGGAATTACACAGGACCTATAGGTCATTGCTTTGGATCAAGTGTGTTGTAATGGCCCCTAGGAATTACACAGGACCTATAGGTCAGTGCTTTGGGTCAGCTGTGTTGTAATGGCCCCTAGGAATTACACAGGACCTATAGGTCAGTGCTTTGGGTCAACTGTGTTGCAATGGCCAACAGGGGAGGGGAATGGATAGGTGAATGTTCAAATTCTTGTAACGCTTTTTTATTTTTTAGTTGTTACCTCTGGTTTGTTTTCCATTGATCAAAGCTTGAGTAATTTTGGCCATTTTTGGTTACATCTTGTTTTCCGTGAAACAAAATTGTGGTCATTTTTTGACAAGTAAATTGGAGTATTGTTGATCATTTTGACTAATGAAGCAGATTGCTGTTGGATCATTTTAACATAAATGTGAGTTATGTTATTGGGTCCTTGTAGCAAATAAATCTGATTTTACAAAAAATTCCAACCAAAATTTATGACTTTCTCTTGAAATAGTTCCTGTAGTCCTTGCCTTTGTTTTCATTGTCAGGTATTAGTACTGTTTCCTCAGATAATCATAACTTATTTCTTGCAATTTACCATATATACTGGAGTATAGGTCGATCCGATTATAAGTCAACCCCTATACTTTAGGATTTAAAAAGCTTCCAAAATGAAAGATATTTGATGCAGAACTCCAAGATATACGTGATGACGCATTGTGAAGATAGACATGTGAGGCAGAACTCAAAGACCAACTTCAAGAGACAAAAAGTGATGACCATTTGAGGTACAACTTAGACTTGGGAGACACATAAAGATGGACATTTCAGTCTGAACTTAAAGACTTGTTGACACATGAAAATGGACATTTGAGGCAGAACTCAAAGATAGACCTGGAGACACATGTTTAAGGCCTACTCAAAGATAGATATGGTGACACATGAAGATGGACATTTTAGTCTGACCTTAAAGACTTGTTGACACATGAAGATGGACATTTGAGCCTGAACTTAAAGACTTGTTGACACATGAAGCTGAACATTTGAGTCTGAACTTAAAGACTTGTTGACACATGAAGATGAATATTTGAGACAGAACTCAAAGATAGACCTAGAGACAGATGAAGAATGACTTTTGAGTCAAACTCAAAAATAAACATGTAGACACACAAAGATGGTCATTTAAGACAAAACTCAAAGATAGACATGGTAACACATGAAGATAGACATTTGAGGCAGAACTCTGTGTTAAACTTGGAGACATGGTGATGGGCATTTGAGGCAGAACTTAGACTTAGTGACACACGAAGATGGCAATTTTAGTCTGACCTTGAAGACTTGTTGACACATGAAGATGGACATTTTAGTCTGACCTTAAAGACTTGTTGACACATGAAGATGGACATTTGAATTTGTAAATAAAGACTTGTTGACACATGAAGCTGAACATTTGAGTCTGAACTTAAAGACTTGTTGACACATGAAGATGAACATTTGAGACAGAACTCAAAGATAGACCTAGAGACAGATGAAGAATGACTTTTGAGTCAAACTAAAAAATAAAACATGTAGACACACAAAGATGGTCATTTAAGATAAAACTCAAAAGATAGACATGGTGACAGAAGATGGACATTTAAGACAGAACTCAAAGATGGACATAGTGACACATGAAGATGGACATTTGGGGCAGAACTCAATGATAGACTTTGAGACCCATGGTGACAAGCATTTGAGGCAGAACATTGACTTTGTGACACATGAAGATGGTCATTTGAATCTGAACTTAAAGACTTGTTGACACATGAAGATGGACATTTGAATTTGTAAATAAAGACTTGTTGACACATGAAGCTGAACATTTGAGTCTGAACTTAAAGACTTGTTGACACATGAAGATGAACATTTGAGACAGAACTCAAAGATAGACCGAGAGACAGATGAAGAATGACTTTTGAGTCAAACTAAAAAATAAAACATGTAGACACACAAAGATGGTCATTTAAGATAAAACTCAAAAGATAGACATGGTGACAGAAGATGGACATTTAAGACAGAACTCAAAGATGGACATAGTGACACATGAAGATGGACATTTGGGGCAGAACTCAATGATAGACTTTGAGACCCATGGTGACAAGCATTTGAGGCAGAACATTGACTTTGTGACACATGAAGATGGTCATTTGAATCTGAACTTAAAGACTTGTTGACACATGAAGCTGGACATTTGAGGCATAACTCAAAGACTTGTTGACATACGAAGATTGACATTTGAGGCAGAACTCAAAGATATTGGAGACACATGGTGATGTGCATTTGAGGCAGAAATTTGACTTGGTGACACATGAAGATGGACATATGAGGCAGAACTCAAAGATAGACTTGGAGACACATGGTACAGACATTTGAAGCAGAACTCAATGATAAACTTGGAGACACATGGTGATGGACATTTGAGGCAGAACTGTGACTTAGTGATACATGAAGATGGACATTTGAGGCAGTAGTCAAAGACATGGAGACATATGGTGATGGGCATTTGAGGCAGAACTCAATGATAAACTTGGTAACACATGGTGATGGACATTTGAGGCAGAACTCAATGATAAACTTGGAGACCCATGGTGGTGGGCATTTGAGGCAGAACTTTGACTTAGTGACACATGAAGATCGATATTTGATGCAGAATTCAAAGATAGACTTGGAGACACATGAAGATGGCTATTTGAGGGTGATCTCAAAGATAGACTTGGTGACACATAAAGACGGATATTCGAGGCAAATGCACAAGTTGGACTTGGTAACAAACTGAAACAGAACCAACAAATCATACAACCAAAATATGAATGAAATTACATTAACTAAGGTGATATGGTTTCTGCCCAGTATAATAGATTATTAAATATCTTGTTATTTTACCTGGAATGTTACTGTACACCCGAGTACAGTTTGATTCCAAATAACATACGAGGTGTGATAAAAAAGTATCCGGAATGGTAGCATTAGTCTGGAACCGAGCGACAGATGCGATAATCACGGTTCACACATGTAAGAACAAAGCACTACTGTAAACAAACCAGATGAGCAGGGCAGATGTGGCTCACGCCACAAGCATGTTAAGTTCCAAAGTCAACCTGTGCCTAGCAGCTTCCGGCTGTGTCGCTCGGTTCCGGACTTGTGCTACAATTCCGGATACTTTTTGATCACATCTCGTACACTTTTCAAAATGCTCCCTATTGTACTCAGTAGCCCTTCAAATAATAAAAGTGAAGGCAAATGTATAGGGAAATTAAAATGTCACTGCCTACTTGTAGTTGTTTTACTAGAGCTGCAGAGCATTTTGCTCTTTTCCAGCCAATACCAAGTTGAAGACTCCTTGGTATTATCTACACTGTAGATCTAGACTTTTCCTGTGGCTTTTCTGCCATTCCAAAACATGCTGAGTTGAAGTCATGAGCTCCAGTTTCTCCAGCTTGGCTTACATTTAAATGATTGCTACATATGGTCCCAAACTAGGAGCTAGAAGTGTGTGGCATATTGTGCATTCCCCGCTATCCAAGGGGGCTCTCCAACTATGCAGAGCTAAAATACTATACTCTGGTTCTGGGCTCTCCCAAGGAATCGCCACATCCTGCACAGAGCCACTTCTGAGCTCCCCCCTGCCTATCATTGGGTCCACAGTGAGAACCTCCTGCATGCAGTCAACCAGGTCAAAGCCAGAGATTCATGTCTGGGGCTCAAGTGATTTCTCCAAGTTTAGTGTGCAATGCTTGGTTCTCAACAAGTTTCACCACAGTGTGTGAATGATTTCAAGAGTCATTGAGAGTGTAATAAGCCTCACAGACTGAGGTTCACTTCCACTTATGTATATTGTAGCATTGTGCATAACTGGTGGTCATATAAAGATGACTCCAGATACGCCACCTTCATGCATTCACTGGCAATTTAAAATGTTTATATCCACATTTGTATCCATTGAATATATGTGGAACACATGTCAAAACAAGGAACAATGGCTGCCATTTGAGTAATATGTTTTATTTTTTTTCCAGAAATGAACTAAAATAAAATACAATCTAAGATGGCAGATAAATGGATGTTACAACAGATGGCAAAAAATTGCTACCCTTTATAAAATCATGTGTGTGTGTTGAACAGGCTTGATCTCACTCTGAGTTACAATATTAATGTGATATGGCATTTTATGTAATAATAAAATGGTATTCAATTCTCTGTAGAGCCACGGTAGAGCAGTGGTTTGTGCACTAGCTTCCAACCTCGGCGTCCTATGGCTTGAAATGGTGGGATTTTTTTAGACTGCAAACGGCTCTGGGGTCAACCCAGCCTCATGAATTGGGTACCAGAGCAACTCTGGGAAGGTTAAAGGTGGCTGGCATGATGCTGACCACATCACCCCTAGTGTGCTGATGGTCAAGAAAATATTGGCCTAATACCATATTCCCTATATGCCTCTGTGGACATGTAAATAGGATTCTTGGCCCTTTTTTACCCTCCATATTCTTGCGTGAAGGCATATCTGGAGTCATCCTTATATGACCACCAGCTATGCACAATAGAGATGGCTACTGTGTGTATGTGTCGAAACAATGCTTCGAAACAGCAGAATGTCCGAAAGATTTGACACACAGCCTGCTAATTGTTTCGACACAGTTTCAGTTCCTGTCTGCCTCGCTGTTTTGCAGAGACACACTGTCTCACTGTCTCACTTTCCGTGGGCCTTTGTAAAATTTGAATCAACCATTCGGAACATTAGTATGGAATATCAAACATGTCATATTTTTCAGGGATGTGTTATGATGACTTGATTTTACAAGTGATATTATTTTTGCTGAGAAGTTATAGACACTGGAAATTGTGTCAGTGCTGCAGTTGTCAATGTTTTAGGCACTATGTTAAAGTTGAAAGTGTCCGTGTGTTCGTATAAATGTAATGGACACTTTATTAGCTCTGCTGATATCTGTGTACTCGGTGTGGATTTGAACCATTGTCTACCAAAACTAGCTTACTCTAGTTTGATATCATGTGTTATTATTACTGTTATTATTATTGTTGTTTTTTATTATTTTCACATATACTGCAGCTATCATCATATCTCCGTTTTATTTCATCATGATGAAGACTTGTGTAAAAATACTGAATTGTGGTCACACGAAATGCCATAGATTTTCACACACGACAGTAGCGCGCAAGTAAAAACAGTTCATGTATTGTAATGTATACTGTCTATATTGGCAATCCTCCGAATACCGGTCCCAAATGACTCAATACGGTTTGTGTTAGAAAATATCCCTTACAGGGCCTCATTTAGTAATGCCGGTTCAGGGGCGACATTAAATGGGGAACAAAAATCTAAAATTACATTTTAATACTCAACAACATTGGTCGACTAAACCATGGCATCTATGATCATACTGTTGTTGTTCATGCTAATAATTTCGTTGACCCTGTACACAGTGAAATTCACACCCAAACTATTGAAGGAGTGTAACATGGTGTTTTGGTGACTGTTTATTACCAGATGTTAAAGTCTGTTTGCTCATGTGAATTCTGGTATATGTACCGTGTTGAAGTGTCGCTGAGTAGGCGTGTCGTTGATCACCAGGACAGTGTAACATGGACGTGAATCTAGGTCACCAGCGTGAGGCACTGCCAGGATGTAGTGAAGTCACTCACACGCAAACAGCATACATGTTCACAGGTGTGTAGAACAAATGATAAGATGTTGTAGTGAGTAATGGTGTGTGAATACAGCAGATCGAGAACACGAAGTCGTGTAGGCTCTTAATTAGGGACACACAAACTCACTCCATCACACATAGAAGTCATAGATGTGGTTAATGCAGATGACTTTCTCTTCAACATTTATTACAGTAATAGTACGTTGACGGACAACACAGTCAGTAGAACAAGGAACATGGACATTTCATGTGTAGTAATGCATATAACCATCGAGCATAATCAATCCTGCATAGCTCGTATGTATGATGCTAGTAACGTTGGCTTGATAATATATATTTTCATACTGTAGCTCAGAGCTCCTGACTAAACGCGTCAGGTAGTCTTGTGACAAATATAGTTGCTTAATATCGAAGTCTGTGAACTTGTTGATAAAGTCAAGACTTCATCTGGCTTCTCCTGCCAGACACTTCTTCTTCTGCTCAAAGATATAGGCCGTAATGTCGGGCCTCATAATGATTGATGAACAACTGTGTATTTTCATAGGCAGGCATTATCTTCCGTGCCGAAACATACCGCCATAATGCGGGTTTCATATAAATATACGTTCATTGTGCTTCTATAAAGTAATTCGACGAATAGACTTAGTTAGCTACATCAAGCACACATAATGGACTCTGGATCTCAAGAACTGTGAGCGCTACTCACAGGTTCATACTAAATGTTCTGCAATCTTGGCATAATAATAAAGTTTATTTTACCTTGGACAGAATCCGAGAAATACACAAATAACCACTGTCGTCATTCTAGACGAACAGAATAACTCTGGGGAGAATCACTAAGATCACAGTTATACTGAAGACTCTCTTTCCCCCAGTTAATGCAGAGAAGAACAACGGACGTCTTGTCCGGTCAGAAAACAGCTCATCACTCCCAGACGGAAGTCTTCTCGGTTCGCGCTAAAAACTAGCGCATGCGTAGACAGAACAGATTTGAGAACAGTTAACCCCATCTTAAGACAGATCAACCACAAAGAATAAACACAGGGAAGATAACCCCAAATCAACCTGTCCCAGGGAGTTAACATACAGTTCTCTACCTTCGATCGTCAAAAGTATTAAATAGATTTACGTCTTGTGAAACCGTCAAAAATGACAGCAACAGACTACCACACCCTCCGGATAAAAAAAAAATGAAACTTTTTTTTTGTTGTTGTTGAAATACATCAACGAGCGAGATGCAAAAAGCTCATAATGCATGAATGATGCGCCAATGAAAGGATCAATATAAATATAATGACGTAATGTCAGACCCAATCAATGCACAATAGCGCGTCTAGTGAGAACAAAAATTCACCTCACAAAATAAGGAAAATATTTTCTCCAAGTAAAATATATCCAGCAGGTACCATGAAATAAACATCAGTTGCTGGCGATGCTAACAAAAATCACATACATATAAAAAAAATGCAATTTTATAGTAATGTGAATGATAACATATGGAAAAGTCATATAAACATATAAATCTATTGAAGTTTCATGTTATATAATGACTATCATCTAATGGATGGACATAATCAAAATTTGTAAAGTCATTCTATACACATATGACAATACAAGTGTATAATCTAACAAATAGAAGATGGCATCCACATAGAATAAATCAATTCTGTATCTCGGCGATCATGTAAGCAGCATCCACGTAGTATGTAAGGAAGACATATCGCAACATCAAGGTTCTCAAAAGCACTCCGTACCTGGTACTAGTTTGCACTGAGAACAATATAAATGACACAATTAGCAACATGCTATAATGTACTATAATTACAAATACATGTTTAATTGTTAAATGTGGCCGCATTAATTTTTTCGACCCTTATGTTATGTCAACTCAACCTTCTCCATTACACTAAAGATGGTAATAGAGAAAGCAAACAAGTAATTTACCACTCTTAGGTATCAGCAAATGTGTTAATATATATATTGTTATAGTGAAGAGACATATGTCTAGCAGTGTATCAGGAAAATCTAGGACACAAGACTTAAGTGGACTCATGTGGGCATCTAGACAGTATGTCTGCCATCACATTATCCACACCACGGATAGCTCGCACCGTGAAATGAAAAGGTTGAAGAGCAATAGCATATCGAGTAGATCTCGAGCTCTTCAAATTCTTACACTGAATAGCCGTAAGAGCTTTTTGGTCTGTGTCCACTATGAAATGCGCACCAAGAAGGAATCTTTGTAACTTAAGGATTGACCAAACCATAGCCAACAATTCATGGTCTAAAACTGAGTAATTCCTTTCTGCCGCATTCAGTTTCCTAGAAATATACATTACAGGATGCAGAGTTCCTGAATACTCTTTCATTAGTGCCGCTCCGATCCCTGTGGATGAGGCGTCACCACGAAGAACAAGTCTTATCAGCAATAGGTAGCCTTAAGATAGGTGGGGATGAGAACGAATTCTTAATCTGATCCAATGAAGCTTGACATTCCTGAGACCAGCACACCATGTTAGGAGACCCTTTCTTCAATAGGGTTGAGAGTGGTGCCATGATAGAGGATAGATTCTTAATGAATCTTCCGTAGAATTGTATTAATCCCAAGAGACTACGTACTTGTTTTTTTTGTTTTAGGCACCGCGATATTTAATATCTTAGAAATGTTTTGGTCCTCTGTCTTCATTAGACCATGACCAACTCGATGACCCAGGAAAGAAATTTCACTAAATCCAACATAGGCTTTAGAGGGTTTTGCAGTCAAAATATGCTCGCGTAGAGTTGACAGTAATTCATTTAAACCCAAATAGTGATCTTCCCAAGTATTACTGAAAAGACAGATGTCGTCTAAGTATGCAATGACATCTGAACAATATGAGAGAATTCGACGCATCATGCGCATGAAAGTAGCCGGGGCGTTCATAAGCCCGAAAGGCATAAAATTCCACTGAAACAAACCCCTAGGTGTTGAGAAAGCAGTGAGAGGTTTGGCGTGTTCAGTTAACGGAACTTGCCAATAGCCTTTTGACAAGTCAAGTTTTGTTAAGGAATTGAGAGTTAGATAGTCTAGTAAGTAGATCTTCTAATAAAGGCATAGGTTCAGCATCGAACTTCGTAACTTGGTTCAATTTGCGATAATCTACGCAAAGGCGTATGTTATTATCTTTCTTTCGAACAATAACCATGGACGAAGAGTATGCTGAGGTGGATGGTTCAATTATCTTCAATTGTATCATCTCATCCAATTCTTTCTCGACTTGTGCTTGGAAATGAATAGGAATAGGATATGGTCTTACTCTGATCAGAGTATGATCAGTAAGTATAATGTCATGCTCAATGACATTTGTGTGTCCAGGAATGTCGGTAAGGACATCCTGAAATGCTTGTAGCGTAGAAGATATTTGTTGCTGTTCTTCAAAAGACAAATTAGAAGAAACAGTAATGTTTCTCCATGATTCCGCAGAAGTGGAATCACAGGAAGAGGTAGATTGACATCCGAAAAAGAAGTTTCCTCATCCTGTATAACTGACAGGGATGATATGACCTTGTTGGACTGGAGAATTGTCCGTCGCCTGGAAAATAGGCTGCAAATAGTCTGGTCACTCATGATATTCCGTAAGCATATTTATATGGAAGGTTTTATGCCTTCCATCAATATCGACAACATAGTCGACATCGGAAATCTTCGAGACTATTGCATATGGACCTTTCCATGTAATAAGAAGTCTGTTCTTTCTGGAAGGGAGTAAAACAAACGCTTTGTCTCCAGGACAAAGTTGACATAGGTGTCTCTTCTTATTAGCAAATTGTCTTGCCTTTTCCTTAGCAAATTCGGATGAAGTTGCTAGCTTGCATGCTTCAATAATTTTTTTTCTGAGAGCAATGACATACTCATATGAAGATTGTGTGTCATTGTCGATATCATCAGCAGTTATAAGATCATGCAGCAAAGACATAGGACTGCGCGGTCGCGCACCAAAGACAAGTTCAAAAGGAGAAAATCCTGTATGTTCGTTGGGGACCTCCCTATAGGCAAAAAGAGCCGCGGGTAGGACCCTGTCCCAATCCTGAGGATGATCCTCAGTTATCTTACCCAGTAAGTTCTTGAGTGTTCTATTAAGACGCTCCACTAACCCATTAGACATTGGGTGATAAATACTACTCAAAGATCTTTTAATGTGCAGAGTAGACATTACCTGCGACATTGTCTCTGATATCAATTGTGTGCCACGGTCTGACAATATTCCCCCAGGAAAATTTAAACGAGAAAATATAAGCCAAAGAGCGTCTGCGATATCAGCAGTGAAAATGCTCTTAAGAGGAATAGCCTCTGGCCAACGCGTGCACATATCAACGCACGTAAGGATAAATTGATGTCCCCTGGCCGATTTAGTCTTAAAAGGGCCAATGATATCTATGGCCATTTTCTGAAATGGCCGAATAGGAATGTCTGCAGCCTGAATAGGCGCAGCATGCCGTGGACCTCTAGATTTGACCTCTTGACATATTTTGCAAGACTGGCAATAAATTTGTATGTCTTTATTGACAAATGGCCAAAAGAAAGACCCCAGAACTCTCGACTTAGTTCGGGAAAAACCCATGTGTCCAGCACACTGAGAATCGTGTGCATGTTGAAGAATTAAGGCTCTCATACTTTTGGGTACGAGAATTTGAGAATGCATAGTCGCGTCTGAGTGTTGTACCATACACACTAGTATACCATTCTTCATAGTGATATATGATTTGCGATTCTGATTCGGATCACCGTTTTTAGCAAGAAGAAAGAATTTCTTTACAGACGGGTCTTTTTCTTGTAATTTCACAAACGAGTCATGCGAAATCTCCAAGTTATCCTCTTGGCTACTTACTTCATTAACTTCAGTAGATGAAGTTTGAGGAATAAGAGCTTGTGCTCTTGTTACCACTGCATTGGCTGTTTGCATATTCCGTTCTTCCCAGGCGGCAGTTTGCTGCAGGGTGCATTCCTTAACCCCGTGAATATGACCGATTATAAGATCCGCAATAGGATTAGGTAGAAGACACGCGTGGACATCTCCCGTAAAGAAAGGAGTTGCAATGTGAATAATAGCAGTCGAGTAATTTTCTACTGTGCCACCAAATGTTACACATTTAACTATGTTTCCCATGGCACAGCGAGGATCTATAAGCGATTGCTTAACCCCAATAGTAGTGCACCCAGAATCAAATAGCACTGAGACTAGGTTACTATCCACGAGACCTTTATGCAAGATAAGCAATCCTCTCCCGTCATGCGCAATTGCAGCAGGGAGAGCGGGCAGAGGGTGACCACAACTTAAAGTAGTTACAGTGGTCGGTTCAAATAATGTTGAGCATTGGGTGCATTTAGATGCTCTCCCAAAGTCAAAAGCAACACAAGTGACAGCATTAGAATTTTTGTTATCGTTCACTTGATTATTGGCACCATGAGACTCTTGTTGTACAGAGTTTCCCTGGTGATATGATCTCTTTTTCTTGTATTGAGATCTACCACGATTATTATTCCCTCTGAAATTATCATAGTTTGATCTACCTTGACCACCGCTCTGGTTCGAATCCCAGGTTCCATAATCACTATTGTCATTACCCCATTGATTATAGTGTTTACCTGTTTGGTTTCGATGCCCCCGCGAAGGATAGCCTTGAAAGTGTCTATAGTGACTACCTCTCCGCAAATTTCCATAATTATAGGACCCGAAATAACGAGGGCTATCTGATCGCCTCCAGTTCTTTGAAGAAGACCCATTATATGATGGGTTACCCTGATTCTGATCATAATTACGATTGCTCTTATTGAAGTTGTGTTGAGCACCTTGGAATTTATTCATAAAGTTAGGGCCATATGGTGCTGCAGAAGCAACCGGCAATTCTTCTTTTACCTTAGCATTGCTAACAGTAGCATGGGGATGTGCAGTGACGTACTGGCAGCAGTATTCTTCCATGTCTTTTATGTCCTTAGGTTTACGCTCATGAATAAAAGCAAGGAAAGATTCATTGACAGATGACATAACTTTATCTCGAAGTAATAAGTCCATAAGGGCTTCATATGTTTTTTCTGTTTTAGACAGCTCAATCCAACGTGTGAATGTAAGACGAATCTTAGTAATAAAGTCAGAAAACTCTACTCCAGTTTCTGGTAGCATTGTCTTAAAACAAAGACGATAATCTTCTTTTAATTGATATCTTTTAAGTAATGTTGCCCTGACAACATCATAATTAGTTCTATCAGTTTCCTCTACTGCCATTACAGTACTTAATGGATCACATGAAAGTAACTCCATCAGTTGTCCGACATATTGTTCCTTATCTACCTTATGCGTTACTCATGTTAATTGAAATCTATCAAGGTAGAAGGTTATGTCGTCCTTTAGAGGGTTGAAAGGAGGTAATTTAACCTTGTAAGTATTCTTCTTTATCTTACCCGCAGTTGATTGAGGAGCACTCATATTCATCACCTTTAATTTCTCCAACTCCAAAGCTAATAGCTTTTCCTCATGTTCCATTTGTGCTTTCCTCAGCAGCAGCTTGAAATTTCCTCTCTTCAGCAGCAGCAGCAGCTTGAAGTTTTCTCTCTTCAGCAGCAGCTTGAAATTTCCTCTCTTCAGCAGCAGCAGCAGCTTCTCTGTCTAATCTTTTATTTTCAGTTTCAGCAGCAGCTTGAAGTTTTCTCTCTTCAGCTTCTCTTTGTCGCTATATTCTTCTATCTTCAGCTTCTCTGTCCAACTGCATTTGCATCCTTTTCTCTTCAGCCTTCTGTGCCTTGGCATATTGAGCAAGTGCAAACTCTTCCAATTTCTCACCAGCTTTGCCAAGGGATTTCCCTTGATCAATAAAGACATCTAATGTAGACATTCTGTCTAATAATATGAGATCAGACCTGAAAAATTGAATAAATTACCTTATCCCAACCTCAATGGGAGACAAGTCTGTAATACCAGACTTGTATACTCACTTCACCTTATTCTATCCCAATCTCCGTGGGAGACAAGTCTTTTAATCAAAAACTTGTATAATCACCTTGTTTCTTTACAATAATATGATCATAAATAACCTCTGTCTGAAAAGTGCATCATATTAACAATAATAGTTCATGACCAAGTATATATATAGACTGTGTATGATAAACATGTATACAATAACAATACAAAAAACGTTCGCAGAAGTCAAATGATAAATAAAGCTTAACTAAGTCTAATGTTGTAAAAAATTACAATGATAACTGCGAAAAATCAACACAAATGACAACACTATTATAAACAAAAAGGTGTATAGAAATAAATGAAAGGAAGGAAGAGAGCAGACAATTACAAACAAAACAAATCAAAAATCAAAGAATGGAAAAAAAATAACGAAAACGACACTAACACATCTCGTCACAGCTAAGAAAAAAAAAAAATGAAAAGTAGCAACACACGTCGCTCGCAATTTCCGCTGTGGGAAATATGCACAGTCCCTACAGAAATCGCTCTCAGTAGAACCTCTGTCACGTGGTATATTCTACAGGAGTCACCAGACCCAACCAACCCGCGAAACATACACACTAACACAATATGTAAACAAAAAACATGTGATATGTGAATACACAATAAAGAACGTGTGTAGAGGAAGGCTCAGTTGAACATAAATAAAGGCACAGTTTACTACACAAATGGGCCACTTATCTTAAGCACAATCCTCAAACACCCGCAAAGATGCAGTACAATGCGGTACAACTGTAAACAACAATGGAAGACACCGTAATTTGACTACAGGTAGTGGTCTCCAAAGTGTAGCTACAAAAACATTCTCGACACCAGTTGAAACAGGAAGATCCAACGTCGATATGTTTGTAGAATAATATGTAAACAACAGTTTGACCGCCTGAGCTTTAACGTAAACAACATGACTTGACAATATATGTCCATTGACGACTGTCAAAATGTAGAAAGTTGTTTATCTCCAACGTACAGTGTAAATGAAGCTCCTTAGTAGCTGTGGTCCATGAAGCATTATAAAGTATTGACCTGCTTACCACTGTTCGCTGCGTATCTGTCAATCCACAATGTTATGTAGACACCCACGAATCTGGTTCACCAGATGTAACAGTCAGATGTAACACTCTAGTGTTGCGTTGTTGAAACAGATTAGTATAGCCCCATCAACTGGGCACCAGATGTAACATGGTGTTTTGGTGACTGTTTATTACCAGATGTTAAAGTCTGTTTGCTCGTGTGAATTCTGGTATATGTACCGTGTTGAAGTGTCACTGAGTAGGCGTGTCGTTGATCACCAGGACAGTGTAACATGGACGTGAATCTAGGTCACCAGCGCGAGGCACTGCCAGGATGTAGTGAAGTCACACGCAAACAGCATACATGTTCACAGGTGTGTAGAACAAATGATAAGATGTTGTAGTGAGTAATGGTGTGTGAATACAGCAGATCGAGAACACGAAGTCGTGTAGGCTCTTAATTAGGGACACACAAACTCACTCCATCACACATAGAAGTCATAGATGTGGTTAATGCAGATGACTTTCTCTTCAACATTTATTACAGTAATAGTACGTTGACGGACAACACAGTCAGTAGAACAAGGAACATGGACATTTCATGTGTAGTAATGCATATAACCATCGAGCATAATCAACCCTGCATAGCTCGTATGTATGATGCTAGTAACGTTGGCTTGATAATATATATTTTCATACTGTAGCTCAGAGCTCCTGACTAAACGCGTCAGGTAGTCTTGTGACAAATATAGTTGCTTAATATCGAAGTCTGTGAACTTGTTGATAAAGTCAAGACTTCATCTGGCTTCTCCTGCCAGACACTTCTTCTTCTGCTCAAAGATATAGGCCGTAATGTCGGGCCTCATAATGATTGATGAACAACTGTGTATTTTCATAGGCAGGCATTATCTTCCGTGCCGAAACATACCGCCATAATGCGGGTTTCATATAAATATACGTTCATTGTGCTTCTATAAAGTAATTCGACGAATAGACTTAGTTAGCTACATCAAGCACACATAATGGACTCTGGATCTCAAGAACTGTGAGCGCTACTCACAGGTTCATACTAAATGTTCTGCAATCTTGGCATAATAATAGTTTATTTTACCTTGGACAGAATCCGAGAAATACACAAATAACCACTGTCGTCATTCTAGATGAACAGAATAACTCAGTTATACTGAAGACTCTTTCCCCCAGTTAATGCAGAGAAGAACAACGGACGTCTTGTCCGGTCAGAAAACAGCTCATCACTCCCAGACGGAAGTCTTCTCGGTTCGCGCTAAAAACTAGCACATGCGTAGACAGAACAGATTTGAGAACAGTTAACCCCATCTTAAGACAGATCAACCACAAAGAATAAACACAGGGAAGATAACCCCAAATCAACCTGGCCCAGGAAGTTAACATACAGTTCTCTACCTTCGATCGTCAAAAGTATTAAATAGATTTACGTCTTTTGAAACCGTCAAAAATGACAGCATCAAGGTGTATGGATGCAAGCAAAGAGGAAACAACGTTACCAAGGCGGCACTAGTCGTGGAAAGTTTCATTCTTATTTAGCAGAGTTTAAGTGGCGCTATAGTCACAAACAACATGTTTTCGGGCAGTATTTACAACTTTTGTGCAAAAATTTCAACATATAACCTTCTAACATTATTAATACGTATTGACTTCACTTCACTTCACCGGGCGCCAAAAAGTAACTTTTTGGCAATTTCTGTGTTTCAAGAGTAGTTTCCCATTCATTTCTACTCGTATATTTTTTATTATATGTCAAAATGAGGCCCTGTAAGGGATATTTTCTAACACAAACGGTATGGAGTCCATCTGGGACCGGTATTCGGAGGAGTGCCACCGACGGTCTTGAAACAGCGGAGTGTGTCGATTTGCCCACCTCTAATGCACAATGCTACAGTATATGTATGTGGAAGTGAACCTATGTCTGTGAGGCTAATTACATCCTCATTAACTCTTGAAATCATCCACACACTTCCAGGGATTCCCCCTGTGGTGAAACTTGTTGAGCACCCAGCATTGCACACTAAGCTTAGAGAAGTCACTTGAGCTCAAGGCATAATTCTCTGGCTTTGACTTGGTTGACTGCATGCAGAAGGATCTCGTTGTGGACCCAATGATTGGCAGGGGAAGCTGAGAAGTGGCTCTGTGCTGTACATGACAATTCCTTGGTAGAGCCCAGAACCAGAGTACACACGGCTGTTTGCGCCTTCTAATAAGTCACTACTTTAGTTTCGTGCCCTTTCTCTGACCTGAATGCAATAAATCTTGTTAACCGGCGAACACATGGATCATTTATGTTGGAGGGAAATATCAGCTGACTTTGGCGTGAAATGTAAACCAGTTCAAGTGCATTCCTAATAATTGCAGGACAAAAGTAATTAACTAGAAAATAACTTCCTGCAAAATACTATCGCTCTGTGGATTTTTGTTGCTTTTTTCTTATTATTTGCTTTGTGAAAGCCGTTACAAAACAGCATCATCATTTGAGGAAAATATTACCGATAGTAATGGAATTTCTATTTAAATATCTCTAAACAGCCTAGAGAGTTTTAAATTATAAAAAAATGTTGAGGAGTCAATTTCATCAGGTCAGAGATGACAAAAACAGAAACACGAAGGGGCAGAAAAAAATGCTGACAAGAGAGATTAGGCACAAATGGGTGCTTGTGGATATGAAAGAGTTTGTGGGAGATGATGGACGAGGGCTAGAGACACCATTGGTAAGTTTTAACGATTTATGTGGTTTTATTTGTGGGCTCTTCAGTGACTTCAAGAGGGAGGACTTATTAACGTGGCATAATAATTGTATACCAGAAGATCAAGTATGGCTTAAAATTAGGTACCACAAAGTGATTTTTGTTTGCACAGAAACACCAGAGAAAACAATGTAGTTTTGAAGCCCTTGGTAAATCAGGAAATTTGGTACTTTATTTTTTAAAATAGGACAACAAATAAAAAAGTTATAGCATTTTAAAAAATGTGGGGACTTCGCAACATTGAAAAAGTTACATCACCAACTTCAGAACACTGCCGTCTTCTTAAATATAATCTTACAACTTTCTCTGACAAACAACATATAGTCTGGAATATACTGATCACACAAAGAAAACTATAGAGCTACATCATGAATAATTATCAATATATTTGAGACCAAAAATTGCAAATCTGCAAAACACATTACCGAAAAATATAGTTTGTTGAATGAAAGTCAATATTCACAACATCATATTTCAAAAAGTATAAAAGGTACAAGCTTTAAATTTGTGCATATTAATCTGCATACTACATAAATATATCTCAATTTTTTTCAGAGGATTTAAACATCTATTTGTTCT
Organism: Oreohelix idahoensis; assembly: GCA_024509875.1. Classification (NCBI taxonomy): domain Eukaryota; kingdom Metazoa; phylum Mollusca; class Gastropoda; order Stylommatophora; family Oreohelicidae; genus Oreohelix; species Oreohelix idahoensis. Next base: position 372,305 of record JAMPIV010023121.1, read on the forward strand.
AGTATAATTTTTTTAAATGTGTCCAGAGGCCAATTTGTTGCAGGGGAAGAAAAAAGTGTGAAAATGAAGAAAAATTTTTTTTTTTTAAGATACTGTCCATATTTCATTTAAAAAAATTTGTAGGCAATAATTAACAACATCTAAACAATAATTAGCAACATCTAAACACTATATTTTTTTTAAAAAGAACTGGTTATTAGCATTTAAAAAGACATTTTTTAACTGGAGAAGAATGATCATGGCGCACTCTTTCCCTGTGAGAGGGCAATGACGCCTCAAAACCTAAATGCTTCAGAAGTCCAAAATACAATTCTTTGATATTTCCTGATAGTTTAATGTCCTTATCATTCAATATTAATGTCCTTATCATTCAATATCAATTATCTGTATCTTACCTCTACACCTCACGGTAGAAGGAGAACAACTAAGTAAGTATCTTAACTGAGCCTTAAGATTTCTAAGGGCATATCGTCCTTTACAAATTTTATCCACACCCTCCTTTGTGGTGCACAGACCCCCTTGGCTTATGATTGTGTTATATAACTCTAACTTCTTCTCTGCATTTTTAATATCTTTCTCTTTTTTCCTCCTATTCTTGTCAGTTATTCGCTATTTAATTTTTTCTTTGACTGCCCTCTCTGATTCTTTCCGTATTTTCCATTTCAGTCTATGTTTTGGGTTCTTCGATGTCACTCTTGTATTCTCTACTTTTATTTTATCTGCTCCTTCCACTTCTCCATTTCACTTTTTATCTGTTTGTAGTGCGTTACTTTGTGGTCTGTAGCTTTATGAAAAAAAAAAAAAAAAAAAAAACTACAAGCAGTCTACCTCGAGCCATGTTGCATTCCCATCCATATAACTTCTGGAATTTTATTTTTCCAGATTTTTTTTTTTTTTTAAATTAATGAAGATAAACAGAAATCCCGTTCAACCTCTGATGGGTTATAATTAGGATATATATTGTTTTCAATTCCAAATAATATGAACAACTGCCGACATGAGAAAGTGGCATCACATTTGAAAATAGGGATACTCACAATTGTGCTTAGGCCTATACCGTACGTTAAATAATAAAATAAAAAACAAACAAACAAAATCAAGAAGAAACTATGAACAAGAATAATATTAAAGTGGAGGGGTGTAAAGGCCTGGTGGTTCTAGTTATATAACGGACTTTACCAGATATTTAATTGACTTTCATCTGTTTAAAGTCACATGCATTGTAAGAACAGCATCAGACCTTCACATTCCCAGCCACTATATATTAACATGTGTTCGTGTTAAATATTGTTTGACTATATTATGCAGTTCCCTAGGTCTGTCTATTCTGTTGTTGTTGTTGTTGTTTTCGTCATCTATGTTGCTGTAATACTCTGTTCAACCTGAAAGTTGGCTATAATTGGGGTATATTGTGTGTTAGGTTCTTCGTTGAAAAAGTCTTCTGATCTGTCTATTCTCAACACCTCCTCTATATTTATAGGTAAGTTGGATGCCTGCAAATAATCCAATATTGGTATAGCAATTTAACACGTTGTTGGATTTAACAATAATGTTAAATCCAATATTTTTCCAGATGACTCCTACTAGGAAAATTAAAATTCTAGAAGTTATTTTTGTTTTTACATGTATAGAGAATTACATGTACTATTACTGGCTTGTTTTTGTTCAGAGTTTCTTCTTGATTTTTTTTTTTTTTAAACATATAAGCACAATTGTGATTGTCCTAATTTACAATGGTGTGATGCCACTTTCTCATATCGGCAGTTTTTCATATTATTTGGAATTGAAAACAATATGTATCCTAATTATAACCCATCAGAGGTTGAACGGGATATTTTTCTTCCTTAAACAAAAATATATATATATCTTCTTTTCGGGGAATTTTAAGACTATCAACTATTGGCTGCGAGTCCGGACATTTCAGTACAGCATCAGCTTTTTTAATTATGGCATTTTCCGGTCCCCTAGCCTTGACTCGATTGGCTTTGGCCTTGCGATATCCTTCGCGTTTGAAACAAAATTCACCCTATTATGTTGCAAAATAAACCTTCATTCAATTACACATTAATCAAAACATGCATTTTTTTTATTCAGATTGGTAACTTTCTTAGCTTTTCAAGCTCGTGAAATAATTAGATTGATGCGTGAATGTCTGAAGTGGTGATAACACATTCATTCCACGCTATTACCACAACCATGTGATCGTGTTAAATTGCTAAATAATATTAAAACTATTGTAAAGTTTACATTTAAAGTTCAAAACATTGTTAATAAGTGATATACTTACGTATAGTCATCTTCAAATCAGAAGATGTGATGCAGTTTAAGCACGAACCAACATAAGTGGCATGCCGATTTTGATCAACATAGGGAGTTGTCACGGTCGATGTAACAGCCTCGCTCTGCATTTTTCGCTAAAATTCTTGACTGAGAGAGCGTTACCTAAAGTCAAATCGCTTCACCAGCAAACATCAGAAGTCTTTGATATTTTATAGGAATAAATAAAAATGGCTCCCAAATCTTCTCATACCATGCAAGGAATTATAACACAACTTAAAATGTCAAATCTTGTAAAATTTCGACTTCACTTCGAAAAATCTACATCTTCCACTTTGTTTTCTACAGCTTGCATTATACGAAATTAAAGCTATTTCTCCGCCCATCATAATGGTGAAAACCGTATGCAAATCAGACGTCTGCTAGTCAAGCGATATTCGTTTGAATGAAGCGGGGTGAGGCAAAAAAACCGAGAGTTGGCCGCGCGACGAGTTTCGCTACGCGTAACGTTGCTGTTTGTTTTTATTAGTAAAAAATACTTCAGTAACTTTTATTATTCGGGAATTAATACATTTCAAAAGAGAAGAAGATAAAGAGTATCATGATATAAATTTTATTACAATCCGCTTAATAGCAAAGGGGCAGTGACGACTTAAACTTGACGAATTTCCCTCAGTTTTCTCCACTTTCGTGCATTTTCAACACCTGGGAGCGGGCTGTTTATGGTAGCTATTAAAATTGGAGGTGATTATCGAAAAAGAAGTTTGGAAGTTACATTTGCCACAAATTTCTCCATCTGTCAATGTACAAATCCCCCTCAGGAAAAAACAAAAGCGTGAATGATATATGAGAGACATTTTGGGGCCAAGGCAGATTTATGTATATTCAGCGTGTTTGTGTATATATAATATTGTGAATGGTAATAGTCATATCTCTGATGTTTTTTACGTATACATGTAATAAATTATATCATTATTTTGTTTTAACATAATATTTTCACATTTTTATTTACAATGTACAGCATCAACAATGGAATGGGGGAAAAAAAACAAAAAACACACAAATAGTAATAGTCTTACAAGGAGAAAGGACAAGAAAAACCTTAGTTGCGGCCACAAGGCCTTCATCAGGGACAGACAAACAAGAGACAGGAGGGAAAGAAAATGAGAATTAAGTAGAGAACATGAAACTATAAAAATAAGAGAAAAAAACCTCCCTTATGTCCAGTCACACGGTGAAGCAAGATGGCTGCCACTAAACCGGAAAGCGGAAGTCAATAGTACATTAAAAACAAAAAATAAGAAATAATGAAAACAAGGACCGGAAAGGAGTGAGAAAAAAAATATAATAATATTAAAATATATAAAGTGAGGGAAAAGCGATTAAAAAAAATAATAATAATAAATAAATAAATAATAATTTAAAAAAATGGGTGATCGCATCAAAGTAGACAGTCATAATACAATAGGGACTAGATAGAGAAAGGCGTCTCAGACAAAAGAATGTTGGGTATTCAAACAGTGTGGTTTAAGGCAACCCATAAGATGGATGAGGCGTTGTTCCTGGCGAAACCGACTGTTGGCGTCCGAGGAACAGAACCTGATGGCTGTCACCTGGATGTCAGTGGCACCGTGGTGGTCAGGGCCATTGAAGAGGATGGCCACATGTGTGGATTTAAACTGAGAGATGTCGTAGAGGTGTGCCCATTTGGCCGATGTAAGTAATTGGTGCAACGTTTGCATATAATAGCATAAATGACGTTGCGTGACTCACATGTGAAGCCATGGGTGATGGTGAACTTGGCGTTAGGAAACGAGACTGAACGTGTTTCGATTACATACTGACATGTCTTACATCGAGTCCGGTTACATGGCTTGGTCCCAAAGTGGCCATCGTTGACAGTTTTCATACGGCTGTGGACTAAGAGATCCCTCAAATTTTTATCCCGTCTATATGCCAGCAAGGGTGGCTCACTAAACACTTCCCGCGCCGCTGGGTCCGCTTGGAGGAGAGGTAGGTGACGATACAGGATCCTTTTGACAGCAGTGTTGTGAGGGTGATAGGTCATTATTAACTTGACTCTATCAGAGGAGGTGTTTTGGCGGGGTTTGAGGGCCTTTTGACATGAGATAGGGAGAACACGCTCTAAGGCAGAGGTAAGAACATCCTCTGGATACTGTCTGTTACGAAAGAAGTCCAACATTTCTTGTGCTCGGCATAGAAAGTTGTCATCATCTTGGCATAACCGATGGAGAAGGAGAAGTTGTGAGAAAGGCAAGGAGTCACAACAAGCCGGAGGATGAGAGGAAGTATAAAGGAGGTAACTGTGTGCATCGGTGGGTTTGTAGTACACCGAAGTGGTGAGGTGGGGGGGGGGGGGAGAGTGATGGTGACAACGATGTCGAGGAAATTAACAGAGACAGTGGAGATGTGAGAGGTGAATTGGATCGCAGGGTGGAACAACATCAACAATGTTACTTTATAAAAAAAAATATCAGTATTAGTTTATGCCTATGCACTCTGTATAGTACAAGTAATAGAAATTTAGCCAATGTTATTACTTGTCAACCAACGGGCTGATCACCCGTTTGCCAGTCACTTCGATTACGGAAACAACAGCAAATGGATTGATTTGCCATTGCCCTAAAGACGCCAATAGGCGTGATGGGAAACAATGGCAAAGAAAACCTATCTGCTGTTGCCCTAAGACGCCACTAGGCGTAATGGCCACTGACTGCTTTGACGGTCGGCGGCTAAGGACGGAAGAAGAAGAAAGAAGAATTACTTGTCAGTTCATCTTTTAATAATTTCTATTTGAAGCATGCTGCTAAAAAATTTCAGTAATGACCATTTTCTATAAAATATCTATTTTATGTTAATGTATAAATTGAGTACAGTTTCTGTATTCTGTTAATGTCATTACGTAACAATGATGACATATTAAAACTTGAAAATAATTACTTTTTGCACTTTTTCAGACTCTCATATCTTCTGTTGTAATTATAGTACAATGTTAGTTTTTAAACAGAAACTTAGAGTAACATACTAAATATCACCAAAAGCCACTTTAAAACTGGAGTTTTCAACAATAAATTTGCAGCAAAGGTTTAATTACCCCATATCGAATGTTTAGAGCGCTAGGACTGGAATTTACGAATGCCGGTAAGAATTTGACCCTGTGACCGAACATTAGCAGAAAGGAATGCAGGTAACTAAAAGCACGCTTACAAACTGCCGTGTACAGTATTTTAGCTCTGCATTGTTGGCGAGGAATGCACAGTATGCCACACACTCCTTACTCCAAGCTTGGGACCAGATGCGACGATCCTTTAAATCAGAGGTGGCCAAACTACGGCCCGCGGGCCAGATCCGGCCCGCCAACCAGTTTTGACTGGTCCGCCAGCCTGTTTTGGCCGGCCTCTTATTGTTGATCGAAAATTACTGTATACTCCGACCACTGTGCTAAAAAGAAATATTACAAAATAGCACGCACAGGCACCAGAAACAAAACCAATAAGACCCAAAATGTACGATTAACATCTCCCCACCTCCCACAACACAACCATCTCTCTCTCTCTCTCTCTCTCTCTCTCTCTCTCTCATACCAATTGAGCTCTACTAGTTAGTGCCGACAAAACGGAAATGATAACGTCAAATCTCTGATCGTGCACGTGGACAGGCGAAGACAGTGTCGGTACCTACTTTGATAATGAGAAACTGAAAGCAATGACATATCTTTTCTGCAGTCGGAAGTCTCTGATATCCAATGATGTTGCTTTGTCTTTAGCATCGGTATGGGAAAGTGATCGTGGGAGTAGGGGTGGATAGTAGGTACATTTCTATAGGAAGGAGTTGAGGTGCACAGTTGGTCTTGTGAAGTGTGTTAAGTATAAATCAGCCAGTGACACTTCTGGGCTTGTAGCTGTTGTGCACGTTTTCATGTATTGTGCAGTTCAAGTGGTAGAAGCGTTCAATGAAGAAAAAGTAGTAAAAGAATTTCAAAATGTACCTCTTTCAAAACAAACCGTAGCTAGGAGAACAGAAGATATTAGTTTGCATTTGTCCCAGAACTTGAAATCTTTAATTGAAAATTGTCCATACTTTTCACTGGCGATTGATGAAAGTACAGACATCACAGATACTAGCCAGCTTCTTATTTTTGTTAAAGTGATCCAGGAAGACTTTACTGTTTCTGACGAATTACTGAAAGTTTGCTCTTTGCATGGTACAAATAAAGGGGATGACATATTTTCTGCAATTCAAAATGCCATGGAAGAATATGGTGAGTTTGAAAAATTGTCTGCTGTGTGTACTGATGGTTGCAAGGCTATGGTTGGGAAAAATACTGGTTTTGTTGGACTTTTGAAGCAAAATAAAATTGACGTGCCTACATTACATTGCATAGTTTACCAAGAAGCACTTTGTGCAAAATACATAAACCTAAATGACACTGTGGCTACTGTAGTGAAAATAACGAATTTGATCAGAGGAGGACACAGCTCTCTAACTCACAGGAAGTTCCTTGCATTTTTAGAAGAAGTGGATTCTGTTTACGGTGATCTCCTGCTTCATGCTAAGGTGAGATGGCTTAGTCGAGGAAAATGTTTAATAAGTTTTTGTGAACTGAAGGATGAAATATTTGACTTCTTGCGAGACAACTTACCATGTTCAATTGATCTTCAAAATAAACTCAAAGATATTCATTTCATTTAGCACTTGGCATTTCTCACAGATATAACACAACATTTGAATGTACTGAATTTGCAGTTACAAGAAAAAGGCAAACAATTTTTCAAATGATGGGCTATGTTGATGGCTTCAAAAAGAAACTGAGCCTATTTAGTCTGTCTTTGCAAAAGAATGACCTGTTTCATTTTCCTTGTTGTAAGCAGCTGTCTGAGAAAGAGAGTGTTAAATTCAGGAGGTACACAGATGATATTGAACAGCTGATTTCTGAGTTTGATTGTCGATTTCAAGATTTTGAGATTTTTCGTCCATAAATGGAACATTTTAACAACCCATTCAAGTGCACAGTGGAGTCTCAGCCAGCAGAACTACAATACAGTTACGTGAACTCCAATGTGACCCATTCATCAACACAACAGAAGCAACTGGAGCTGATTTGTGGAAATCACTACCAAATGAACGTTACCCACTTCTGAGAAAATGGGCCCTAAACGTGTGCTCTATATTTGGTAGCACATATCTTTGTGAGACAACATTTTCTGCCATGAAGCTTATCAAATCCAAGACCAGAAACAGATTAACTGACTCTGTATTATCCCATGTTCTCAGAATTGCTACGTCACAAATGGAAGTAGACTTCAAATCACTGGTGAAAAGTTTTGATAAGCCACACTCTTCACAATGAAATAACACACAAATGTATGTTTGAAATAAATAATTACATGTCATATTACAAATTACAAAACAAATTAAAACAACAGATTCATTATATATATATATATTTTTTTAACAGTAATTTCAGTCCGAAGACTGGTATACATGTCTTGGCAGATGTGCAGTACAGTAGTTTGCCGTTGCTTTCTGTACGTGGTTCATTATATATGTAAAACTAAATCTCAGAACGTTATTTTTAAAGGATTTTATAGGTCTGGCCCTCTGGTGTTACCTTTTACCATAATCTGGCCCTTGGCCAACCTTAGCTTGGCCACCACTGCTTTAAATGCAAGCCAAGCTGGAGAAACTGGAGCTCATGACTTCACATCAGCACATTTCGGAATGGCAGCAGAGCCATAGGAAAAGCCTAGATCTACAGTGTAGATAATACCAAGGAGTCTTCAACATGGTATTGGCTGCTAAAGAGCGAGAAGCTCAGCAGCCCTAGTTAAACAACAACAACCTTCCCTATTCTCTCTCTATCTTGACATTTGTTCATATAAAATTAGTTGGATAAAATTGAAGCAATAACATTTTAAAAAAAGGAATCAATCACTCTGTTGTCCCATAGTTATAAGTGGTATAGGGGAGTGACGTGTTAGAGACCTCATTTATACTGGGTCTCAGCTTTATGATGTGGAAATTACCAGTTTGCATCCTTGTTACCTTCGCCTTCCCTAACACAAAGCAGCAGTCAGGTACCCACTTATACAGCTGGGTAGACTGGAGCATGATGTGACCTGGATTGGAATCAAGTCTCTTTGTCTTGAGAACCAAACTCTAATCACAATTATAAATTTATATTGATAAAATGTTTTTTCACAACAAACGTGCTTACACAACAGTACACAACTTATTTGAGTGGTCCCCTTCCTATGGCACCACCTCAAATTGGGCACAAAGAAGCTCTCTCACAACAAGCAGAAGAGAAAAGAACACACCAAAATGAACACCAAGCCAAAAAAAAAAAAAAAAAAGCTGAGGGCTAACATCTCAGGAACCCATTCCTATAGTTATTTATGACTGAAGGTGGCTACTACTAAACTATATTTCAGTGGTCAGTATAAAGATACCGGCTTTTGTTTTAAAAATGCAGAACTGAGGGACAGACATATTCAAAGCCCACAAATATATGTACATAAATATATGATTTTTATATAATTAAATGTAACACAAACTTTGAGAAACTTAACAAAGCACATCAATAGATATAACACTTAAAGATATAATATACGAGGGTTGCTCAGAAAGTAATGCCCCACATTTTTTTCACACACTATTTATTCACAATGTATGAAATTCACGCACAGTATAACTGGATGTATCCTTTACACATGCTATTTTTCCCACATAATCTCCATCCAGTTCTGTGGCCATACACCAGCGTGAAATAAGGGCATGCATGCCATCCCTGTACCAGTTTGTTTCCTGTTCACGTAGCCATGTCCTCACTGCATGAATCACGCTCTTGTCATCTTCAAACTTGTCCAGCGCAGTGCATCCTTCAGTGACCATACAGGATGAAAATCAGAGGGCACCAAATCAGAACTATATGGGGGAGCACAGTCCAACCAAATTTGGCAATTGTCTTCTGAGTTTTCAGACTTGTGTGAGGTAATACCAAGGAGTCTTCAACTTGGTATTGGCTGCTAAAGAGCGAGAAGCTCAGCGGTCCTAGTTAAACAACAACAACCTTCCCTATTCTTGGTGCTGGATCAAAATGTCTACTGCATTCCTATTAGGCCATACTCAACAGTAGCGCTGTGAGTTTGTTGAGGGTTTTGATGTACGCGTCCGAATTATTGTCTCCCCTGTAGGCATCACACCCACAAGAATCACTTCATCAATGTCCAAAAAGATGGTGATCATGACCTTTCCAGCAGAGGGAGTTGTCTTGAATTTCTTTTTTCGCTGTGATTGCAGATGATGCCACTCCATTGACTGCCTTTTCATCTCCAGCTAAAAAATGATGCACCCAGGTTTCGTCATCTGTGATGATCCGGGACAAAAAGGCCTCCCCATAAGCATCAAAGTGCTCCAACAATTCAGAACAGATGGTTTTCTTTTGATGTCTGTGGTCAGTTATGAGACTTCGAGGAACCCATATTGCGCATATCTTTGAATATCCGAGAGCGTCGACAATTGCCATTGCACTTCCATTGCTGACTGAAAGCTTTAAGGCCAATTGTCGACTTGTGATGCGATGATCCTCAGGAATAATAGCATCGGCACGCTGCAACATGTCTGGGCTGGTGGCTGTGGCAGGACGCCCAGACCACGGCCGATCATGCAGCTCCGTCTCTCCACTTCCTGATGCCTTAACTCTCTGAACCCAGCGTCCAACGGTGCTCCTATCGACTGCACAACTTCTGTACACAGCACACAAACGTTTGTGAATGTTCCCCACACTTTCTTTCTCTGCCATGAAGAATTCAATTACAGCTCGTTGTTTGTAATGCATGTCGTACACAGACACCATTTTCACAGACTAATACAGCGGCACTATCTGTCGGATGACCATGCAATTAAGCACATGTATGCAGGAAACATCAGTGTTGCTACGTGTAAATTTTCGCTTTGCTATCTTTATTCTGGGATCAGAAAAAAAATTTGAGGCATTACTTTCTGAATATATATATATATATATATATATATATATATATATATATATATATATATATGGAGCCGCGGTAGCATAGTGGTTAGTGCACTGGCTTCCTAGCGCAGTGGTCTATGGTTCGATCCCCAGATGAGGCGGAAAATTTTTAGGCCACAAACGGCTCCTGGGTCGACCCAGCCCCAAATGGGTACCAGAGCTACTCTGGGAAGGTTAAGGCGGCCGGCGTGATGCCGACCACATCACCCCTCGTGTGCCGACGGTCAAGATAATATGGGCCTAACACCATATTCCCAATATGCCTCAATGGGCGTGTAACGGGTTCCTTTACCTATATATATATATATATATATATATATATATATATACATATACATATACATATACATATATATATACATATACATATACATATACATATATATATATATATATATATATATATATATATATATATATATATATATATGTGTATACTGTTCAAAAAAAGAAACGCAACATTATTGCAGTGGTAATAGATCGCTTTGTGTGGATTTTTAACAATGGTATAAGCGCCGTACCGTTCAGAAAGCAATGGCAAACTACTGAATGAAAAAAATTGCCTAGAAAAATCACAAACAGCCAATAAAAGCTGGGGGTTGATTGCCACGTCCTGTAAAGGATAAGCAACTAACAATGGACACCAAATTTTAAACTTGTACCAACATTTTATTTTACGGAATTAATGTTTCAATCTTGGCATGAAGAAACTTTCAGACTTTAACAATGAAATGATGTTCATTAAATTTGGTTTGGACTTTTATTCTTTGCGACTGAGGCCTCCGTTTCAGTAAGGTGTATGGCCTCCTCTGGCCTCTATCAGAGAACGACATCTCCTTGACATGGATCCGATTAGCCGTTGGATCTGTTGTTGTGGGATGGCTGCCCACTCTTCCCACAGTGCAAGAGACAACTGTCTGAGATTGGCTGAAGCCACGTCTCGCTGGTGGAGTCATCTGTCGAGTTCATCCCATAAGTGTTCTATGGGGTTCATGTCTGATGACATGGCTGGCCACGGAATGGTCTGGACGTTGTTGTCAGCGAGGAACTGGGTGGTGAGTTGTGCCACATGAGGTCGAGCATTATCCTGCTGAAAAATCGACCCTCGTGCAGCCAGAAGTGGAAGGACGTGAGGACGAAGAATTTCAGCGACGTATCGTTGGGCATTCAGGCGTCCTTCAATTTGCACCAGGTCACTTCTTCCCATGAAGTTGATCGCCCATCACATCAGTACACCTCCACCACCATGTGGAGGAGCCTCATCAACGCTGTTCTGGGTGTAGAGCTCATGGACTCTGTGGTAAACTCTTCTCCGTCTATCGTGTCGCTGGAGCACAAAAAATGATTCATCACTAAGCCGAACCCATCTCCAGTCATTCTCAACTGTCCACTGATGATGCTGGTTTGCCCACTGCAGTCGGTTCTGGCAATGCCGGTCTGTAAGAACAGGACCTCTGTAGGGTCTTCTAGCCCAAAGACCAGAGTCGTGCAGCCGTATCCTGACCGTTTGATCTGAAATTCAACGAGCTGCTGACATTGACTGGACTGTGGAGGATGCAGATGCAAGTCGATTCCTGAGGTGATGCAGCTGTATGAAGCGGTCTTTGGCAGCAGTTGTGACTCTGGGTCTTCCACTGCGAGGCCGGTCTGCCACTGAGCCAGTTTCTTGAAATCGCCCCCAAAGGTGACTAATGGTGCTTCTAACCACATTAAAATGTCTGGCCACTACACTTTGTGACTGTCCAGTCTGTAAACGTCCAATGATGATGAGTCGTTGTTCTGTAGTGAGATGAGCCATACTTGCGCATTGAATTTTCAACTGAATTTATTCGAGGAGCGTCAATCTTTTATAGGCATTCAATAATATGGTCAGAGATTTTTGTGTTCAGTAAGTTTCACGGGATTCTCATGAACCTGTCACAAGTTATTGTTTAAAATGTTGTTTTGACCTTGACCTCTTTCATGACCTCACAAATCATGAGGTGAGTACAATTCAGGTAACCACGAGAAGTTAATGACCAGGTGGACACAGTCGATAGGTTGACTGATGTCCAATCAGCGAATATCTTTTATAAAAGTAACACCCAAAAAGTTACGTTTCTTTTTTTTAACAGTATATATATATATATATATATATATATATATATATATATATATTCATTCATGAAATCATTACCTTTCAGCTATCCAAGAAGCATAGGCCTTTAGCAAATACAAGCCAAGTCTTTTTTTTCTGTTCCATCCACTCAAGGGTTTTTTGTCTCTTCTCTATACTTCTCATTTCTGTCTCTTCTCTATACTTCTCATTTCTGTCTCTTCTCTATACTTCTCATTTCTGTCTTTTTTTTATACTTCTCATTTTTCTGTCTCTTCTATACTTCTCATTTCTGTCTCTTCTCTATACTTCTCATTTCTGTCTCTTCTCTATACTTCTCATTTCTGTCTCTTCTCTATACTTCTCATTTCTGTCTCTTCTCTATACTTCTCATTTCTGTCTCTTCTCTATACTTCTCATTTCTGTCTCTTCTCTATACTTCTCATTTCTGTCTCTTCTCTATACTTCTCATTTCTGTCTCTTCTCTATACTTCTCATTTCTGTCTTTTCTCCATACTTCTCATTTCTGTCTCTTCTCTATACTTCTCATTTCTGTCTTTTCTCCATACTTCTCATTTCTGTCTCTTCTCTATACTTCTCATTTCTGTCTCTTCTCCATACTTCTCATTTCTGTCTCTTCTCTATAATTCTCATTTCTGTCTCTTCTCTATACTTCTCATTTCTGTCTCTTCTCTATATTTCTCATTTCTGTCTCTTCTCTATACTTCTCATTTCTGTCTCTTCTCTATACTTCTTATTTCTGTCTCTTCTCTATACTTCTTATTTCTGTCTCTTCTCTATACTTCTCATTTTTGTCTCTTCTCTATACTTCTCATTTCTGTCTCTTCTCCATACTTCTCATTTCTGTCTCTTCTCCATACTTCTCATTTCTGTCTCTTCTCTATACTTCTCATTTCTGTTTCTTCTCCATACTTCTCATTTCTGTCTCTTCTCCATACTTCTCATTTCTGTCTCTTCTCTATACTTCTCATTTCTGTCTCTTCTCTATACTTCTCATTTCTGTCTCTTCTCTATATTTCTCATTTCTGTCTCTTCTCTATACTTCTCATTTCTGTCTCTTCTCTATACTTCTCATTTCTGTCTCTTCTCTATACTTCTCATTTCTGTCTCTTCTCTATACTTCTCATTTCTATCTCTTCTCTATACTTCTCATTTCTGTCTCCATATATTTTCTGGTCTTCCTCTACCACTCTTACCCAGGGCAGTCCAGAATAAGGACTGCCTTGTAATGCTACCAGCCAGATTTTTTAATGTGTTTCCATGGTGAGAAATCAGGTTGGGGCTTTTCTGCTATGGTAAAGAGCAAAATCGTCATCGAACATAGAGCGGCTTACAAGATAACAACTTCCAGCATGAGAATGGAGGAAGAGGCAGTTACTGCGGCCTTAAGATTGATATCTGAAACTTAACTAAGAAAGGCAGTCACTGTACTTGTAAGGCCTCTCTCCAGTATGTATTTTTGTGTGTTTCTTCAGGTAAGAAGACCGTGTAAACTCTACTCCACAAACATCACACTTGTAAGGCTTCTCTCCAGTATGTATTCTTTTGTGTTGTTTCAGACTAGAAGACTTAGTAAACCCTACTCCACAAACATCAAACTTGTAAGGCTTCTCTCCAGTATGTATTCTTTTGTGTTTCGTTAGACTAGAAGACTGAGTAAACCGTCTACCACAAAGATCGCACCTGTAAGGCTTCTCTCCAGTATGTATTCTTTTGTGTTGTTTCAGGTTAGAAGACAGTGTAACCCCTACTCCACAAACATCACACTTGTAAGGCTTCTCTCCAGTATGTATTCTTTTGTGTTGTTTCAGACCATAAGATTGAGTAAACTCTCCTCGACAAAGATCACACTTGTAAGGCTTCTCTCCAGTATGATCGATTTTATGCACTTTAAGACCAGAAAACTGTGTAAACCCTACTCCACAAACATCACACTTGTAAGGCTTCTCTCCAGTATGTATTCTGTTGTGTTTTTTCAGGTAAGAAGACCGTGTAAACCCTACTCCACAAACATCACACTTGTAAGGCTTCTCTCCAGTATGTACTCTGTTGTGTTGTTTCAGGTTAGAAGAATAAGTAAACCTTACTCCACAAACATCACACATGTAAGGCTTCTCTCCAGTATGTACTCTTTTGTGTTGTTTCAGGTCAGAAGACCGTGTAAACCCTACTCCACAAACACCACACTTGTAAGGCTTCTCGCCAGTATGTGATTCTTTTGTGTCGTTTCAGACAAGATGACAGAGTAAACATTACTCCATCAAACATCATACTTGTAAAAAGCTTCTTCTCTGATGTATGATCCATTTTATGCACTTTAAGACCATGGAAAACTGTGTAAAACCTAAACTCACTTCCACAAACATTACATTTGTAAGGCTTATCTCCAGTATGTAGTCTTTTGTGTTGTTTTAGGTTAGAAGACAGTGTAAACCCTACTCCACAAACATCACACTTGTAAGGCTTCTCTCCAGTATGTACTCTTTTGTGTTGTTTCAGGTCTGAAGACCGTTTAAACCCTACTCCACAAACATCACACTTGTAAGGCTTCTCTCCAGTATGTATTCTTTTGTGTCGTTTCAGACTAAAAGACTGAGTAAACATTACTCCACAAACATCACACTTGCAAGGCTTCTCTCCAGTATGTATTCTTTTGTGTTGTTTCAGACTAGAAGACTTAGTAATCCCTACTCCACAAACATCACACTTGTAAGGCTTCTCTCCAGTATGTATTCTTTTGTGTTTCGTTAGACTAGAAGACTGAGTAAACCCTCTTCCACAAAGATCACACTTGTAAGGCTTCTCTCCAGTATGTATTCTTTTGTGTTGTTTCAGGTTAGAAGACAGTGTAACCCCTACTCCACAAACATCACACTTGTAAGGCTTCTCTCCAGTATGTATTCTTTTGTGTTGTTTCAGACCATGAGACTGAGTAAACCCTCCTCCACAAAGATCACACTTGTATGGCTTCTCTCCAGTATGATCGATTTTATGCACTTTAAGACCATAAGACTGTGTAAACCCTACTCCACAAACATCACACTTGTAAGGCTTCTCTCCAGTATGTATCATTTTGTGTTTTTTCAGGTAAGAAGACCGTGTAAACCCTACACCACAAACATCACACTTGTAAGGCTTCTCTCCAGTATGTATTCTTTTGTGTTTCGTTAGACTAGAAGACTGTGTAAACCCTACTCCACAAACATCACACTTGTAAGGCTTCTCTCCAGTATGTATTCTTTTGTGACTTTTCAGATTAGAAGACTGTGTAAACTTTACTCCACAAACATCACACTTGTAACGCTTCTCTCCAGTATGTATTCTTTTGTGACTTTTCAGATTAGAAGACCGTGTAAACTTTACTCCACAAAAATCACACTTGTAAGGCTTCTCTCCAATATGTATTCCTTTTAGTTTTATTGGAGTGGAACAATGTGTTAGCATTATACCACAAACATCATGTTCATAAAGGTTCTGGATTTTTTTAATCTGCATGTCGTTAACAAATCCACAACTCATATCAACCCCATCAAGCTCACCACGTTTCTTTCTGATGTCATCTGACCCACTTTCATTTTGAATTGTGACCTTAAAACCATTCTGAGTCTCACCAATGTTTGCTGATCTGTCATGACTAGTAATGAGATGCACAGCTACATCACTTTCAGTTGTTCCAGACTCATCATAATTGTCATTTGTCAACAATGCAAAACTGGTATAATCCTTCTTGCACAATCTTTCCTTGATGTTGATGCCCTGGGCTTGGTATGGCACATCTGAAATTATATGGGATTTAGATAGAAATAAATAACTAAGCAGACAATTATTAGATGTCTTAAAATGTGTAGCTCTATAAAAGACATAGCTGAATCAAAATTTAAAATTGGGGATATTAGCCATTATGACAGCATCACATTTCATTCTATATCTTCAATATCCATTAGTAAAATAAATTGTTAATTTCCTTCATTATGTGCACATGTTTTTAAACAAATGTTTACATTAATGTCTGCACAGATTCACTTTGCCTCTAACGAATGTTGCCAAATTTTGCTGAATGTCACGAGTGAACAATTATGGTATATTTTTTTTAGAAAATTCATGTTGTTGTTGTTGTTATTGATCCAGCGGCACTTGGGCTCTCGCCCTTCAACCCAATGCCATGTAGTGATATCTGCATATTTTTGCAAGTTGTGTTATTTCTCCATACATGGTATTCCACTTATCTGGCCTGGGAGGAAGAAGCATTTTTCTAGCATCATCGAGTGCTGGGCACTCAAAGAGGTGGTGGTCAACAGTTTCATGGGGGTAGTTACATAGCTGGCACCCTGGAGGGTGTTGTGGTTGGATTCTGTTCAAGTGGCTGTTGAGTGGTATATGTTGTGTTCTGAGTCGAAAAATGGTGCTTTGATCCCTCCTTGTGAGATGGTTGATGTTGTCGTTAGGATCAGGACCAGCCATATGTCTGTAAATTTCTCTTCCAGTGTTTCCCATGGCCCATCTGTTCAGCCAAGTTTCTTTGTTTGTTGTTCGTATGAGTGTTTTGGCTGTTTGGAGAGTTGTTGCTGTGAGTGGTTGTTCTTGTTTTGTTCCTTTCTTTGCCAATGTGTCTGCTCTGTCATTACCTGGTATATTTGAGTGGCCAGGGATCCACTGCATAACTATTCTGATGCCATAGGAAGTGATAAGCTGATCAGCATCCAGGATTAGTTTGGCTAATTCAGTTTTACAATGTCCCCTGCCTTCCAGAGCTTGTAAGGCAGACAATGAGTCAGTAAAAATGAAATGTTTTGAGCCTTTGAGGGAAAGGCATCAAATACAGTCTTCAGATGGTATACAGCTGTTTCCAGTGCAATGGTTTCAGCTTCATAGTTGGAGCAGAACTCCCCACCTGCAACAAACAGCTCGTCGGAGGATCCATCTGGATAACATATGTAAACTCCATAACCTGCTTTGATGGTGGCCTTAAATGCAGATCCATCAGTATAGACATGTAACCATTCTTCAGGGTAGGCATCAATGGTTCTTTGTGATGCACTCATCAGACTGACTGGGTCTGCCTGTTTGGTTGTTCCATCTACTAATTTCATCTGTACTTCTGGTGTTTTTAAGTGGGTATGTGGTGGTAAATTCCTTACTACTTTCTGTATATCTTGTCTTCTTTCTGGGAGGTGGTATCCATCTTGTACTCATATTTCATGGACATGGTGCAAGACTGACTTGTGCTTTATTCTTTGCTTGTGTACCCAGTTTTCTACAAGGTGCCTGTTAGGGTGGTTTCGGTTCATTCTCTTACATCTTTCATAAACTTCTAAAGCAGCTTTATCTCTCTGCAAAATGGGGGGGTTCCACATTTGTGTGTATTTCACATGCAGCAGTTGGCATCGATCTCATAGCTCCACTAATTAGTCGAAGGGCATTGCTTTGCACTCTGTCGAGAGACTCTAGGTTTGTTTTGGAGCAAGTAGTAAGCAATGAGTTGTTGTATTCTATCACAGAGCAGACATAGCCAAGGTACAAGCCTCTCAGAGTATCCCTGTCTGATCCCCAAGTAGTGCCAGCAAGCCTCTTCAATAGTTGTAATCGCCTCAGTGCTTTGTTCTTTGTATTCTCAATATGGTTCTTGAGGTTGAGCTGCTGATCAAGTGTGACTCCAAGATACATGGGATGTTCTTCTTTTGTCACTTGTTGTTTGTCTAGCCACAGACTGATATTCTTCTTGGCTACTTTATGGCTTTTGGTGAAGATAATGTACAGTCTTTGCATAGTTGACCTTTAATGTCCATGTTTTGCAGTACTCATGTAGTCTTCTAAGGTCTCTGTTTAGTCTTTGAGTTCCACTTTCTAGATTCTCATGACTCTGCCATATTGCCAGGTCATCAGCATACAGAGCTTTTTCAGCTTTGATCTGGTCTGCTAAGTCATTGATATAGATGAGAAATAGAGTGCAGCTTAAAGAGGAGCCTTGTGGTAAGCCCTCCTCTAAGACTTCTTTAGATGAGATTGCATTGTTTATCTTTGTCTGGATTGTTCGATCAATCAAAAAAATATTTTATCCATTTGTATAACCTGCCATGTATTCCCATGCCAATCATCTTCATCAGGAGGCCTTTTCTCCATATACGGTCATAGGCCTGCTGGAGGTCGAAGAAGATGGCCACAGTATGTTTCTTACTCTGGAAGCCATCATGAATTCTCTGCGTCAAACAGAAAAGCTGGTCTTCTGTGCAGCTGCTCTTTCTGAAGCCTGCCTGTTCATGTCATAGAATACTGGAGCTCTCAAGGAACTAATAGAGATGTGTGTTTATCATTCTTTCAGCAATTCTCCCCAGGCATGATGTTAAAGATATCGGACGGTAGCTTTTGGATTCATCTGGGGGTTTGTTGGTTTTTAAAATGGGGACAATATGAGCATTCCTCCAGGCTTTTGGGTTCATCTGGGGGTTTGTTGGTTTTTAAAATGGGGACAATATGAGCATTCCTCCAGGCTTTTGGGTTCATCTGGGGGTTTGTTGGTTTTTAAAATGGGGACAATATGAGCATTCCTCCAGGCTTTTGGGTTCATCTGGGGGTTTGTTGGTTTTTAAAATGGGGACAATATGAGCACTCCTCCAGGCTTTTGGAAGTTTGCCTGATCTCCATGTCTTATTGATCAGCTTGAGGATTACTTCTCTCCCAGATGAGCCCAGGTGGAGTAACATTTCATTGTGGATCTTGTCTGGCCCTGGGGACTTTCTAGGTTTTAATTTCTTCAGGGCTTGCTCTAACTCATTCATGCTGAACTCTTCTTCAAATAGGGAAGCATTGACCGTTGAGGCTATCTCTTGTTTCCTTAACTAGTATAGTTGTTTCCTGTCCAGCTCTGTGAGTTTACCTGCTCTATTCACATTGGCAAAGTAACGGTTGAAGTGTTCTGCTTTCTTTTGGTCTTCAGCGATTGTCTTCCTTCCATCTATCACTGGCTTTGGATTCATCCTTCTACTTTCTCCAGAAAGATTATTAACTAATGCCCATGCTTTATGTCCATTCTGTCTGAGATCTAAGTTGGAGCACACTTCTGTCCATTTATCTTTTTTTGGCCTTTTTAACTGTAAGTTTTACTCTGGCACATGCCTCATTGTACAGAATCTTTGCCTCTTGTGAACGTGTGGTCTCAAGTGTTGTTCTGGCTTTGTTCTTTCAGATATAGTAGTTTGTATTTCTTTGTTTCAGAATGGTTTATATAGCTTCTGGCTGCCCCTTGGGATGGACTGAGCTGCTGCATTCAAGATTGATTTAGTTAGTTCTTCACTGAATGTTTCGACAAAGTTGGTATCAATGTTTTCTAGAAGGCAATCCAATGTTTCCTGGAATAGTCTCCAATTTGCTTTTCAAAAATTCCAGCGAGTTCTCTGCTTGAAACATGCTTTACTAGGGGTGCCTATAGTGGTGAGGATTGATTTGTGATCACTTCCAATGTCGTTCAGAACCTGAGAATGACTAAAATCTATCAAATCAGATGAGCAGATGGTCAAGTCAGGTCGGCTGAGAGAGAGGTGGGCCCTGTGCAGCAAAGTTGGTGATGACTCTTTATCCTGTAATACTGACAGGTTAGTTGTTTCACAGGTCTCTTCAATGTACTTTCCTGTGTTGTTGTAATCAGGGTAACCCCAACGGGGTGAGTGTCTGTTGAAGTCCCCTACAAGAAGGGTTTTGTGATACTGTGTCTTGTATAGTTCTGGTATGTTGCATGTTGTCTGAGGTGGGCTGTACACATTGTATATAGTATATGTGCCTCCATTGTGCCAGATATTGACTTTTTGTACATGTGTGGGATGGGCTGTTGTTAGCTGAGTGACATCTCCTTGTATGTCATTTCTGATGTAGGTTACTATGCCACGGCAACCAATGCACTTACAGGCGTAACTAGTGTATCCGGACAGGTCAAAGGTCAAAATCTTTATGTAAAGTTTCTTGTAGAGCAGCCAAATGTACCCTGTGACTGTCCAGCAGTTTGGCAAGTTCAAGCTTTTTATTTCTTATGCCACAGATGTTAAGCTGCAGAATATTAAGTGTCGGTGTGTTTTTTCCTGTGTGATCTGGTTTCTTTTTGCTCTCCCTCTTCTTGGGGAGTCTATCTTTTGGGTTTTTTCCAGTAATCAATTTTTCACACATCACAGCCTGGTTACTCACTGTCTGGCGCAGACCTTGATAACCGAGGCGTCGTCCGATCTCGTTTGAGTTAATAAATTTTAACTTTGTCATCTTCATGGCATTTGGATGCTGGGGTGCCTGTGGATTTCCTACCGCCCCGGGTAGAAGCCAGAAGTGTACTGTGCCAGCTCTGGTGGAGATAAAGGAGGTGTTTCTGCATCTCCCTGAGATACGTAGCCAAGGTAGGGCTCACAGTGCTCATTCCCTGCCACCAAATTGCCTGCTGGTTACGCTGAGTTCTCTGAGGTTCTAGGCATGTGACCAAGAGTTGAAGGCAATAAGATCATCACGTCCTGAGTCTCTGTGCCTGTACGATGGGTTCTGATCTTCAGGAAGTAGTTCATACTCGTTCCCACTCCTAAGACTTGTTCAGTATCCATCTGGCTCCTTCCCACCCACAGAGGGCATGTACGGTGTAGTGCACCGGATTTATTATCGAGGTTTACTCCTCTAGATCCGTTGAGTTTTGACTGAGGATTCGCACCCTCAGTTACCAGTACTACCTCGGGGAGGGTGTGGCTCTTCACCACGCACAACAATCTTGGGGTATGAGAGGTTTTGCTAGGCCAAGAGGCTGACACTGCAATGGTCGCTCCTTTCATGAAAGAATTCACTAGGACTAGGGTGAAGCAAGGGGGGACACCCACTACCCACAACTCCAACACATCATACCCCCTGTCTGTGAGACTTCGCCCCGAAAATTCACGTTAAATTTATTTATGGGAATCATGTCAAGATGTCTTGCAAACAAAAAAATTATTTAAAAATAAAAAACCAAAGCAGCTTTAAAAGCAAACATTTCTTACAAGAATCAAATAACGGTGAAATGCTATATTTTTTTTTTAATGGCAGAAGTCTTTAACTGCTCAATGTGAAAAAGTTTAAGGGCAACGGTTAAATACTCTGCTGTATCAATGTGATGTGGCTGGTACCAAACTGTATTGGCTACTGCTACTCCTTTGGATCTACCAGTCACTTGGAGAAAGGTAACATGCTGCAGGGCAACAGCTTGATCTCCATATAACTAAGCCCAAGCTAGCAATCTGGACAGGACACTCCAGCATCACCCTATAAGTGTTGGCCCAACACGGGCAGTAGCATTAACAGTTATACGCTTCTTGCCCACCTGACATAGGGCATGGGGGCAGGGGTTACTTCCAACAGGGGGAGAGGTTCTAGGATCTCACTAGACAGCTACCACCTGCTTCAAGCTGGGCAATCCCCAATCAATTAGGTGTTCCCACCACTGTTAGCTTTCCCCATTGGGTGCATGGGGACCTAGGTCAAAACCAAACTGTGGACAGAAAATTTCACACCAAGCAATAATCACAAAAAGAGAAGTAATAGAAAGACATAAAATATCAGATTGGAATGTTGGAACGTCTGGACTATGTTGACTGGACTAGTAAAAAAACCTGCAGTACATACACAATGTCAGGAAGACAGCCTTATCAATGACAAACTTAAACAAATTCAGGTGGATATAACAGCACTTCAGGAAATGCACCTGGCAGGCTCTGGAATGGTGAGTAAGAAGAACTATACATTTTATTGGCAAGGGAAAGACCTTAATAAAACTATAGGACACAAAGTAGATTTTCAAAAAATTGTTTACTAACATAGGTTGAACCAGGTGAGAATGAATCAGAACACCTGATAGCACTCCACCTGCAAACTATCACAAGTTCCATTACTCTTGTCAGTGTGTATGCTCCTACATTGTACTCTGCCTCAGAAGCTATAGACAAGTTGTATGAGAATCTAGCAGCAGTCATCAAAAGCTCACCTAGGCAAGAAAAACTTGTTCTCTTTAGAGACTTCAACGCTAGAGTAGGTGTCTATAATGTTTCATGTCCATCATGCCTGGGCAAGTTTGGTATTGGCAGGATGAATAAAAATGGACAACGGCTCTGGGAGTTGTGTGTCCATCATGACCAACACCTACCTTCAGACAAAACCCCAGTTAAGGTGTCATGGAAACACCCATGATCCAAGCACTGCCACCAACTGGATCTGATTCTTGTTAGAAGACCCCTTTTCAAGTCTGTGCTGTCCACGTTCTTGTACCATAGTGCAGACTGGGATACAGATCACTCCTTCTTCTTCTTCTTTGATCCTTAGCTGCCGACCATCAAAGCAGTCAGTGGCCATCACACCTGGTGGAATCTTGTAGGGCAACAGCAAATTGATTCCACTTTGCTTGGTAGGTGGCCAACCCTCATACAGTGCCCCAACTCTGGTTCATTCTTTGCATCTCAGCCTCCACAGTCCTCCGCCAAGTTGTTTTTGGTCAGCCTCTCTTTCGTTTTCCTTCAGGGCTCCATAAGATAACTGTTTTTGTGATGGCATCGGGGTCTCTTCTGAGGACATGGCCAACCCAGCTCCAGCGTCTGCCAGCTATTATGGTGTGCATGTCCTCTTGCTTGCTCCGAGTAAGCAGATCGTGGTTGGTGATGGTATTCGGCAAAAAGATTCTGTGAATTTTTCTTAAGCATGTTGTGTGAAAAGATGACAATTTTGACATTTCCTTCTCTGTAACTCTCCAGCATTCCACACCATAGAGAAGCGCAGAAAGCACACAGCTCTGATAAAATCTTAATTTTGTCCTTGTGCTGTACTGAGAGAACCTCCAGAGGTTGTTTAGACTAACAAAGGCTGTTCTTGCTTTGTTCATTCTGTTGTTGATGTCTTTGCTTGCTCCATCCTCTGGTGTTACATCATATTAGGTATGTGAAGGTGTCTGTCTGTTCTGGTTGCTGATTCCTTACTGATATAGGCTCAGGGTTGCTCACATTGAGTGTCATGACCTCTGACTTCTTTAGATTGATGTTCAAGCCCACCTGCTTGCTATACTTATTAAGTCTATCCGTTTTTTCCTGGATGTGTTGATGTGAATGGGCTAGTAGTGCAATGTCATCTGCATATTCTAGATCTTCTAATGTAGAAAATGTAGTCTATCTTATTCCTCTTGGACTGCCCTCTGTTGTCTAGCACATCACCTAGTCTGTAACTGTTAAAAATAGAGTGGTTGATAAGGGGCATCCCTGTCGTACTCCTGTCTTCACCTCAAAGGTTAGGTTGCTCTGCCCAATGCTACACGTAAAGTTGCCATAGAGGCTTTTTATGATTGACACTATGCAGCTTGGAATTCCATAAGCTCTCAGTATTTTCCATAAACTGTCCCTATGTATACTGTCAAAAGCCTTGTCAAAATCAACAAAATTAATGTAAAGCTGTCTCTGCCATTCTTAGCACTGCTCTATAATGTTCCTGAGGGTAAACATATGATCTACACATCTTCCGTTCTTTCTAAATCCTGCTTGTTCTTTCAACAGTTTGTGGTCTACTGCTTTTGAAATTTACTGTATAATTATCCTGCCTAGTATTTTGCTGGGAACTGAGAGAAGAGTGATTCCTCTCCAATTATTGCAGTCTGCAAGATCTCCCTTCTTGGGAAATTTGACAATTATTCCTTTGTTCCATTCTGATTGTGTTGTCCCTGTTTTCCAGACTTGTGCAAATAGGGGTTCAAATCGTTCTGCTGCTAGTTCAGTTTTGCTACTACTAAATGATGATCACTTCTCACATCTGCACCTCTTCTTACTTTCACATCTTGTAATGAATGTCTCCATCTACCATTAATCATGATGTGGTCTATCTGGTTTCTGTCCTAACCATTTGGTGATTCCCATGTTAATTTGTGAATTTCTTTGTGGGGGAAAAGTATTCATCCGATGACCAGGTTGTTAATGCTACAGAAACTTATTAATTTATCCTCATTTTTGTTTGCTGTTCCACTGCCGCATTTCCCTATTACTCTTTCATTATATGTATTGTGTGTTCCAACTTTCGCATTCAGGTCTCCCATTACTATGATAAGATCATATCTAGGTGTGTTTTCCATTTATTTCTGCAGTTGTTGATAGAATTCATCCTTGACCTCTTTGTCGCTGTCATTCGTTGGTGCATAGCATTGTATTATTGTAGTGTTGGTGAATCTACCTCTCAATCTTATTCTTATCAGTCTGTTGTTGATGGGTTTCCATTCCAGTAATGTCCGTTCTATTCCTTTCTGTAGAATAATGGCTACACCTTCATTGTGCTGTCCATCCTCTCTTCCAGAGTAAAGTACTGTTTCTCCTGTTGCTGTTTTAACTTTTCCTGCCCCTGTCCATCTGCTCTCGCTTATCCCTAGAATGTGTAATCTATAGTTTCTCATTTCTGCTGTGACCTGTTTTAGTTTACCCGTCTTGTTCATTGTCCTGACATTCCAAAATCCTATTCTTGTTTCGCGTTTTGTGGTCAGGACATCCATTTTTGTGTCAGTGGCTTCCTTTCGGCTTTCACCACTGACAGTCATACAAGCCTCAGACTTCGAATGTCCATCCCGCAGCAAAGTTTGTTCATTTGTTGTCATTTCCGTAACTTCATTTCTTTTTACATAGACAGGGGTGTCAGCCCTATGCTAAAACCCCCAACCTGGAGGACCAGGGTGTCTGCTTTAGTCTGACCCCTGCCCGCGCAAGCCTGTCCAGCTTGGTAGAACCTTCCAGGAGTAAAACTCTTGCTGGCATAGCTCTGGGGGTAATCAGGGTATGAAAGCCACCATACCTCAACAATACAGAGATCACTCCTTAGTTTGCTGCAAAATCAGAGCACAACCAAGAAAGCTTTCTGATGTCAGACATTAAGGGAAACCATGCATCAATAAAAGAATGTAGTGCCCCCTTACAGTCCCAATCTTGCACCTTCTGACTTCCATCTGTTTGGACCACTGAAAGAAGATCTTCACAGACATCACTTTGAGGACACCGAGACCCTTAAACGCACAGTACGCCAGTGGTTTAGGAAAAAGGACACAAATTTTTACCGTGCGGGGATACATGCCCTTGTGAGAAGATGGACAAAAACTGTAACAAATAACAGAGACTACATTGAGAAATAAATTTTTGAAGTTCAGACTTGGGGCTACATTTCAATGTGAATTTTATCAGTTTTCTTGCCTATTGAATGAAATTAAAAATTACGAGGCATTACTTTTTGACCGTCCCTCGTAACTGATAAAGGTAAACAGATGAGCTTTATGCTAGAGACAATATCGTCATGCATGCATCCCTTGCTGCTGTCAAATTTTTACCAACTATGGAGGAGCTGGATGCTGAACAACATTGGAACAACTCAGCAAAGCCATCGATAGCTTCGCCTCTAGCAAAGATCTGGCAGTGATGGAATTCCTCCTGATTTAATCAAATGTTGTAAGATTACATCCCCTGCACATGGTGCTGTGCCAGTGATGAGAAGAGACAATTTTCTGTCATGTGAGATGCCAAGATTGTAACACTGTATAACAATAAAGGAGACAGAAGTGATTGTAATAACTACAGAGGCATCTCTCTTCTTAGTGTGATGGTTTGGGCAGAAGGTTTTAATTTTAATCATTTATACAATTAATAAATTTTTTTATCTAGTCTACAATGTTTATTTGTGTTCATGTTGGCATTATCTCACACAGAAAAGAGCAATCTAAAAGAAACAGACCTTCGCCATCTTTGAGGATGACAAACTTGTGACATGCAGGAAATGTAATCAGAAATGACCCTCATTTATAGTGATCTTGGCGCTGTCTGACACAAGTGGAATATATCTTGAGTGAGAAGGAAACAGTGAAACAAGTGACTTAGTTTACAGATAACATGGAAATGCTGTCACTAGTAAGTGGGAAAGGTGTGCATGATTAGGAAGATAATCTTTGCTATGAGCAACTAAACATATGGCAAAGAGTATCTCATGTCATCCAAGCTGGGCATAAGACATCTGATTCATTCCTTAGAGAGAGATGGACATAGCTTGCCAGACATATGACATGGCTATCATATGGTATAGGTAAGATTTAAACTCAAAAAGTTGAAGGCTCGAGTCAGAGTTCAGAAGTAGCCAGGTCATCTTCTTGTGCGATATGCACCTTCATATGATACATATCATGCTGTATACAAGTGTGTACTTATTATTATTATTATTATTTGTCTAGTGTTAACTAATAGTTATTTTGCATTCTAGTGAACTATAACTGTGTTTGATTTCATATCAGTGTTTATTGTAACCTGGGGAAGGAACCTGTCCTACCAGGCACATCAACTGGGTGGTGGATGGTTGAATGATCTCTAGATATAAAGGTTAGCTGTGAATACTAAATAATTAGCCGTCCAGAGAAATCACCTCGTCCAGTTGGGAGCATCATGTGCTACAGGTGAAACCCAATCGTCATCAAGCTACTGTTAGCAAATTTAGAACTAAGGATAATTAATCATAGCAACTTGGAATGTCAGGACACTAATGCAAAATGGAAAATTAGGTAATATCAAGATGGAAATGGAAAGAATGAATGTAAATGTGTTAGGGCTATGTGAAATGCAATAGAACGGAACAGGTGAAATATATTTTGACAACTACAAAATAACACACAAAAGAGGAGTAGGCATAATATTAGATGCAGAAAGAGCAAAAACAGTTAAGGGATTTTGGGCAATATCAGATCGAGTCCTGTTTGTTCAATTGAGTGGCAGACCAACTGGTATCACTTTGATACAAATATATGCCCCAACAGCAGATAGATTAGAATAAGAAATTGACACATTTTACAATGAACATGATATGGCAATGACTTGGTGTAAATCTCACAAGACAACTGTTATACTTGGAGACTTCGATGCAAAAGTTGGAAATGAAAAAGTTGATGATGTGACTGGTGGTTATGGCCTGGGAAAAAGAAATGAGAGAGAGATGACAAACTGATAGAGTGGGCAAGAATGCATGATATGATAGTAAGAAACACCTGGTTTAAACAGCATCTTAGATGCCTCTGGATGTGAAAAAATCTAAGAAACAATGTTCATAATCAGATTGACTACATACTAATATACAGGAGATTTAGAAACAGTTTGAAATCTGTGAAAACTAGGCCAGGAGCAGACTGCAGCAGTGACCATGTACCATAAAACTTAGAATAAAATTGAAGAAAGTAAAGTAAGCTTCAAACAACATCAAGTTAAACTTAGCCTTAATTAAATCAGATAAGGAAATAAGTGAAATATACAACATTACACTAATGAATAGGTACAATGCAATAGAATAAATACAGAGTATAGATGAACAGACTTTCATAAATGGGTGCTTGCATAGAATAGAGGGATTAAAATGGTATGACAAGGTTACCAACGTGGAACTGATAACAAGAACTAGACAAGTGCCAGTGGAACATGAGATGAGAAGAAGATGATGGTGATGGATATGACACACACTGAGGAAACCTGTTGATAGTATTACAAGGCAGTCCTTGTTCTGGAACCCCCAGGGCAAGAGAAGTAGAGGTAGACCAAGAAGCACATGGAGAAGAGAGCTGGAAACAGAGGTGAAAATGATAAGGAGAACATGGAAAGAACTTGAGATGATGGCACGTGACAAGAGGACTTGGAATGTGTTTGTTGAAGGTCTATCCTCCTTTGGGAGTGGAGGGTTATGAATGAATAGATGAACAGTAGAAGATGCTAAAGAAATCAATATATCAAACATCAAAAGAAATTGTACCAGAAGTAATTAGGACAGCAAAGAAGACGTGGATGACAAAAGAAATTTTAAAACTGATACATGCAAGAAGGAAGAAGAAGCAAGACAACAAAGAATTTGACAAGACTAAATAAGGAAATAGTCAACAAATGTAAAACAGCAAAAGAAGCATGGCTAAACCAGAAGTGCAGAGAGCTTGAAGTACAGCACAGAAAAGACACAAAATCTATATACAAGCAAATAAATGAGGTAACAGCCAGAAGGGCACAAATAGTCACTGTCTGTCTGAAATAAAAAGAAACAGCACTGTTAATGAGTCATGAGAACATGATAGAAAGGTGGACAGAATACATTAGGGAGCTGTATGATGATGAAAGACCAAATTTGAACGACCAGGACAGTTGTGAAGGACCTCCAATACTTGTGACAGAGGTGCCATGTGCAACATGAAGAAAGGCAAAGCGTCTGGACCAGATAATGGAAGCTTTGGGAGAATTTGGAGTAGAAATGGTGATAAAACTCTTAAATGACATCTACAACAGTGGTCAAATACCTGATGATATGCTAAAATCCATATTGATAGAGAAAAAAATTATCAGGAATGGTAGAAATATGGACGATTATAGTGAATGAGAGTCAGTTAGTGTTGATAGGGTCGACTTTGCAAGCACAATGCAGGGCTTTAGGATTAACACAAGGGTCAAGGTTAGTACAATCAGTTGTCTCCCTGGTCAAACATCTGAAGCTAGGTGCCTCTAAATCCCAGCATCTGGATGTCCCCAACTCAGATTCACAGGATTCAAGGTGCTTGAAATCCTCCTATTCTGGTGGAGACCCGGCACATGTATACTGGTTGAGGATACCAAAGGCCCTCTCCATGTACGGGTGATAACACTGACAATATTAACAATAATAATGACAATCATAGTACTACTTAAGAAAAACAAATCAAACCAATAACAATTAATAAACAAAAAATAACAAACCATTAAAAAATAAAGAACCATACATTTAAAATATACCCAATAAAATAACAAACAACACAACTTAAAAAATAACAAATTCTTATATAAATTGACACCATCAATAGCAATCAATTATAAATGACCACAGAAAACTGATTATAGCACAAAACTGAAAATAAAATGACATTAAATACTCTAATTATAACAAACAATTAGGTTGAACAGGGTAGATCAAGATGGTGGACAAGCAGAGGCAATAATAGTCAGCTGTTACTAGCCCCCTCTCCACTCATCACCTAAAGAAATGTATTCTCCCAGCACAATATGATACCATTTTCCTTTTCTTGAGACCACCATGGTTTTTGGATTGGAGCTGCTGATAACCATCCCTCTTTTTTCCAGTTCTTCCTTCCAGACTTGCAGGTTGGATTAACTCTAACAGTCTCAGCCTTGTTGATTCATTCACTGCAGTGTCATTATCTAGCAGATGATCATTAATTGCCCTTAGTATCTCTCCCTTATCCATATCCAGTGTTCCCACTATTGATGCTTTCGAGGTCAATCTGTCAGCGCTCTCACTGCCACATCAGCTGCACGACTAGTTATAAACTAATTTTATTATTACTTTTTTTTTATTTTTAAGGTAGGTTTTCTAAAGCTGGTTTTTTTTTTTTCTGGAATATCTCAGTTTATGTACATTTTTATGACCAATTCTGCAATTATTCTGACCTTGATAATTATATTGTGATAAACTATAGCTACCACAAACACACAGTTTATTCATCTTCTAACATATTGATGCATAATATACATTGGTTTCATGCATTTTTAAAGATTTTAGATGTTATTTTGTAATGTCACCATAATCATGTACAAATGCCCAGTTAGTGCCCCTTTCTTCCTAACAATTTCATTAATTTTTTTATTAATTAATTTATGATCAGATTCGTCTAATTTTTTTTTTCAAATCATATACAAATTTTGACATACTTTTAAATAAAAGCCACTGTCTTATACATTTTGCATTTGCTAGTTTTTTTTCCCCTTCTTTGAATATTTCAGCCTATGTAATTTTTTATTTTTTTATGTATCTAATTAAGTAATTAACTTGCTTTTACTCAACCAAGGCCAAAAACATCCAAAAACATTGATGTATAATACTGACTGGTTTAATATATTTTACATGCTTTTAAAAAAGGTCACCAATAAACCAGACAAAAAAACCTTAAAAGTCAAGAATTGAATAGAGTTAAACTGTCTGTCTCAGTGGACTTTGACTGCTAGCTGGCCTTAGTATTGCTGCTTCAAGGACCAGGAGCAACTCATCAATTAAGTGCTAGAAACCAAAGATACCACAACAAATGAACTACCTAAAACTGTCTAGTGATGAACATAGACAAACGGACTAGAGACACTTTTTTTTGTAAATAGTTTTCTGGTGCCAGATATATCTTCAAAACTGTAACTGATAAATATATATATTTATATATATACTGTTCAAAAAAAGAAACGCAACATTATTGCAGTGGTAATGGACACCAAATTTCAAACTTGTACCAAAATTTTTTTTTACGGAATTAATGTTTCAATCTTGGCATGAAGAAACTTTCAGACTTTAACAATGAAATGATGTTCATTAAATTTGGTTTGGACTTTTATTCTTTGCGAATGAGGCCTACGTTTCAGTAAGATGTATGGCCTCCTCTGGCCTCTTTCAGAGAACGACATCCCCTTGACATGGATCCGATTAGCCGTTAGATCTGTTGTTGTGGGATGTCTGCCCACTCTTCCCGCAGTGCAAGAGACAACTGTCGGAGATTTGCTGGAGCCACATCTCGCTGGCGGAGTAGTCTGTCGAGTTCATCCCATAAGTGTTCTATAGGTTCATGTCTGATGACATGGCTGGCCACGGAATGGTCTGGACGTTGTTGTCAGCAAGGAACTGGGTGGTGAGTTGTGTCACATGAGGTCGAGCGTTATCCTGCGGAAAAATCGACCCTTGTGCAGCCAGAAGTGGAAGGACGTGAGGACGAAGAATTTCAGCGACGTATCATTGGGCATTCAGGCGTCCTTCAATTTGCACCAGGTCATTTCTTCCCATGAAGTTGATCGCCCCTCACATCAGTACACCTCCACCACCATGTGGAGGAGCCTCATCAACGCTGTTCTGGGCATAGCGCTCATGGACTCTGCGGTAAACTCTTCTCCGTCTATCGTGTCGCTGGAGCACAAAAAATGATTCATCACTAAACCAAACCCATCTCCAGTCATTCACAACGGTCCATTGACGATGCTGGTTCGCCCACTGCAGTCGGTTCTGGCGATGCCGGTCCATAAGAACAGGACCTCTGTAGGGTCTTCTAGCCCAAAGACCATAGTCGTGCAGCTGATTCCTGACCGTTTGATCTAAAATTTGACGAGCTGTTGACATTGACTGGACTGTGGAGGACGCAGATGCAAGTCGATTCCTGAGGTGACGTAGCCGTATGAAGTGGTCTTTGGCAGGAGTTGTGACTCTGGGTCTTCCACTGCGCGGCCAGTCTGCCACTGAGCCAGTTTCTTGAAATCGCCTCCAAAGGCGATTAATGGTGCTTCTTCTTCTTCTTCTTCTTCCGTCCTTAGCCAACGACCGGCAAAGCAGTCAGTGGCCATTACGCCTAGTGGCATCTTAAGGGCAACAGCGAATAGATTTTCTCTGCCGTTGTTCCCATCACGCCTAATGGCGTCTTTAGGGCAACGACAAATCAATCCGTTCGCTGTTGTTTCCGTAATCAAAGTGACTGGCAAACGGGTGATCAGCCCGTTGGTAATGGTGCTTCTAACCACATTAAATTGTCTGGCCACTACACTTTGTGACTTTCCAGTCTGTAAACGTCCAATGATCATGAGTCGTTGTTCTGTAGTGAGATGAGCCATACTTGCGCATTGAATTTTCAACTGAATTTATTCGAGGAGCGTCAATCTTTTATTGGCATTCAATAATATGGTCTGAGAGTTTTGTTTTCAGTAGGTTTTACGGGATTCTCATGAACCTGTCACGAGGTATTGTCAAAAATGTTGTTTTGACCTTGACTTCTTTCATGACCTCACAAATCATGAGGTGAGTACAATTCAGATAACCACGGGAAGTTAATGACCAGGTGGGCACAGTCGATAGGTTGACTGATGTCCAATCAGCGAATATCTTTTATAAAAGTAACACCAAAAAAGTTCCGTTTCTTTTTTTGAACAGTATAGTAACACCAGAAAGCGGAACAAGTAAAGACATCAGTAAGAGCATGAATAAAGCCAGAACAACCTTTGCAAATCTAAACAACATTTGGAAATCTTCTCAGTACAGCACAAACACCAAATTAAGATTATATGAGAGTTGCGTACTTTCTTTACTTTTGTGTGGTGCAGAGTACCGGAGAGTAACAGAACAGGAAATGTCCAAATTATCCTGCCTTAACAAAATTCTTTTTTGACTGAATATCATCTCCAACCAGGAACTGCTTGCATGGTGCAGTAAAAAAAGACATGTACACCATTATCATGGGCAGATGATAGAACTGGGCTGGCCATGTCATCAGAAGAGACCCTGACACCATCACCAGAGTTGCTCTCCTATGGACCCCAGAAAGATGGTAAAAGAGAGGCAAAGCAAAGCCAACCTGATGGAGAACAGTGGAGCCTGAGATGCAAAACATGAACCAGAGTTGGGGCATGGCACAATGGATGGCCACCAAGCAAGCAAAGTGAGGACAGCTTATTGCTGGGCTACAAGATGCCACTAGGTGTGGTGGCCATTGACTGCTTTGTCAAGGATCCAAGAAGAATAATAATGTACATGTGATGACAGTGATCGAGTATGGACTGGAAATATACAAACTCACACTGTCCATATCCCAATGTGAATGGCTAAAATGCATTCTGAGTGAAGAAGATACCCTGATTATGACAGTGAGGTGTATGCTTGGACTATTGCTGATTAGATCCAGCTGTTCAACAGGCCAGGCAAATGCCTGCATTTGGAGAATCATCAAAAAAAAAATCCTGTGATGCAAATCTTTTGCTTAAAACATATGATGTATTTAATTACGGGTATCCTACTAATTTTCTATCAATGCATCAATCTACTCATTAAGTTATATTTCTTAAGGTGAAAATCTACCTCAGCCTGATGCAAGAATAACTTTCAAGCAGGCAAAGAGTTTTATCAGAATCAGATACAGAAACAAATGGAATGTAGAACATCCAAGTCACACACAAAATGATGCATACTACCTGCTCAACAGAAGAGAACAAGTGGTAATCTTCAGACTCTGCACTGGCCACAACATACTGAGATATCATCTATTCAACAAGCTAAGGATAGGAAATACCGATCAGTGTAACTGTCATTCATTCATTCATTCATAACCCTCCACTCCCAAAGGAGCATAGGTCCTCAACAAATACATGCCAAGTCCTCCTGTCACGTGCCACCATCTCAAGTTCTTTCCACGTTCTCCTTATCATTTTCACCTCTGTTTCCAGCTCTCTTCTCCGTGTGCTTCTTGGTCTACCTTTGCCTCTCTTGCCCTGGGGGTTCCAGAACAAGGACTGCCTTGTAATGCTATCAACAGGTTTCCTCAGCGTGTGTCCTATCTATCGCCATCATCTTCTTCTCATCTCTTGTTCCACTGGCACTTGTCTAGTTCTTGTCATCAGTTCCATGTTGGTAACCTTGTCATACCATTTTAATCC
This sequence comes from Oreohelix idahoensis, assembly GCA_024509875.1. Classification (NCBI taxonomy): domain Eukaryota; kingdom Metazoa; phylum Mollusca; class Gastropoda; order Stylommatophora; family Oreohelicidae; genus Oreohelix; species Oreohelix idahoensis. The sequence continues at coordinate 406,203 of JAMPIV010023121.1, forward strand.
CTCTTTTCTATGTAAGCACCCATTTATGAAAGTCTGTAGCTTTTTGGTTGTTGTCTTTGTTGTTCTCCATGTCTCAGAGCCATACAATAGGAATGACTTCAAATTTGAGTTGAAGATTCTTATTTTCGTGTTGGATCTGATTTCTCTTGATCTCCATATATTTCTCAATGCAATGAAAGCTCCTCTTGATTTTTGTATTCTTATTTTGATATCACTGTCTGTCCCTCCAACTTTGTCTATATTGCTGCCAAGATATGTGTACAATTCTACATCTTGTACTGATGCTTCTTCAAGTTCAACTCTGTTATCATTACCTGCATTTATTCTCATTATTTTTGTCTTTTCCCTGTGTATTGTCAGACCCAATTGCTGTGACCTCTCATCGAGTGTTTTCAATTTGTCCTGCATCTGATTACGGTTATAGAACAGAAGAGCCAAGTCATCAGCAAAATCCAGATCATCCAGCTGCTTAGTCAGTCCACTGGATTCCATTTCTGTTGTGTGTTGTCGATGTTCTCATAATGCAGTCTATTGCTAGTAAGAAAAGAAATGGAGACAAGAGACATCCCTGATGCACTACTGTTCTTATCCCAAACGGTTCTGTAAGCTGTCCTTCATGAAGAACTCTGCATGTCATATCTTTATACTTTTCATTATTAAATTAATGATCTTCAGGGGAACTCCATAATGCCTCATCAATTTCCAAAGTGATTCTCTGTCTACACTGTCAAATGCCTTTTTGTAGTCCACAAAGTGTAACTGTGGCACTGATAAAATGAGTGCTGAACAACTGCTTCAAAGTTGCCCAACATATGCGGAACAGAGAAAGCGCTTATGGATGACACCAGTACCATTCATGGAAAAGCTCTACGGAGATTCAAACGGCCTCAAACTGACTACTGCTTTCATTGAAAACATTCAAGTGGACCTCTGAAAGTGTACGAGGAAGAAGAAATAGAAGAACTAATGTTATGTATGTTATATATGATAATTAAAATACACCACAGGCTGAGCAGGATAGTTTATTCCTTTTTTTTTTTTAAATTATCATTTTTTTACTTTAAATAAGTTTTTACGGATATGATCCATGGAGTGACATTATTGTCTACACCATGATACCCGTACTTAAATACGTTGTAAGGCACAAGCGGAGGATTTGCATCACTGGCTTTTGCTTTCTGTGTTTTTTAATGGCATTTGCGCCGCCACCCCCCCATCCTTTTTTTTTCTTCCAATGCGTTCTGGAATCGATACTTGCCTACTTTGTATATCTGCCCTAGCACTCCAAGGAAGGTAACTAACAATCATTCCTGTGACCACCATAATTAAAAAGGCTAATGATAAACATTATTACACAATGTGTGAATTTTTATTTCTATTATTGATGTCTAATTTGTGTTTATTGTTTTATCAGTAAGTATTGATATAAAAAGGTAAAGGAACCCATTACACGCCCATTGAGGCATATTGGGAATATGGTGTTAGGCCCATATTATCTTGACCGTCGGCACATGAGGGGGGATGTGGTCGGCATCACGCCGGCCGCCTTAACCTTCCCAGAGTAGCTCTGGTACCAATTTGGGGTTGGGTCGACCCAGGAGCCGTTTGTGGCCTAAACATTTTCTGCCTCATCTGGGGATCGAACCATAGACCACTGCGCTAGGAAGCCAGTAAAAGTATTGATATATGATAATAAATTGGAATACCAGACCAGGCTAAAGGTTCAAGAATAGTTTCACTGTTCTCTCTATACATGGTATCTTAAGGTGATGTTCTGATCTTAGAGAGTTTTTTTTTACTAAGATTGCAGAGTTTTATTCTCAGAAATAAATAAAATAAAAAATAAATAAATAAAAAAAGCATTATTTCATCTATACAACAACCATTTCATTACCTTCATCTTTACATAAGCCAGGTTGTTCTTTCTTAATTCTTGGTGTTTTTGTACCTATGATGTCACCTATCTGATCATGAGTATCACAGTCTTCAATGTAGTTATGACCATCATGGTTCTGGCAGGAAAATAATAAAATGAGAATTATTTAGTGATATTGGTACATAAAAATGTGGTGAAAGTTGTGATATGTTTATGAAATAATTCAGTGGCATACAAGTTGCTGTCATGTTACAAGCAGTCATACTCTCAGAGCTGTAGTGGGTTCATAATCACAAATCTGAAGTCACATAATGAATGCTTCATCTGTAGAAATGATATCCTTGTAGTATTAAATATTACTTTTATATATGACACCTTAATTCACATTCTTAGCAGCTTCACAAGCAAAGAATTATGGCATCATTCACAGTTTTAAAAGTAAAATCAGAAATAGGCATATTTAATTAGTATTTTGAGAACACTTTAAAAATTATGAGTTCACTGAAATGAGCACACAATAACATTAAGTCTATCTTCCCTTATAATTTTCTTAGCATGTGTCACCGTAGGGTTTGGATGATCAGTGATTTAGTTTTGATAGGACAAAAGAGTATGAAAAAATGGTTTGGGAAATTTAAATAATCTAGGAAACGGGCCTATTTGTCTTAAAGATGGGAGATAAAAGGTTGTACACCTGTGCTTAGAGGGAAAGGGAGAGAACCCTTTAATTCCAAATCACTGAAAGCAAGGCTGATTTACACTTAGATAGTTTCTATGAGTATACAGTTATGGTGTAGGAAATTTGCATATCATGATTGTTTTAGTAAGCCTTAAGAAGGGAAAGTAACATTAAAGCAAAAACCTCCAAGGGAGACAAAAAATAATTAACGCCCCTTGCAGACTAAGTGAGCACAGAGAAAAACAAACGCACGAGAAAAATATGAGTAGGGTGTAAACAGTTATGGAACAAAGCTCACTGAGTTGCCAGCGTGGAATTAAGCGTGAGTTTGTGATAGGTGAGTAGGAAAAAATGATGGACCAATCATATTGACTGGAAAACAAAAAAGAACGGATCATGGGACAATGATTTGAAGGACAAAAGAAATTAGTCCTCGCTGAGAATTTAACGTGGCAAGACGTGAATTGCCGGGCTCTCAAAAAGTGAAACCTGTAGGTGACAGAAGTTTGCACAGATCAAGTAGATAGATGTAGACAGATTAGCGGTAGCAATTCTGGAGACTAGAATGAACTGTGTTTTAAGCTTAGGGCTAGCTCATAGGTGTGATTAGTAGGAAATGTGATAAGTGCTTGGATTCATTTGATTACGGTAAGATGACTCTTGAATTTTATTATACATGAACTATATGAAGAGAGACAGGTTATAGACATACAATCAACTTATTATCAGAGGTTAATGATGCTTACCATTAAAGGAGCGTATAACAAGAGAGAACATTGAAGCAAAGGCATGGCCAAAGAAAGTACAAGGTGGATAATTTTTATTTGCTGATAGCCAGGATGGGCTGTTATATAAAGAAGATGAGGCATTGTCATAGTCAAGAATAAATGAACAAGGGTTGTGCAACACTGACATTTATAAGATAAGTCATGCGCTCTCTCATGTCAGCATAAGTATCAATGCTACTACAGAAGTACCAGACGACGTTGGATTTACAATGTATAAATTTTGATTTGATTGTGATGCCTTTAATAGAGTATAAGACTGACCAGTTTGATATAGGAGAGAGGAAAGAAGAGTTAATGGTGAATTTGATAACTATGAAACAACTCATGTGCTCTCTCATTGAATAGTAAGTATGAGGATGCCACAACAGCTGTACCTGACATTATTTGATTTTATATATGAACCATGAATAGATATTGATGCATTTATATGAGTTAGGCCTGACAGGGTAAATACAAGAGATAAGGTTGAGAGGAAGAAAAGGAGGATAAATTGTGTGCAGACTATATATGTATAAACAAGAGTCTGCAGAAGAGGCAATAAAAATTACCTTTGAAACATAAATTGAATCAAGGTCTGGAGGCATGGATAAAAAAAATGGAGATTTGAAACATACACCTTATTGGAAAATTATGGAACTTATATTTTGTAAATAAAGCTGTTGTAATTGGTATTACACCACATAAGTTGGTTTGATTTATGAAAGGTTGTGGAGTGGGTGTGTGAATAAGGAGTAACTACAAACAAACAATATCAAAACATGCCACTATATGAGCTAGTCACTATATAACAACAAGGAGAGAAGAACGAAGCCTGGTTAATGAAAACGAACCATATCTCATCCAAGAATCATCACCTCTGGCGGTAATGGCCAGTAAATAAGAGATACTCTTACTTGGAAGATGAGTAAATGATATAATCTGACAATTTGAGTAGACAACAACTAGGCCTGCCCACTGTCACCTAGTTAATTCTTAAAGAAGGCCAACGGTCACATCATACTAATTAGTGCTCGGTTCACCACCACCACCGACACGGTCACATTAATACTAATTGGTGCCGTGACCATCCCTCCTACAGCGACAACATGGCTACACCATTTCCTGATGAAACATGCCAACAGTATCAACAACAGCCCATATTTGTTTCACCACCTCTAGACCAAGAATCATAGAGAACAGAAAGAAAATTGTTTCAAGAGGGAATACATATCAATTAATTGTAAAAGAGACTTCTACACGATAGAGATAGCAGCATAAATAGTTGAGTTGAAGAGACATTCAATCATGGAGAGGTGTTCGAAAACTATAGAAAACAGAAAGAAGAGAATAGCAATGAGAGATTTCGCTTCAGAGTTAAAGCGCTGTAGAAATTATGCAGTCGATTTCCCTTGCATAAGAATAGTAGATGGATTGGTTGCAAAAATTTATAAGATTGAAATAAAGGATATTGTTGAAATTAAACTACAACCATTGAAAGTGAAAGAAGGGAGACCAAAATTAAACTTGAAAGAACGAACTCAACCAACAGTTACTAAAATGGAAACCAAAACAAAGAATGTCGCAGTGCAAACAGATGACAGGTTAAGAAGAGTCTAATCCCAGTCAGGGTAAGGTCAAGACAAATTAGAGATGACTTACCTGATTTGTGCAGTGTTGAAATGGTCGGTAAGACAGAAAAGGTGACATCTGAATGAAGAGATGTGAAGAATGACAGTGAAATCATGAAGCCATGTACATTCTTGTCGATGCTATGTAGTCAAGCACAGAAATGTAAGAGATATAAACAGTGCGGAAAAGTCCATCAAACAATTGCTAATATTTCAGAGCTAGAGACTGTTGATGGTATGCTGAACAGTCTAGTATCAGAAGGAATAGGTGTTCTAGAAGACATAAAGACATTACTTATAATCCAGAAAGGAAAGTCAATTCAAAGTAACAAGTATATTATTGATAACGTAGAACAAAGTAACATTCGAGATAAATTACAAGATGAGAAACTGTCACATGCAAAAATCCAGAAAGAACTGACCGGAATGTGCAAAGTCATATACCTGCTCCAGAGTTGAGCGAAGTTTCCTTAGATAGTGGATATTCAAGAGATGATAGCCTTAATCCACAAAAGAATCAAGAACAGTTGAAGCAAGTTACAGCATCAGCACAGGTGGAAAGTAAAAACAAACAAAAGAATAAGATGGCCGAATCAAGCGCTAATCAGATGAAGAAAGATGATCATCGCCCTACAACACCACCAGCTTTACCAAATAACAGACCGCTACGAAAAGCTACATTGATTCACTATGACTCTACAGACTCAACGAACACCTCACTTAATGAAAACGACATGGATGAAGAACAAAGTGACAATTCTGATCAACTACCAGATCCTATAAGACGCCTCACTCGCTGTAGAGAGAACTCAGAAGAAGAAGAAGATATCCCGCCAACAGAATTGACAGAAAGATTGAGATACAGAGACAACCGCCTACATGAGAGAGATAGTACTACGCCACTATCTGCACATGATCAAGAACCGGAAACATCTGATCAGTTAACCCCAACCCCCCAAATTTTATACAGGGAACAAGAGGAGATGGGCACATATAGCGCAGAGGAAGACAGAATACAAGTAGGGCAACATACAGAAAGTAAACAGTACAGTAAGATTCTAGAGGATATGACAGCAATAAGAAATAAATAGAACAGTGCTGATAATGAAATAGATGCACCATACAAACAAACGAGAGCGGCAGAGCAAAAGAGCAGAGTATGGGAAAAACAGCTATTGAAACAAAACGAGCAACAGATAGAGACTAAACAACAAAGTGGTACAAGTCAAACTCAAAACATTAGAGGACACATCAACTAAAGATTCAGATATGCAGGAAGAGATGGAGCAGCAGAATATAAGAGGAAAGAAGAGACAGAGGTCGTCGTCTTCAGATGATTCGGCGGATTATAGAGAGCGTCTAGCAAAGCTGAGACATGTAGAAGAGGTCAGACGGAGGAGGAAGAATAAAGTAAGAAGTAGTGGTGCAGCGGAAAGTAGGAAAGTTATAGCTGCACTGTGCGAATTTATTGATAGAAAATTTGAGGAACTGAGAATGGACGATGAAGGTAGAAATACAGATCGAAGAGAATACTGACCCAACACTAGAGTCAGCAATGAAAATAGGAGAGATAATAGTATAGTAAGAAGGAGGGATACAGATCGAGGGGATTTCTGATCTAAGAGCTGAGATAGGCTGAGAAATAGAAGTGATGATAGAAGAGATATGGATCGATGGGAGTACCGATCCAAGAGCCGAGAGGCTAGAAAGGAGGAGAGAAAAAGGAGTATTAGTAGGAGAGATACTAGGATTATAAGTAGGTGTCGAGGTAGCAACCAATTAAAGAGTACAGAACCTGAGAAGAACCCAGGGAGTACGAGAAGGGAAGAAATGGAAGATAGAGAGAAACTGAAGCAAATGGTTGACAAAGTAAGAAGTAAGGAGGTTGAGAGAAACTCGGGAGATATACAAGATGCAGAGGTAGAGAGGAAGCAGAAAGTTAACGAAGTCAGAGGAGTGGAGGAGACTCAAGATATGGATAAACAGATAGCATTAGAGGCGCTTAAAAGTAGAGAGGCCATGATGATGAAGTTTCTGGATATGGTGAATAAGTAAGGAGAATGGGAGAGTAGCAGAAAGCTATGAGAGGAGAGGCATAGCATATTAAGATACATAAAAAGATGGCAGCGGTAGCTGAGTCTTGAGAAGACTAAGTATAATTGGTCTGTACCGCACACAAGAGAGAACTGAGTACACCTGACCAATAGGGTACTGCAGTAGGGGAGACGAGTGAAGGAGATGTAAGAGGTAGATTCGAGGCCATGGTAGTATGGCGGAAATTATGTGAAAAGCTGTAGTGATGACGGCAGAAATAGTGGACACTGAGATTTTTGGTGAAGCACAGAGGAAGACGGAAATTACGGAGCAAAAGTGAAGTGGCAACTACAACTACCAGCCACAAGTCAACCCCAGCCTACACATTCCAATTGGGATGATGAAGATGAGAGACCTTTACAATCAGCAAGAAGTAACATAATTCAGCAGAATCGAAGCCCTACAGCACAGCATACAAACATTAGCAAGAATATTGTTGACAGGTCGGTAGCATCGGTACAATCAGACCTCGATAGCAGAAAGTGAAGAAAGCGACACCGAGTGTATGGACGACTCTACCAACACCAAGATATGTATAGCTGTCAAACGTCCTTATCAACTTTCTTAATCAGATTCACCACCAAGAGCAAAACTCTTATGATTACCACAAGAACATGCAAGAGCCGGGCTCAAAAGAAAACATCGTCAAGTACATAAGCCATTGTCAGGTTTACAACAACATACAAATATTCTTTCGCCCCCTTCCTCCTGCAGAGCGACTATAAACACATCACAACTGATACCAACTTTGTCATAGTACGACAGTCATCTCTCCAGTAGAGAAATTACACTGTTGGAGCTTGCAAAAGAGATCTTCAAATTTGTACAAGCAGTGTAATCATCGTAAAGTACTCACCCAGCAACAGTACTAACTCCCAGCACTCACCCAGCTATAGTGCTTAATACAGTACTTTAATCAACATAGTACCCAACAGTTTGTTAATTAATTAGGTCTCTCAGTGGTTAACATAGTGGTTATCAATATTTCGGAGCACACTTAGACATTTACACTATACACTAACCTTGTGAACAGACAGGGTAGAACTTTAAAAAAAAAAGAAAAAAAGAAAAGAAACTTAAATATGTAGAACATTATAACTAGTGATAAAGTACATTGATCACATAAACACATGAGTGATAAGTTTGATTAATCACGGGACATATTACAGACTGATAATAAATTAGTTAGACACACAGAATTGTGACCGATGAAGTAGATTAAACAATGAAGTACCTCAGACTAGAATAAAGATACAGAATTCCAGAAAGCTTAAACAAGATTCTTCACAAGATAAGACTTACCCCACTAGAGGATCAAGACTGTTAAGTAGTTAAAATATATATATATATATATATATAGAGCAATTTGCATGTTGACTCATAATGTGTATGTATTTCAGGTATATATTTGGTTCAAGACTAGATGAAGAAGAAAAAAAAAAGAAACAAGAGACAGAAGGGATGTTACAGAACAAGCCAGATTATATTAGAGCACGAAAACTTATTTCCTCAGACAGAAGTGCACACATTGCACTGATGAGGAAAGTCATCACTTACTGTGGTACTGATCACATAGCGACATGATTACAGTGTTGGGTACTATAGCCATTGTTTACTTGAGATAAGAGAGTAATCACAATTATATAGTCAGGTCCACATTAACTTCATGCATAATGGTCTTGAAAATTTGGTTAAGTCCGACATACAGGGGTACATTGTATATAGTTCAGACTAGGTTAACGATTCGACGGGTACATCCAAGGCTAGCATTAGCCGAGCACATCACGTTCTGACTTAGTGACATAGGTCTTTCACTGTCGCCCAAGACAGATGTTTGGAGTTGCATAGATAGTTGCAGGCAGGACTGATAATTGGACTGGTGCATCCAAGGCTAGCATCAGCCAAGCACATCACATTCTGACTTAGCGACACATGTCTTTCGCTATCACATTGGGATTTAGTTAATGCATGCTTGGTGACGTTACATTATAGATCTGCTACACACTCTGCCTATCTGACCATTACAATGTATTACTGACATTGACGGCAGATATTATAGACATTTAACGTACTGATAAATCTCTGCTTTCAGAGGCTGTTCCATGTCGACTTTTGTATATAAGTAAATACAATATTGAATTATGCATGTTTAGATAGTTAGATAGTTTAGAAGGAAATGTCGAGATTGTTCTCTTTTCACACGGCATGCCTAAGAAAAATTCACCGAATCTTTTGGCCGAATACCATCACTAACCAAGATCTGCTTACTCGTAGCAAGCAAGAGGACATGCACACCATCATAGCTGGCAGACGCTGGAGCTGGGTTGGCCATGTCCTCAGAAGAGACCTCGATGCCATCACAAGAACAGCTATGCTTTGGACCCCTGAAGGAAAACGAAAGAGAAGCCGACCAGGAACAACCTGGCGGAGGACTGTGGAGGCTGAGATGCAGGGAATGAACCAGAGTTGGGGCACTGTACGAAGGATGGCCACCGACCGAGCAAAGTGGAATCAATTTGTTGTTGCCCTACAAGACGCGACTAGGCGTGATGGCCACTGACTGCTTTGACGGTCGGTGACTAAGGATCAAAGAAGAAGAAGAAGATAGTTATGTGAAATGACGTTCCATGATGATGTAATGATTAATGAGATGCTCTAGTTGCAGCATTAGCATTAGGACTATGATTATGACTCACTCTTATGATTTAATTTTCTTGATGTATTTTCGAGTAATTCATAGGTATGATAGTAGAGATGATAGTGGGATTGATAGACAGTAGACACTTGTTGATAAAGCGCAAATGTCTCCCTCCGGGATACATTTGTACGGCCCCGGGTTGTATGTCACCGTAGGGTTTGGATGATCAGTGATTTAGTTTTGATAGGACAAAAGAGTATGAAAAAATGGTTTGGGAAATTTAAATAATCTAGGAAATGGGCCTATTTGTCTTAAAGATGGGAGATAAAAGGTTGTACACCTGTGCTTAGAGGGAAAGGGAGAGAACCCTTTAATTCCAAATCACTGAAAAAAAAAAATAACTGAAAGCAAGGCTGATTTACACTTAGATAGTTTCTAGGAGTATACAGTTATGGTGTAGGAAATTTGCATATCATGATTGTTTTAGTAAGCCTTAAGAAGGGAAAGTAACATTAAAGCAAAAACCTCCAAGGGAGACAAAAAATAATTAACGCCCCTTGCAGACTAAGTGAGCAGAGAGAAAAACAAACGCACAAGAAAAATATGAGTAGAGTGTAAACAGTTATGGAACAAAGCTCACTGAGTTGCCAGCATGGAATTAAGCATGAGTTTGTGATAGGTGAGTAGGAAAAATGATGGACCAATCGTATTGACTGGAAAACAAAAAAAACGGATCAAGCAGTCATACTCTCAGAGCTGTAGTGGGTTCATAATCACAAATCTGAAGTCACATAATGAATGCTTCATCTGTAGAAATGATATCCTTGTAGTATTAAATATTACTTTTATATATGACACCTTAATTCACATTCTTAGCAGCTTCACAAGCAAAGAATTATGGCATCATTCACAGTTTTAAAAATAAAATTAGAAATAGGCATATTTAATTGGGATTTTGAGAACACTTTAAAAATTATGAGTTCACTGAAATGAGCACACAATAACATTATGTCTATCTTCCCTTATAATTTTCTTAGCATGTCTCTGCCTAACAACAGAAACAATATTCTTCCTCTTTGATCCGTAGCCGCCGACTGTCAAAGCAGTCAGTGGCCATCACGCCTAGTGGCATCCTGTAGGGCAACAACAAATTGATTCCACTTTGCTCGGTCGGTGGCCATCCTTCGTACAGTGCCCCAACTCTGGTTCATTCTTTGCATCTCAGCCTCCACAGTCCTCCGCCAGGTTGCTTTTGGTCAGCCTCTCTTTCGCTTTCCTTCAGGGGTCCAAAGCATAGCTGTTCTTGTGATGGCATCGAGGTCTCTTCTGAGGACATGGCCAACCCAGCTCCAGCGTCTGCCAGCTATGATGGTGTGCATGTCCTCTTGCTTGCTCCGAGTAAGCAGATCTTGGTTGGTGATGATATTCGACCAAAAGATTCTGTGAATTTTTCTTAGGCATGCTGTGTGAAAAGAGGACAATTTCGACATTTCCTTCTCTGTAACTCTCCAGCATTCTGCACCATAGAGAAGCACAGAAAGAACACATCTCTGATATAATCTTAATTTTGTGCTTGTGCTGTATTGAGAGGACTTCCAGATGTTGTTTAGGCTAAAAAAGGCTGTTCTTGCCTTATTCATTCTGATGTTGATGTCTTTGCCTGCCCCGCCGTCTGGTGTTGCTAAGCATCCTTCACATACCTAGGGAATATTTCTGCACTTCCATTAATGCAAATGCATTCATTGCAGGTGTTAGCTTAGTGCAAATTGTATGTTTATTAAAGCCACAGGGTTCTTGTGCATACATTGTACACTATGTTGGGTAAGATGTATATATTGATCACTGCATGTGACAAAACCATTTTAGCAATGTCATGTTCTTGTGGCTATTGCTTTTCAATGGCTGCCACAAAGCAACATGTTGATGATCTGCTTTAGTGGTTAGCTCAACCTCTGCCCTTGTGTAGTGTTGGCTCTCAGCACTCTAATAACTTCATCTGTAACACGACAGCAACAATACGATACTATAAAATGTAGGATGATAAATGTGGCATAACGCTGCTCTGGTTTTCATAGTTCAATACACCAATGTATTTACGGTCTTGAAGAAGAAAGACTTATATAAAAAAGTTCTCCTAATTTACGAACTTACCAAGCTTTAATTCACTTGCTTCAACAAAGTTATTCAATCTATCTGTTGTTACAACTCAGAGAACTTGATTACTGGTCACAGATGCTTTTATCATTTTAACTCTTCTTCATAGATCTAGTAGCATCACTCTGTTTCCATGCTGTCACAAAAATACGTTCTCATATAAAATGTTAATCTTGCCTTGCTTGGTTAATGGTTCATTAGCCTAACCACTAGCGTGTCAAAGTTTCCCAACACTTGTCTATTTCTTGTTTATTCTTCTGCATGTCTTTATCACTGTTACGTACATTTATTACCTAAGGGGGTAGTCTTCGGTCCTGCCAAATGTACGCACCAGTCTTAATATAGTTATATATTTGTGCGTTCGATTGATTCACGCACTGACGTGCACAATGCAGTGTGAGTTGCTTTGGGACGCACGGGTAACATAGTTGGGTAGTTCCTGACGTCATGATTTGTAGGGGCAACATGGACCTTGTTTATGTCCGTGATTGATATATATTATTATTGTATTCATGGCACGTTTATGGAAGCCATTTATTCTAGTGATCTGTATTGGTCTTCAGGTCGAAACCAATAGCAGCAATGTCACGTAAGTTATCGCCCCACTTCTTATTGTATGCTGTATTGTAAGGCCGCTCTTATACTAGTCTAGCGGGAATATGTTATTCCTAGAATGGACCTACAGAGTCGTTAGCCTTTAGGATTCGTATCGTAGAAGAAGGATTCCTACGAGCGGAAAGAAGTTAATTTGATTGCAGTATTCATATGTGTTAAACGTCTTTATTGTAATGCCAAAGTCGTGGCATGATTTTTGAGAGGTTAGTTAAAACCTAAAGATACTAACTCAGATACCTCTTCATATATGTACCAGTGAATATATATTGAGTATACGTTATATGGAACTATGTCTTGGATAGAAACAGTCTCTTATTGGACGAATGCGGGAGTTCGTGGTATGGGAGTACATGCTTAGTTGGATGACCTCAAGCAAGGTCAACGGACATTTTATCTAGTTTGAACATTACTGGATTCGTATTAATTGAATGTAAGGAACATGGTTGAAAGGATCCCACCACAGTACCCGACCATCATCATTCACCAGAGTATTCTTGTCATGCATTTTATGTGATTGTCCTAGTCAAGAACAGTGTATCGTAGCGTTGAACTTTTGTCGTCAATAAACAATGTTAACTGTTCTACCAGCCTTCACAGTTTACTTCACTTCACGGCAGGCTTTGATTAACATGCCTGAAGTTTACATCGTTGTGTGTTGAACTTATTTGACAGTTGTGTGGATTCGCGTTTTATTATCAGCACGATAGAAAACCATCTATGGAAACTCAGAAGAAAAGTTCTATCAGTAAATGGCGGCCAGTGTGGCTTGAATTGCTCAAGATTCAAAACTGGAATTACCTCACAAGTTCCACACTAGTTGAAAGTACGTGAATTCTCTAACAACTCATATCCTTTATAACGGCTACCTCAAGGTCAAGGTACATTGAACCTCAATCTCAAGTTCTACATCAGTGTATGACTACGTGGGACCTCAGCTGTTAGTCCTCATCTGGCAGAACTCAAGTATTCGAAACAGAGTATTTCGTTGTCTCAAGCGTACATCCACGGAGACGAGGCACATTGATTTTTTACCTGCACGCGAGATGAGTATAACGTGTTTTTCGTTGTACACTTTATTACGTTTAGCTGTGCCTCATGTAGTTATGTCCACATTTTATATTTTTCATGTTACATGTTATATGTGTTGTATTCTTCGTAGGGAGGTAGGAGGTTGATCTGACGAACGAGATCCATCTCGAAGCCAATTCGGGCTCTTCGTCAGACTTTCTGTAGGGCTTTCAACCTTGTAAGTTTTCAATTGAGCGATAATTTCCGGTTTCAAGGCTAGAAACCTTGCCGAAGTTCCGATCGCTAATTGTTCCTTATAATAGTATCTGTTTAGCTGTTCCATCAAGTTTTAATTGTTGTTCTCATAGTTATTTTACTCGTATTTAGTTTTATGATGAATTTTGTTTGTATTATGCGTCCGTCTCACCTTTCCTGTCGTTCAGTTTTTTACAAAACCTATGTTTTTACACTGTGTTGTCAATTGTCCTGTTGATTATCTGATCGTAGTTGTCATCGTAAATTTTTACGATATTCTATTTTAGTTACACCTTTCTATTTTGTTGATTTCTACGATTGTGTTCATTCGTCTTTGATTATCGTGTCTTGTCGGTAATGTTTTTATTGTCTTTCACGTTGTTGCTTACATGACATTTCATTACATAAATTACTATATTGATTATTGATATATTTCATAACTATATGATAACAAAAGATACCGTTCTAGGACAGGAACGAAGAACACTTGTTATAGTAACAAGGTTAATTAATTTATATTGATTAATTATCAGTTTTATAAATCTAGAGTATTGTGACTACTTATAAAGCATAATGTATCGTTAAAATCTAGATTATTTCTCTCTTCCTAAGCAAGCAATCGAGCCTTCACTTCAGATATCTCTATGATGGAAGCAAAAAAGCATTTGCACTTGCATACAATAAAAATTAGGAAAGCTCAAGAAATTAGAAGCCGAACTGAGAAAGTTAGAAAACTTTAAGACTAGAAAAAACTTCAATTTTGAGGCAGATCAAATAACGGATTGAATCTGAGGAGGATGAAAAGAAGAAGGAAATTTATAGCTGAGGAAGAGGAGAAAAAAAGTGGTTGAGATTAGAGACCGCTGAATTTAGAAAGAGAAACGATTTCAGCGAGAGCAGAACAGAAGCAAAGAGAGGCTTGAAGAAGACTTTAAAATTGAAATGGAAATAAACAAAAGAAATGGAAAATAAAACAAAAGAAATTGGAAGAAAGAAGATTAATAGCTGAAAAAGAAATGGAAAATAAACAAAAAGAAATGGAAGAAAGAAGATTAATAGCTGAACAAAACACAAAACGACTTCAGCTTGAGATGGAAGAGAATGATAAAAAACGACAGCATATTTATCCAGGTTACTTACTGGGGATGCTTTGGCAGTTTATCATACTACCAGTATTAATGAAGGATAAATTATTATAAAAGCACTTAGAGCCGCAACTTCCTGAAGAAATTTCAAATGACAAGAAGATGAATACTGAATAAGATTTCGTACATTGCTTAACCGCAATCAAGCAGTGAAATTTCATGATGATTTTCTGTCATAAAGATACGAACTAACCCTAGAAAGATGGATTCGAAATTATTATCCAAAATTGAAAACAGTCGTAATGAAGGTCTCTTCGATTTACTGATGCGCCGATAATGTACATCATCGTCTGTAAATCCTACATTTCTCAGCATTTTTATACACACGAACGGAAACACTTTATCAATGAACAGATTTAGAAAGAACATGCAAAAAATTTTTGCTACTGCTCACCACTCGTCCAACCATGGATCTAAGTAGATGACGCAGAATAAGTAATGAATTGCCTGTTGAGCTTTTGCAGCACAAACAAAACATTTTTTCACGAAATCGTTTCCTTTAAGTGCTGACAGGTATGTCAATAAGGGAAATAAATTACAATTTTAAACATTGAATAACTTTACTACAAAAGGGAAGCAATTTCATCAATCTTGCTCCATTTAATGTTTTTCTGGGGAACCAAGCTCACAAGATCGCGAGATTTTGGTAACAATAATTTTAAAATAATCAAGGACATTATAATAAACAAAACTGGAGATCAAAGAATCTCAGGGGTCCGCAAAACAGACAAGTTCTTGGAATAAAAGTTTTAAAGAACATCATACAACTTTAATTATACAAATTATCGGACTCATCCAAATTTTAACTCAAGCAGAAACGACAATCTTATGGCAATTTTTAATGCAAAATAATCAAAATCGATCGCGTCGAGAGAGCAGAGATAGATCGTCGACGAGTAATACGCGCGTTAAGACATTCTAATTAGTCTCTTTAATTGATACACAGGCTAAACAATTGAACAGGGTAAATAGTAGCTGAAACTCACAATGCTCATGTCTTGTTTTTCTCTTGATTGTAACCCAGGTGAAAGATGTGTCAGCAGAATGCTCGACTCTTTTTCCAGCCTAAGGCGATCACGACGCTCGCTTTTGCGGACATACCTTGACCTAAATTCTCTACCTGCAGACCTGTACGGCCACACTGCTGCGTCAGTAACACCCATTGACAGGCTCTCTTAAGTTTAACAAGTGGATTTGTCAACAACAGTTCATGGCCTCTCTCCTATTTGAACTCATGGTTGTAGCAAACAGTGTGGGCGTCCGCGACTTCGCTGATCAACCCAAGTTGTGCCACGGGCAGGGTTGTACAAGTGTGTGTGACTTTTGGTGGCACCGTTAAACTTACTATTTCCCACTGCGCTATTATTGATCCTAAATACACCATTTTTTTTCAGGTAAAGATCCATGGCATGTCTCCTCCCGAATCCAATTTTGGATTATTTAATATATTGNTCGCATACATGGTATAAAANAGTGTACACCACAGCAAATTGCTGAATNGGAAGNGCGACATATTCAAACTGCAANTGCAGTAGTGACTAGAGCGCAAGCTACTAATATGTCGCATGATATACCTATTGGAACCTACAGTTCATACGGGGGGGGGCGAGGAGGGGGAGGGGGGGCGCCGCCTTGCGTGATATGAGGCTCCTAATTACACCGGGTAGTTGGTTTGCAACATTGCAAAAGAATGATGATTCATTAAAAAAATTTTTTTCAGATATATGGATATTAATATAATATATTATAAAAGTAAAACTACTAAATAATTGCAAAGTAAACTAGACATGACATATATAAATCGAAAAACAAGAACGAAATAAATTCTGGTGCGTGGATGTAAAAACAAAATCGAAAAGGACACAAACAGGCAGAGTAATCGACATTTCATAATAAACCAGACCGATCTATTTTCCTCCTCCCCATTTCATTTTTTTTCCCAACAGATACCCCAAAAGAGCGACAATTTCTCAACACCGGGGGGGGGGGGGGGGGGGGTGGGGGGGGGGGGGCCCCCCCCCCAACACCCCCTTTCACCCACTCCCCCAAGCCACAAACCAAAACAACCTAACACAA
>JAMPIV010023122.1:0-45663 GCA_024509875.1 Oreohelix idahoensis
ATTTAAATAGAATAGCTTTAGCTTTAATCTTACTATTCAAATGAAAAGCTTAATAATACAGATATAGTCCTTTTACATGTACATCTCTGTAGTGGATTTGATGGAAATAGTAAGGTGGTGTAACACCTATGTGATGCGTGAGGTCAAGCTGTGAAGGCTCCTGAGAATTAATTGTAACTGGAGTATACAGAAGGCACTTTCGAGTGCGAAGCCTGAACTTTTATGACGCTCGTCCACATTATCTTTTGTTTTAAACTAATGAAATGTATGGCTTACGTTAAAATCTAGGGTACTGGAATAGCAATGTGTTGTATGTGACATATACACACACACACACAGGAAAATAATTAATTCAAAACTGTCACTACAAATACAAACACCCCCCCATCCCCAAACAACCTTCATTAGGTCCCAAACTCCACTCCCACACAAAAGTAAAACCCAATAAATTTAGAATAACATCATCTTTTTTAAAAAAAAATTCCCTCCCAAAAGCCCCACGTGCATTTATATTTGGCCAGAACTTATGGCAAAGATTTTGAAAATTGTGATTCCAACCCAAGCCAGAACAAGGCCATCAATAAATGAAACCCAAGTTCCGCATGCAACCCTCATAGATTAATTATACGTACAAACATGTACTAAAAAGTTACATTAAACCAGGTAACACGCAGATCCTGTAAGGATGGGGTGCTGGGCTGTGTTGGGTGTGGCAATTCATCCCACCCTGTATCGTATGTCCTTACACAGCATTGTCCATTAATGAAGGAAGTGAATTTTGGGAAGCTTCAGTAGTATCAACTTTTAAGTACTTGTCTCTGGATAGTTGTATAGTGAAGTTGATGTAGTAATAAGATTCAGCATGCCGAGCTATCCTACTTTAACTTTGCCAGATTGTGTTCTGGTGCTGGAATAATGAGTTGCCCCCACACTCTCCGTGGCTTTTGAGCAATACACAGATGTGTTCTGTCGAAATGTAAACCCTGCACGGGTCCCTCACTTGGGGGGCGTTCAATTATTAGAGAATCAGTCCGCATTTAGGGTGACACCACCTATAGTGGTACAAGATCGAACGCCAGCACTGAAATAAAGTATTGGTTTTTTGCTCAGAACCTTACCATGAATAAGGCCACATCTACACATAACAAATTACAATAACACCACTATAAACAGGGTCAGTATTCTCTCTGGACCAGACAGCAACATCTTTACCTAGATGGTTTCGCATTATGGTAAGTGATTCCTCCCCAGGTCTACAGATTCTGAAATAGGTGCGGGTTTATCTCACTGCCATAGAAAAGAGATAAGGTGATGAATGATTCACTGTATCTCAATGAACTTGATCACCCCTTCCTAAACCTTGCTTGTAGTTATAATATTGTTTTTGTCCCTAGACCCCCTGAACAGGGCGGGGGTCCAGAGCGAATCCTTACTTGTTTGCAAGGCTAGATTTCGATATGGCAGTATCAAATCACTCGGACATTAAACAATATTCAAAATATACAAAGAAATAATTTCAATCTTACCAGATTATGAATAAAGAACACAGAAATGCTAGCAAAACTCAGCTGAGCTGCTGGCTATAGTAGGCGTCCCTGAACTTATTTCAATTTATTTCATTTGGAAATCACCACACTTGAAATTTACTGTGTCTATCACTGGACAACTATTGAGGAATGGCAAAAAAGCTCGTCTGAGCGCGGATAATATGGTTGTCTGTGGCCAATCAATGCCTTGGTTTGTTTTTTTAAATTCAAATTTCCTACACTAAGGTCATTTCAGTCAATGCTTCAGTCAAGTAGATGGATTGTAGGGTATTTTTATCTGTTAGTCTGTCCGTCTCTACTTGCGTTTTCACAAAAACGTAACTTGATTTTTGAACCAACCTCACCTCTCTCCCCTCCAAAATTTTCGTCGATAAAAGTATTATTTTTAGACACAGCTCCCACCAAATATCCCTTCTCTTCCAGTGTCTAAGTAGATTTGAACACCTGCGTCTCAAGGTCGCGATTTTTGTGCAAATAGCGAGCCACATTTTGATTCAATGCAGTCTTTCGCTGTTGTGAACAACACTGTCTTTTGTCATTATTTTCATTATTATCTATCCGTCTGTAAAATTAAAAACATATTATTTCCACTGCTGACAGAATGGACCTTTCATCCGGCCAGCATAATTTTTTATATTCCTAACATTAATATAAGGGAAAAAGTTACTTTTTTTAAATTTGTAATATTTCAAGCATCTGCGTTTAGCCGCTGTAAATTCAAAATCAAAAGGCTTGAGGGTATCGCAAAACGTCAATAAATGTGGTTTCAGGGTACCTTATTTGTCGGGGCAGGTTCATTGTTTGGGGAAACGTGGGAAATTTTTTTCCTTTCCGTTTCCCCCCCCCCCCCCCCCCAAGTGCGTACTCCTTTAGGAGCCTTAAGCTAGTCTTTCGCAATTGTGGATCCGTTCCCAGGAAAGGTCTAGCCATATATGGAGGGTTTTTTTTCTGGTGGTCGAGCTAGGGTTGGTAGGTGTTTTGGTTTGTGTTGAGGGGGGTGGTGTGGGTTTGTACTTTTGTAACACCAACCTTATAGATGGGGTTTGAAGGTTTTGTTGGTATTGGTGTTGACATTTGTATTGGTGTTGTGTTGGGTGGGTAGTCCCTAAATTAAGGTTTGTGTGTGAAGTGTGAGGGGGTGGTTTTAGGATGGGTTGGTGTTTTGTATTGTGGGGTGGGGATGGTTGGGGGTTTAGTATAATTGGTTATATGACGAACGGGTTGGGGGGGTATCAATTTGTGGTTTAATGGTTGGAAAGGGGATTTAAATATTGGGGTTGTGGTAATGGTTGGTATTGTTGGATGTAATATATTTTGTGGGGGGAGGGGGTTGGGGATTGTGGGGTTGGGAATTGGTTATAATTGGGAAGGGGGGGGTGTTGTGGGGGTTTTTTTGGGTTTTATGAATCTTTGGATGAGATGAGGGATAGTGTGGGATTGGTTTTTTGGGTGTGGGGGTTTAGGGCGTTGGAAAGAGTGGATCTTTATTGGGATGCACACACACAGGGGTTGGTGGGGTGAGGTAATGTGAAGTGGATTTAATTTCAATGGTAACGGTGTAGATTTTATTACGTTATGGTGGGATTGTAGGACGGGGTGTTGAAATTTGGTGATTGGATAAGGGTTGTTAGATCACAGTGTGGAAACAGTGTGGGGGGGGGGGGGTTAGGGGGGAGGGGGGGGTAGAAATTGAGGGGGGATGAATGGCTATTGAGTGTATTGATATAAGTGGGATTTGAAGGCAACTTTTATGGGGTGGGGTGGTGGGTGGGTGGTGTTGGGGCTTTGTTGGGTGGGAGGTTGGTTTTGATTGGGTGGGGTGGTCGGGTTGTTAGGTTAAATGATTGGGGGGTGAGGGTATGAGGTTGGAGTGGGGGGGTGTGTTGGGGGGGGGGTATTGGATGGGGGGGGGGAGTATGGGGTGTTTTGTTGTATTGGGTGGTAGTGGGTTTTGGGGGTAGATGGGTAGGAATATTGGGGATGGGATAGTGTTTTGGGATTGAGGGATGCTGAAATTGTGTGGTGATTATTTGGTGTAAAAATTTGTTGGTATGGGTGTGGATGAAATTAATTATTGATTATATTGGTTGTTGATGTGAATGGAGATGGTATGGGGGTTTAGGTGGTTAGTTTGAATGTTGTTTTTATTGGATAGGTTGTGTATGTAGGTGATTAGGAGTTGTTTTAGGGGATAAGATGATTTGGAATATTTGGTAGGAAGTAGTGGGATAATTATGGGATTAGTTGTAGGTATATTTGGAGTTGTTAGGGGATTAAAATTTTGGATATTATTATAGTGTTAGATGTTGTGGGGTTTTGTTGATTAGTCATGAGAAGTTGAATAAGTGGGAGTGGTGTTGTTGTTTGAATGTTGGAGTGTTAAAAAGGAGTTGGTAATTATATTGATTTTAGGTTGATGAATTGTATTTTAAATGAGTTGTGTTGAGATGAAGTTTTAAGGGGGTTGGGTTGGAATGAAGGAGGAAATGGATATTATAGTTGGAATAATTGAGTTAAAAGTTGTGGAGGTGTGAGAGATGGGAGGAGAATTGTTTGGGGATAGATTTGGAGCATTGATATAAGTGGTGTTAGGGTGGATGAGGGATATAGATTGTAGAATGTTGGGAGATATTGTGTGGAGGGGAGCATGTGGTATAAAAGAGGAAGGAGACAAAAAAGTGAGTTAGGGATAGTGAATTTGTGAGCATGAGGTGGGTGTTGGTTTATGTACATATGGGGAAGTAGGATGGTTTTCAATGATAAGCCGTTTATGTTTGATGAGAGAGAGTTGAGTGTTAGTTGGATGGGAGTATTAGAATGGATGGGTTTAGTTTGGGCATGATGGGTTTGGAGGGTATGGGAAGTTATATGAAGGGATTAATGGATTGTGTGGTTAGAAATGGGGGAGGGAGTATTGGTGTTGGTGGTTTGGTATTGAGTAATGAAGGGTAGTGTTAGTTTGAGTTGGTGGGTGAGTTATGGGTGATTTGTAGGTGTTGTATTTGATTGGTGTTGGGTTAGTGGATGGGGTTGAATATGTTTGAGTGAATAGTGGTATATTTGAGTGTTAATGTAGTGTGGGAAGGAAGTATTAAGGTGTTGTGTATGACGGTTTGGATTGGATAAGTTGATATAGTGAAGGAAAGTTGGAGGATTTAGGGATAGTTTAAAGAGGTGGGAGGGTGTGGGAGGTATGATTGGTTAGGGTTTATATGGTGATTAAAGGGGTATGGGAGGGGGGGTTTGGATGGGGGAAGGGGGGTGTTTTGTATAGGAGATTTTTTGTTTATTATTGGGTAGTAATGATGGAGTTGGAGGAAGGTGGGTGTATTGGTATAATGAGGTGATGTGGGGGGTTATGGGGGGTATGTGGAAGGGATGTTTGGGTTGTTTTGATTGGGAATGGGAAAAACAGAGGTATGTGTGTGTATCTTCGTACGGTTTATGTGATAGTGGAGTATACTTTATAGCTTACTGTTTATGTGATAGTAAGTGGGGTTTAATGTCCGTTACAGTTATATGATAGTAAAGTGAGGTTTATATATTACTGCTATGGTGATAGTAAGTGAGGTTTATGGCGTACTGTTATGTGCTTACAGTAAGTGAGTTTATATCTTACTGTTGTGTTATAGTGAGGTTTATGTCGTACTGTTATGTTATAGAAAGTGAGGTTTATATCTTACTGTTATGTGTGTGGTAAGTGACGTTTATATCATAACTGTTATTCATAGTAAGTGAGGTTTATATCTTACTGCTATGTGATAGTACATGATGGAATTCCAGGAAGCAGATCTCCTAGCAGAGAAAAATTGACTCATAACCTGCACTGATTCATAATTCCACGAAGCATAAAACAGACATGATTTTATCAGAGTAATCTTTAGAGAATTCATTCTTTTCTAAAGTGTATCCCCATTGTTCCTGGGGTGCCCACCGCTGATGTAGATACATGTGTTTTGTAAATTTGTCCGAAGGGGAGTGAATGTCGGGAACTTCGCTTATACTAGATCTCAGCTTCATAAGATGGTGTGACCTGGTCCCTTTCTAGCTGCCTTTGCCTTCCTAATTCAAGAGCAGTGTCAGGTACCAATTTTTTTACGGCCGAGTAGACGGGAGCGTGAGCGACGTGGTTTCAAACGTGGTCCCTTTGTCTCGAAAAGTAAACGTTCTACGTTATTCAGATGTTCATGTTGTTATAGATGCATGAAAGTTAAATACAGCATGTATGTATTTTCTATACTCAAGACACAGTGATAGTATCTTTGTAGGTAGAACCATAGCAAATATTGCCGTAGGGGTATGAAGTTTTAGAGACTTTTAGGTTCAAATTTTTTATGAAGTGGGGTGACCCATTTTGCCTTCCTCGCTCCTTTTGCCTTCCATAACCCAAGAGCAGAGTCAGATACCTATTTACAGCTGAGTAGACTGGAGTGTGACGCCACCGTGTTCCAAATCCGATACCTTTGCCGGGTGACGTCAGCGCTCTAAAAGACTACGCCAGTCTGACGCTCTTTGATGGTGTCTAAGCTGATAAAAAATTATTACGCAAGCTGGAATTCAGATATTTATGATCATTAATTTAGTTCAGTCTAATATCTATTTATAGTTATTAAAACGCTAATTTTGAACCAAGATTTTTATAAACCATAACCTTAGACTAATCAAATGAGCCAGATAATTCGCAAGTTGGTCGTCAGCAACCATATAATATCTATAAACCCCTGACACACTTCTTTCTGATAATGTCTTGCCTCAGAGCGATACCAACCCAATGTGTGCTAACATTTGAAATAAGTGTTTTCAGGTCATTGCTTGGTAGGTGGTTATAATATTCAGCGAGATGCAAGGTCAAAAATTGTGATTACGCGAGAGATAACGTCTTGATATGTTATAGAGAAAAGACAATCGTCGATGTATACTACTCCGTTGTAACATCACCACAAAAAGATGTAACATAATCAGCCCATTAGAAAACATCAAAAATTATGAATGTTATTTCTTTAGGCTATGATTTACATCAGACGAACGTCTCAGTTCTGATTACGGACAAAACAAGCGGTAGACAATGTATAAGTATAGTGCTCAAGATAAATTTGTAGACTCGACTTCGCTAACATTTGTCAGCATAGTGTATATAACAAGTTTCATTTTCAAGAGGTTGTGATTACATGCTTGACGCCCCATATTTTTATCAAAATATTTTGTGAAAATGTTGGCGGCTTACTGTTTTCTGTGCAGGGCATGGTGCGTTGTTAAATGGCGCATCTTATGAATCTAAAGTGTAATGAACTCTGATGTACGAAAAAACAAATCCACATACAATACTGGGAAAATAGTTTTGATTTGTGGTGATTTTATTTATTGTTAACTAGCAGATATACCCGGCGTTGCCCGAGTAAAAAAAAATAGTAACTGAACCTTTAATAGCGTTTTTCGTCTGCTAAAACAGAGATAAGACTTGATTAATTAGTTGTGTCCACAATATCGCCCGAAGTAGCCCAAAGAAAAGCGCCATTAGCCGAAAGTCACCCAAAATATCTTTAAAAAAATGCCTAAAAATTGCCAGAAGTAGCCCAAAGTCGCACAAAATGTCACATACATAGCCCAAAATGTTGCCCTAAGTACCTAAAAAACCGCCTGTAGTAGCCCAAAGTCGCCAAAATATCGTCAAAATACTCGCACGAAGTAGCCCAAAATATCGCACAAAGAAGCCCAAAGCCCAAAAATCGCACGAAGTAGCCCCAAATCGCCGAAGTAGCACAAAAATCGCCCGAGGTAGCCCAAAAATCACCACGTGGCCCATAGTCACCCAAAATATCACCCGAAGTAGCCAAAGATGGTCGATTCTAGAGCCATTTTGCGGAAATTGGTTAGACTTCAGTTATGTTTACATTGTATGGAGAAACATAGAATACAACTGAACTACTGTTCTAGGAACAAACATAGAATACAACTGAGTTATTGTTATAGGAACAATCACAGAATACAACTGAGTTACTGATCTAGGAACAAACATAGAATACAACTGAGTTGCTGTCATAAGAACAAACATAGAATACAGCTGAGTTATTGTTGCATGAACAGACAGAGAATACAACTGAGCTATTGTTATAAGAACAAAACACAAAATACATCTGAGTTATTGTTTATAAGAACAAACATAGAATACAACTGAGCTATTGTTATAAGAACAAACACAGAATACAACTGAGCTATTGTTGTAAGAACAAACGCAGAAATACACATGAGTTGTTGTTATAAGAACAAACATAGAATACAACTGAGTTATTGTTGTATGAACAAACAAAGAATACAACTGAGTTATTGTTGTATGAACAAACACAAAATACAACTGAGTTATTGTTATATGAACAAACATAGAATACAACTGAGCTATTTTTGTATGAACAGAAAGAGATATTAAAACAAGAATACAAAAGAATAGAAGAGTTTCTATTGTGGGGATATCAATTCTTACACAATAATCAGAATCTTCAACTTCATTATCAAGACAATCGTACTATTTAACTACGAAACACAAAGAACGAATATATTGTTTTAATGGTCAACCAGGACGTTACAGACTTTTATAAATGGATATTTGCGTTGAGTAAACAAGATTAAAATGGTATGGTGCGGATGTATTTTTGTTAGTATTGATTTACAACTTGTCTTTGGCTGATGCAGGTCGACTTGCCCAGAATCGTGATGCGTTCAGAGCAGCTGTAATGGAGACAACGTTTCGGAGAGAATACGTCACATGATGATGATGATTGATTTACAATTGCCCATGTCGTTCCCGGGGGTCAGTGAAGAGACAAAGACAGAATAGAACCTGTGGCCGGGGGAGTGGACGGGAACGGCACCAAATCAAGTTAGATGTGACCGGGCTTGGTCACGGTGACAAATCAAGTCTAGTGTGACAGGGTGAGCATGGGGTGGAATCTTTTATCAATGTTCATCTGTTGTTTTACTGGCGACTGCCAGAGATGGTGATTACAGAATAGGAACATAACCCAGGTGATTCTTTTGGAGACTCGTAACTGTGTTTATGTTTTAGGCTGCATGATCGTCGAAAATATGGTAACATTCTTTTCTCTATTACCTGATGTAAACAAACGACACTTCCTACTGACGTTCAGGAAATAAGTTCAAGCTGGATTAAATATGAATGAACACCTTTATTAAGTGTCTGCACACTCTGACAACTTCATAATAGTTCATAAATACATGTGCTTCTGTGGTATACAAACCAGTCATCCCAAGAAATAACACACAGCCATCGAACTTACAAGATGGTCCAAACCCCCAAAATCACTGCCTCGCTCGTCTCGTGCCTAAAACCAACTCACTTAACCCCCTTCTCTCAAATCATCACTTCCGTCCTACCTACTGGGCAATTCTACCCCAAGTTCGATGACGTCATTCCTTAACACTTTAATTAAATCACTCATAGGATTTGTGACTAGTGTTATTACACTAACTAGACACGCTCAAATACTTAGTGTTTAATCTTGCTAAGTATTCTTACCCTAACTATAATTAAGTGGCAGCACCTTAGTGTTAATCCGACGTAACAGTCCGTACTGTCACATACGCCCGGGGCCACTAAAGTGTATCCCGTAGGAGACACTTTATTCCCTAGAAAAAAATTTACTAACTCTAAAAAAAAATATTGGGATTCATGTATCCCACCATAAATCATGTCAGAAGGACTACAATAAACAATAGATGGGAATGATGGATGAAATAACACCATTAACATTTCACACACAAAAATCGATCATGAAGGGGTAGGGACTGATGGACATAACATAAACGAGGGACACATGGAAAACAAAAAACAAAAAAACTATGGAGGTTATGGTAGCTACAAATAGTACTAATAAGTGGCAAAAAAAAATATATGGGCAAAATAGAACAGTAACTAACAATCATCAACGAACTAACAAAACGCTTTATGGGTTTATAGTCATCAATATCTCTCACACTTGTGCGAATCATAAAACATAAAATAACATGACAAGCGAGTTAACGTCGCAAGGAAAAAAAACTGGCAAAAAAAATATGGCGGGTGCACATAAAAAGGCTGTCACCCTACACTTCACTGAAGTGGGTGATGAAAAAAATATGAATGGAACAAATGGAAATAGAACCACAAAACTTGGTGGCAAAGTATGGGCAAAATGGGTAAGTCTCATTTAAAAAAATGACTTTGCCGGTGTAACAATAACCGGAAACAATGAATGGAATGGAAACATGGTAATCAACTGACAATGGTATACCATGGATAAATGTGCAAAATAGTTAAATCACATGTATGAGTGTTGGTGTAACAATGACTGAAAATTCAAACAATCATAATGCAATATGGTGTCATCATCACAATGAATCGTGAATGATGCCAACATTAGTGGCGGGTGAAGATGTACATTAGTTAATCACTTTTATTTGGTACAACAGAACGATGTAAACCTTTAAACAAATCTGGGCAAAATCTTACGTCAGAAACATGGAAAAAAGAAAAAACACAAAAAAAAATCATAGGGGTACAAAAGATGGTTTAAAAAATGAGATCAAACAAAAATAATGTGACATAATAACGCTAACGCGTGTAAAAGGGAACTACATCAACTACAATATATCAGGACTGCAGAGATCGTTTGAGTTGGTGGATCTTCATCAGCGGTGGTCGAAAGGATGTTGTAAGGGAAATGTTCATGTATTGGCATTTTCGGCAATGTCTTTCTTGCGGACGAAAATGTAACAGCTCTCCGTAAATAACGGCTGTTGGACTTTCCTATCTGAACTGGAAATGTGCGTAAAGTGTGTAACCCAGATGTTCAAGGATGCGTAACGATTGGACTTCAAGGTAGCATCAGGATCAAGCAATTCAGCAGGAGGGGTATTGTGTAGGAGACCTGCATCGGAAGACACGAGAAGCAGGGTCGACTTCATGCTAAAAATAATAGCAGGGCAGGAAATGTCAACCTGACCGGAGACGGCATCTGGAGGTAAGTGCAGTTCAATTTGTAAACATCTTTGCAAAAATGTTCATTGCTTCCAATCTTTCAATGGCTTACAATAACAGGCGAGGATCGTACTGTGTAGGTTGGGATGTAGGAACAGTGGCATGGACTACGGGAAACAACGGGAGGGTCGGGGTGGAGGCTGCGGACTGGTATGAGGATAACGGAGGGGAAAACGCAATCTACGGGACGGCGGTGTGACAGGGGGAGGGAGAGGCGGAGGAGAGGGACTACAGTAAGGAGAATGAACAGAACCACGGGAGCGACGAAAACGGGTTCGTACATGGGCGGCCCGCTGGTGAAGGTACTTAGGAAAGGGAACAGAATCGTAAATGAATTTTGGATGACGACGTCTAAAGAGAAAACGAGCTGAGGGAAGAGGAACATCAGGTCCAATATCAAAAGAAGAATAATCGGGGGAAGAGTCAAGATCAGAGGAAGGGGGAGAAAAATAACCGGAGGGAGGTGGAGGAAAATAACCATAAGGAGGAAAAGAAGGTTCAACATCTGAAGAGTCAGTCTCATGTTCTGTATCAAGGTCGGAGGGAGGCGGAGGAAAATAACCATAAGGAGAAAGAGAAGGTTCAACATCTGAAGAGTCAGACTCATGTTCTGTATCAAGGTCGGAGGGAGGCGGAGGAAAATAACCATAAGGAGAAAGAGAAGGTTCAACATCTGAAGAGTCAGACTCGTGTTTTGTATCAAGGTCGGAGGGAGGCGGAGGAAAATAACCATAAGGAGGAAAAGCGGGGTCAGAAGAGAGAGGAACAGAGAGAGGAAAAGCGGGATCTGAAGAGAGGTGAACAGAGGGAGGAAAAGCGGGGTCAGAAGAGAGGTGAACAGAGGGAGGAAAAGTGGGATCAGAAGAGAGGTGAACAGAGGGAGGAAAAGCGGGGTCTGAAGGGAGGTGAACAGAGGGAGGAAGGGAGGTATGGACAGGAGTTGCGGCAGTAATAGGAGGTACAATAATATCATGCTGAGGCGAAGCATGAGAGGGGCATAGAGTAACAGAGGGTAACTCAGCCAAGCGAGCATCACGGGAGTGGATACGTGAGTACAGCTCAGGTGGAGGGATATGAACCTCAGCGGTGGAACAGGAATGATAACGTCTGTTAAAGGTTTTTCTCCACTGTGTTATTGGCTTTATATATGCTCTTAGTCCATTTTCTGTCGTTACCATACATCTTTGTTGGTCACTGGTAACATTATTTATTTCAATTATCTGTCCTTGTTTTATTATATTGATAACGTTTCTCACTGAAATGCGACAGTGTCTTTTATTGAGACTGTTTTAGTGTGCCCTTCCAGCAGCTGTTTGTTGCTGTGACAATTGTTGTTGAAGCAGGTGGTTTTTCTTTTGCAACAAAAATACTTCATGCTCAAGCTGTTGAATGGGTGAATCCATCATAAAAAAACAGTTACGAGCTGGTCACGGGCATCAAATCAAGTTATGTGGCCAGGGGAGTGGACGGGAACGGCACCAAATCAAGTTAGATGTGACCGGGCTTGGTCACGGTGACAAATCAAGTCTAGTGTGACAGGGTGAGCATGGGGTGGAATCTTTTATCAATGTTCATCTGTTGTTTTACTGTTTTACTGGCGACTGCCAGAGATGGTGATTACAGAATAGGAACATAACCCAGGTGATTCTTTTGGAGACTCGTAACTGTGTTTATGTTTTAGGCTGCATGATCGTCGAAAATATGGTAACATTCTTTTCTCTATTACCTGATGTAAACAAACGACACTTCCTACTGACGTTCAGGAAATAAGTTCAAGCTGGATTAAATATGAATGAACACCTTTATTAAGTGTCTGCACACTCTGACAACTTCATAATAGTTCATAAATACATGTGCTTCTGTGGTATACAAACCAGTCATCCCAAGAAATAACACACAGCCATCGAACTTACAAGATGTTCCAAACCCCCAAAATCACTGCCTCGCACGTCTCGTGCCTAAAACCAACTCACTTAACCCCCTTCTCTCAAACCATCACTTCCGTCCTAGCTACTGAGCAATTGTACCCCAAGATCGATGACGTCATTCCTGAACACTTTAATTAAATCACTCATAGGATTTGTGACTAGTGTTATTACACTAACTAGACACGCTCAAATACTTAGTGTTTAATCTTGCTAAGTATTCTTACCCTAACTATAATTAAGTGGCAGCACCTTAGTGTTAATCCGACGTAACAGTCCGTACTGTCACAAACCACTACTCCTACATACATGTCGTACAAGGCGACTAAAAGGTGGTTATGCATCCAGTTGGCAACTGTCGTAAATTTTATAGATAGTCCTTATATTTTTAAGGTCCCATTCGAGCAGAGGTGAGATGGTGAGATCTAGGTGAGAGAAAGGTGTGAGAAATAGTCCTGTTTACGAGGAGTACATGTGTAAGAAAAAATACTGCCTTGGATTGAGTAATTGCTCAACCCAACCTATCTAGTACGACACACTTTAATGGAGAAATATTTTCTCACTAGATACTGATTCAAATACACTATCCTCTCGTACGCACACACAAACAATTTTGTGACATAAATACGTACATACGTAGAAACGAACAGGTAAACAATGGGTCACGTGTAATTATATGGCAGGGAGGTTTTGACCGACACCAATAGCTTAAGGTATATTTAAGTTTATTATATCGTTTGAAAATAGATTACAACATCAATACATCGTTATCATTACATCAGTTAATTGTAGTTACATAAGAGAAAAGAAAAATTATACTCTCATAGACTCTCCCTCTGGAATATGGAAAACTAGGAATGATCCAACCCGAGGTTGTTTACCCAAAAGATCAAAACAAATGATTAACAATGGGAGTGGGGGAGTAGTCAGGAAGGGTAAAAGGTATGTCCTTAATTTAACTATCCCGTGGGCCTTCAGACTTAGTGAGAGATAGATAAAAAGAGAAGATGTTATATTAGTAGTAACTTAAGAAAATAATTCTTTCGTTCCGTTTTCACTCTCTACATTCATAAAGTGAGCTCACTAGATACTTGCTTACCCCTCTGCCGACGCTGCATACATCCATGGAATTAATCAAAACACAATGTATTTAAGACTATTATATGTCCTGTTGTTTGTCCAGTCCAGCCCCAGAAAAGCTCTGTCTAGGCAACTGCTATTTTTCTCGGAGATTTCGCTGAATTGGTGCGTTGATTGTATTTTTTTTTTTCTGGCGGGTATGTCTCTTCGCACTGCAGGTATTGAAGGGGGATAAGTTTTTTCTAGGTTTCTGCCGTAGTGAATAGGAAATATTTTGAACGGCAGAATGTTACTCCCAGGCTGCTCTCGGAAAGAAATAGCCGTAAATGTTCTCTGTAGAAGTTGGTGGTAGGAAAATGTTTACTGTCATATGGATTTGATTAAATAAATGTTTGCTGTAAGTTCTGCCTCATCAGGCCAGGGAACATTATACGATAAATATAGAAAAATCTGCTGGCATTGTCCCGTTCCAGTTTTAACAGTTAACACAATTTAGCATTTGAGAAGGTGGACCTATAAGGGTCTCCAACATCAGATTTTTACTGTCAACGTTAGTATGTTTAGGAACATATAATTTGGGATGCCATAAGCCATCTGAACATGACTCTTTATAAAAACCGTTGGATCAAAAAGGTATGATCACATGTATAAAAGAGAATATATAAAACAGGTAATCCTACTATAATTATATTCTAACACCCGCGTTTTTATGTAAGATCTGTAAAATCACTCCGGTATTTAATTATTTACATTAAAAAGAACTACACGAGTGACTAGCTAATGTATCGCTTTCACCACTAGCTATGAACAGTTAATTACTTAAAATTTACACAAGATGAAATAGAAATATATGGTTATTAAATGATTACGATCACCTAGCGTTTTATAATTATGTTACACATCTATTATCTCGGGAAATAACGGATAGTTACATTTTCGATTTACATCTGGAGAACTTTGCTATAGATTTATTTAATAGGTTTAAATTAACACAAAAAATCCAGTGAAATAAATGAACTTTACACGTTAAAACTCTAATATATATTACCGCAGCACACAGAATGAATTCAGACTCGACGTATAGAAGAAATCCAAAGAAATCTTGTTAGATTCTAATAATATGAGCTAGCCTCCTCTTCAACTCTCTGTCGCGAATGATAACTGCATTTTTAAGAGATTTCTATAAATATGAATTTAATGACAATTAATAGCCCCATGCGAAATCTCTTGCCTCTCTTGATTCTAGGGAACTATTTCTACTGGGCCCGCCGATCAAAGCTCTATTACACACTACCTACCGCTAGACTTTCCCCGTATCTCTTCGTCCGACAGAGATTTCTAACCCTCTTATGCCAGTTCGCGTCTACGTGTCAACCGGAGGTGTAAAACTCTGCTACGTTCTTAGCGACTACAACAGTCTTTGATAACTGCCCGCTTGCCGTTTCTCTGGCGACGCCTTCTTGGCGGGATGACAGAAAGAGGTAGGGAAATAGCTTGATTTTTAATGGCTAGAGAAATAAGACAGTAAGCATGGCTAAACAAAAATTAAGACAAAGCGATGTCCTGGCTGCCCGTATGATAACTATATTGCATACAAATTAGCCCGCGTGGGGAAATCCACGTGGAATAATGCATACTAATTAGCACGCGTGGGGATTCCAGGTGTGATCCACGTTGGCGATTTAATTTCAACGTAAATTCCCCCCCCCCCCCCCCCCGCCGGTGCTATTCAAGGGTACTATTATTATCATCCGACAAATCAGGGACAGCTTATATTTTCATTCGTCACAGCAACCTCATCATATAAAACAAATTGCTACAGAAACCACTGCCGCATGTGCATGTGAATGCTGGGTGCAGACTTTATGCAAAGATACAAGCTGCAGCTGTGGCTACAAACGTCCTATACGGAGCGAAAAAGAAGATAAGATGATAATTATGTCACAGGGAGGTTGATGTCAAAATATCAAAATAAAGATGAAGTAGGAAAATCTGCATACCATAGGGACAGACTTTTAGACCTTACTAAATGCGAGATAAAATTATAATTTATTGATTTTGGGGCACAGGGAGGTACATTTTTTCATTACGCCCCTCAAGATTTTTTTTTATTTTTTTGGGTAATGTGTTTGCTACTTTTCTTTGTAGCACGCCCCTTTCAACCATCTACCATGTACATGGAGCTGTTGGTTATATCAGGACGTGTTTCCCTTATTGTAATATGTTTTTGTTTGTATTTATTTTGTACTATATTATCTCTAGTAGGTATTTTTCCTTTTGTAGTTATAGTTCAAAATGGCTTTTTTATCCAGAATATGATATTTTCTAAGCTAGTATGTTTTTAATTTTCACTGGACGGTTTATTTGGTTAATCTGTATGTATCTGGTGGGAGTCTTTCACCAGTGTGGACTACTGGCTCGGATCCTTATTTATTTTTTATATGTTAGCTTTAGTTTTTGTAATATAGTGTTTTATTAACTTTTGCACTTCTGAAGGGGTCTTTGTGCCTATGAGATTTTCTACAGTCATTTCTACCTTGTGGTTACTACAATATGTCTTAATTTTTTGCCTCTGCTGGTCATATTTTTTGCAGTCCACCAGAAAGTGTCTAATTGTGTTTGGTTCTTGACATTTTTCCATGTGGGTTCCTCAATCATGAAATATCCAGTTCCAAGCTTGAGCCTCAGCAATTTTTTATTAATTGGTATTTTTAGTTCATCTTGTATTTTTTGCTTGGTTTATTTTTAGGATTTTATAGGAGTGTCTTGCTTTTTTACTTTGGTCCCATGCTGTTATCCACTCTTTAGTTATTGCTTGAGCAATTAAGCTCTTAATTTCAAACTTTCCTCAGCCTACTTCAATTTTGTTATAGCTAGTTCTTCCCCCTTTGGCTTCTTTGTCTGCAAGCTCATTTCCTGCTATCCCCACATGTGAGGGTATCTATGTTAGTGTTGCACTGCATTCTATAGTGTGTAGATATGTATGAACCTCTTTAATATCTGGCCTGCTACATTCATTTCTGTTTCTGATAGCTAATACTGATGAAAGGGAATCTGTGAGAATGGTTACTTTATTTGGTGGGTTTTCTGCAGCTATTTCTAAAGCTTTTAGGATTGCCACTAATTCTGCTGTAAAGATGGATGTATTACCTGTTACTTTGTATCTTTTATAAATTAAGAAATGACCCTTAATCTTTTTTTAATAACATTTTGCCTCGTTCTTGGTTATATTATAATGCACACTCGTTTTTATAGTGATAACGGGGGAAGGGGGGGGGGGAAGAAATAAGGAGGGGAAAACTGAATAGAATACACTTCCACTAAAATGTTTAAGTGAAGATACAATTAAACCCTTCTTTCCCGTTTTGCTTTCTAAAGTAACGCTGACTTTCACTTTCCGATTCCATTTTATTCCCCCAATCGTGGGCGCCTTGCTTTGTACTGGATGAAAAACAATCCTCCTTTCATTCATTCGGTGACAGATACATTCTTTTTTTTTTTTATATAAAAATGTATGTAAGGCAGTTACGCCGTCAAAAATAAAAAATAGTTTCGTGTTCCACAGAGACGTGGAACACAATAAACATTGAGACTTAAAATTTCCTTTCTTTTACTCTAAATATACATTGCACATTTTTTTTTTTTTTTTTGTAATCATAGTATTCATTTACTATGTAGATATATTTGTGACGGAGTGTCTGTCCCTGTCCTTTTGTGTGATCTCACACCTCCAGCTCTACAGCAGTATCATTTCCTTTCCTTCATTTTTCTCTCCGATCGCTTTTATTTGCCATTCCATTTTTTCCCTTTATACATCTTACTCTTTATGCTGAACATACATGTGGAAAGTCTGTAACACGCCTCTCCCCTGTGGCAGTATTTGCTACGGGAGTAAATCTTATCTTATGGTGTCTCTTATGGTGTCACATAAACGCTTCGCAAAGACGTGTTAAGTTACGCCAGGTAATTTGACGGTCAGCGACAATATGTTATGCCCAATGGGCTGATCACCCGTTGGCTTGTCACACCGATTACGGAAACAACGGCAGATGGATCTATTTGTTGTTGCCCTAAAGACGCCGCTAGGCGTGATGGGAAACTACAACAGAGAAAATCAATCTGCTGTTGCCCTTAAGACGCCACAAGGCGTGATGGCCTCTGACTGCTTGGTCGGTCTTTGGCTAAGGACGGAAGAAGAAGAAGAAGAAGACAATATGTTATCGTATAATCTGTCTGACCATCTTTTAAAGCGACGGTGCTTGTTTATCCATATTTTTTTTTTTCTCTAATGACGTCTGGAGATACAAGTTGAATTGATTGGATATTTCAACAATTACAATATGATTAAATATCGTGGATTTAATTTGTAGATTGGTGGATGTCGCCAATTATGGTTTTAGAATTTTGAATACGCTAGTGGACGTAACCTAGGCAGAGAAATATTCACGGCGTATAGTCTTATTTAACAAAGGGAGATTAATCATTATTACGTCCCTTGAGGATTTTAAGTGAGTTTGAACAGTGCGAACGAATTATGTTGGCAATGGATTTTGGGGAAGTGAGTGAACGATTTTAATCGTAGTGGTAAATCGGCAAATGTAATATAGGCAGTCTGATTTTGAACGCGCTAAGCGTAGGAAAGCAAATTTTGCTGTACTAAAGTTGTGTAGTGGCGAGCGCTGTTTGATGGTTGATTCTGGCGAATAAGCCACTGAAGATGGTTGGTGCTGTGGTCATAGTATTGTATCAAATTATTTGCCGAACCTACAAAACGCTCAAACGCCACCTTTAATAGATGATAGACACGTCTTTGTATTATAAAGACAAGAAAGACAATTGTGACAGACGAACTCAGCTGACCCTGAAGTGACCCTGAAGTGTGGGATGATATGGTACGACCCTCCGTAACGACCCCTTCTCATAACATCAGTGCCCCCGAATATTGTGGTAACTTTTCGTCAAACGGGATTTTTTTTTACCTGGACTCATTAGCTATGCAACCTTTCCACGCAGATGGTCAACACGTTTGCTGATTAATATGTGGACAGTTTATCTACCGTTCATTCTGGTCATCGCATTGATTTAAGGAGAGATTAAATCACGCCCACGGATATCTCTTGAGCAATCATATGCAGTTATTTTCATTAACTTGGTCAGAACGCCGGGCCAGTGGGGGCGTTGCCAGCATCAAACAATAGTAGCGGCACACGATCAAACAAGCACGGAGGGATCTCAGGAAAGACTAGCGGCATGCTATCAAAAAGGCCGTAGTGGTCCCTGAAACGACGACGCAAGTTTCTTGCCGGTATTTCGCATCCCTATGTTAACCACAGAACCGATCGCAGTGGACGCGAACGGGAAAGCCGGAGCGGACGCAGCGAACGGAGATACGGAAACCCAGGGGCGGCATCTCTCTTTAGTCTGGCGGTCAGAACCCCAAAAGTCTCCTGAGATCTAAAAAGGTGTCAAATTCTAACATGTCCCACCAATCTTGCATTCCAGTTAGATATATACAGACCATGAAGAAATGCATTTTATCACTCGTTGGCCAGACCTTTACAGAAGCACTAGCTATATTTGAAATCTTGTTAGATTTTCCCCTGGATTTTTATATATATTTGCAGTGAATTCTATTCTGTGCAAAACGGTAAAATATAATTGTGTAAAGTGATCAGTGGTCTAGTTCATTCATTTTTATTTCACTGGATTTTGTGTTAATTTAAATCTATTAAATTAAACCATCTCAATAGTTTCCAGTTGTAAATGTAATATATTATATTATTATATTATTTCCAAAGATAATAGATGCTTAAATGCTTAAATTAACTTTTAAAAATCGCGAATGAAATTTTTTACTAATTTAGTTAAGTCATATATATCGATGTGTGTTTTAACCATTAGAACTCGTGCAGTGTTTATTAAATACATAATTAAATACGCGAGCGTATATAATAGTCCTAACGGGAAATTCGTCGCGCTTTAGAATGTTATTTGATTTTTCGGTATATTACATGTCTTTTTTCTTTCATAAAGAGTGATCGTAACCTTTGCGATCCCAGCAATAAAGAAATCATACAGAGTCTCCCAGACTCGGTTCTCAACTTCCAGATACATTGATGAAACATTTTAAATTTAATCTTGTGGTGGTCCGATGCGACCTAGCTATCATAATTACATGAAAGAACGCACACCCAAGAACATTTAAATAACCCATCAAATTAAATTACAATCTGTAAGATAAACTGGAAGAAGAACAGTTGCCAGTAGCGATATTTTATTTACTGCCCTACTGTGAGAGAGTACCTATTGACCTGAACTGTGACTGGGCCTAGTTTTTTCCTCACTGGATTTTAAACTTTACCTGTCCGTTGCTATCATCACGCCTTGAAGGAATTTTACCACCAGCGGCAAAATTAATGAGACCATACCATAGTCATCACCTAGATCTAAGACAGTGCCATCCCATAGACTCGTTTTATATAATAAAACACAAGAACTCTTAGGCTTCACGTCCAGCGATAAGTGGGAATATTTGCTATTAGCCAACCTCGCTAACTCTGGGGCTGGACATTGAAGTACCAGACATTTATATATGTCAAGAGTGTAATTGCTGTTTATATAATTCTATGGAGTACCTGCTGCTGCAATCGGTAAGTTTGTATGAGCATATGAGTGTGGTCCCTCACGCGCGTGCATGAATGACAGGAGATTTAATTTTTGCTAACCATTTGTTAACTTGCCTACCGGGTAATACATTTTCTGTATACCCTGCATTGTTCCTTTAAGTGGGATATTTTGTTAACTCTGTTTACCCCTCCCCCTTTCATTTGCTTAGTAAAGGGAAAACCAATTGGGAATAACAGAATTTTTTTCTACCACCCATACATAATACTGTAACCCCTCTTTCAGAGAAATTAAATTCACTGTTGGGTTACCTTACCTATTTTCCTGATAACTATCTATCTTTGGACTGGGTTTATCTTTGTCTAATACCAGCGGGAAGGGCTTAGTCGATACCAATCTTCTTCCCCCCCCCCCCCCCCCTTTGTTATTTGTATTTTCTGTACTTATGATATTTTTCCTGTAACACATGATAATTGTTTGTGATTGATTTAATGTTAATAAACAGCATAAACTTATTTAGTACTGTGTTGGAATACCAAAACCCAAATTCCCCCTATTTGTTTAATATAGTTTGTATTCACGTGCGTCTGTGTGTTGAAGCACTAAATCGGTGTGAGCGCAGGTGTGTGTCTGGAAACTGGCAAATAATTGTTTGACCAGGAGAGTTTGAGGAGAAGATTGAGAGGAACGATTGTCGTAAATAAGTCTGTCCTTACTCTCCCCAGTACTCTGTGAAGCAACTATTTACTCTCTAACCCTTATTATCACTGAGCCTCACCATCATTCTTCACTCTAAACCGGACCACTATTTCCAAGACTCTTTCTCTCAAAATAAATTTACGACAACAATGTCGCCAGTTCAAGATTGTGTTTAAAAGTTGTCAAGACTACAAGACGAACAGGTATGTCGTGTTAGATGCAGAGACAATAGACAGTAGCTAGGGGCAGCTTGGAACAAGTGACTATTGATAAACAGCCCTGGTGATTAGACAAGTCTTATATCGAAAGATGCATCAACTAGTTCCACCAGACCTACGTGCCTCATCATGAGTTAAGAAACCAGAAGAGAACAATCTTAGACGAGCTAGAAATCTTAGAGACAGCGTCAGACTATATAGGAGAAAAAATGATGGAGCGAGAGTCGATTTGTTTTCAAAAGTTGCCTATGAACATTTTTATTATGGGAAATGACCCGCCTCAGAGGAAAGGTTGGCCTTGAATTATGATTTTCAACTGGTTGCTGACCAAAGCTGTAAATAAACATCATCTTTAATATTTACCGCTGTCCTAGTGCAGTGTTTCGCTAGATGTTACTCATCCCATCATCTGTCGTTGTGATGTAATGGTTGTCTACGTGGTGTTTTAACGTTCATCAACGCCTAATTGCAAACTGTGGGATCGTGATACGAACCTCACTGTATACATCATCATCATCACTTTAAGAGGTAGCATATGCCAACGGCTACAATTGTCCTACAAAATATTCCTACTCTTGTTCCATTGTCTTATTTCAATTTGTTCCTGAAATTAAACAGTCACGTTTTGGAAACCTGTTCTCTGTTCTCCCCGTGAAAACAACCCAAATTTGTATTTACATTTTTCTACCCTATGCATTGTTCTGACTAGTTTAGCATGGACAGTTCGAACATTTTTTTTCCCTCTGGAGCTTTGTACAGATTGGTTACGTCCCTTAGATAACTCTAGTTGTCAATCTCGAAGTCTACATTTGTCTCACACAAGGCCGATCAATATAACTGAAACAAGTGACATACAAAACATACCCGTTCATCGTCTTTATTGTAAACAAACGGTAGCTATGGAGAAAAGCACGAACGCGGTTAGGGCGGATTAAGACGATATATTATGTTGCTATAGGCTGTTACATTTATTCTGAGTTTGTTAGAGTTATTCTGAAGTAGTTACACTTATTCTAAAATAGTTACGCTTATTCTAAAGTAGTAATGGAAAATAGATAGCGTAAGTCCTACTGGGACAAAGGACAACGTTGTAAACACATAGTCTACGCCAAGGACAAAACACACCAAAACTGTAGATAAAACATATTGAGAACTAATCTAAATGCATACTGTACACTCATACTTTTTTTTTTAAAGAAGATACAAATCACAATAGAAGATTGTTGTTATGACCTTTCAACTCCCCAAGGAGCATAAACCTTCAAAAAATGTATGTCCAGTTCTTATGTCCCTTGCCATCATCTCAAATTGTTACAGAAACCATCACTTCAAGAGCATTTAGAAGTCTTTTGGTGTAGGCTTCATGCAAGGAAACTTTAGGTGTAGGCTTCATGCAAGGAAACTTTTGGTGTAGGCTTCATGCAAGGAAACTTTTGGTACAGGCTTCATGCAAGGAAAGTTTTGGTGTAGGCTTCATGCAAGAAAACTTTAGGTGTAGGCTTCATGCAAGGAAACTTTAGGTGTAGGCTTCATGCAAGGAAACTTTTGGTGTAGGCTTCATACAAGGAAACTTTAGGTGTAGGCTTCATGCAAGGAAACTTTAGGTGCAAGATAACACACAAATTTGGTATTTTTTATTTGTCCTATGTACAATGATTGGACAGGAGATGTGATGCCACTTTCACGTATTGGCAGTTATTCATATTTTTTGGAACTGAAAACAATATATATCCAAATTATAACCCATCGGCGGTTGAACGGGATATTTATCATCATCAAAATAAAAAGAAGGAGCAAACAGAAGATCAAACATAATGTTGCTTACATCTATTATTCATCATCTTTCAGCTCCCCAAGGAGCATAGGCCTTTAACAAACTAATGCTCAGTCTTCATGTCACGTGCCACCCACTCAAGATCTTTCTATGTCACGTGCCGTCCACTCACGATCTTTCCATGTCACGTGCCATCCACCCAAGATCTTTCTATGTCACGTGCCGTCCACTCACGATCTTTCCATGTCACGTGCCATCCACCCAAGATCTTTCTATGTCACGTGCCATCCACTCAAGATCTTTCCATGTCACGTGCCATCAACTCAAGATCTTTCTATGTCTTCTTCTTCCCTTTCATGTCTATATCCAGTTCTCTTATTCATGTGGGTTTTTTTTCTTCTTCCTCCACCTCTTTTACCCTGGCAATTCCAGAACAAGGACTGCCTGGTAACGCTTTCAACAGGTTTCCTCAATGTGTGCCCTATCAACAGGTTTCCTCAATGTGTGTCCTATCAACAGGTTTCCTCAATGTGTGTCCTATCAACAGGTTTCCTCAATGTGTGTCCTATCAACAGGTTTCCTCAATGTGTGCCCTATCAACAAGTTTCCTCAATGTGTGCCCTATCAACAGGTTTCCTCAATGTGTGTCCTATCAACAGGTTTCCTCAATGTGTGTCCTATCAACAGGTTTCCTCAATGTGTGTCCTATCAACAGGTTTCCTCAATGTGTGTCCTATCAACAGGTTTCCTCAATGTGTGTCCTATCAACAGGTTTCCTCAATGTGTGTCCTATCAACAGGTTTCCTCAATGTGTGTCCTATCAACAGGTTTCCTCAATGTGTGTCCTATCAACAGGTTTCCTCAATGTCTGTCCTATCAACAGGTTTCCTCAATGTGTGTCCTATCCACAGGTTTCCTCAATGTGTGTCCTTTCCACAGGTTTCCTCAATGTGTGTCCTATCCACTGGTTTCCTCAATGTGTGTCCTATCCACACATTTCCTCAATGTGTGTCCTATCAACAAGTTTCCTCAATGTGTGTCCTATCAACAGGTTTCCTCAATGTGTGTCCTATCAACAGGTTTCCTCAATGTGTGTCCTATCAAGTTTCCTCAATGTGTGTCCTATCAACAGGTTCCCTCAATGTGTGTCCTATCAACGGGTTTCCTCAATGTGCGTCCTATCAACAGGTTTCCACAATGTGTGTCCTATCAACAGGTTTCCTCAATGTGAGTCCTATCAACAAGTTTCCTCAATGTGTGTCCTATCAACAGGCTCCCTCGATGCGTGTCCTATCAACAGGTTTCCACAATGGGGGCGTCCTATCAACAGGTTTCCACAATGTATGTCCTATCAACAGGTTTCCTCAGTGTGTGTCCTATCCATCTTCAGCATCTTCTTCTCATCCCTTGTTCCACTGGCTGGTTCTCGTCATCAGTTCCACATTAGTGATCTTGTCATTCCAATTAAATCCTTCTAGTGCGCGTAGCACGTATTTTTTAAAGTCTGTAGCTTTTTGGTAGTTGTTTTTGTTGCTCGTAATGTTTCAGAGTCATGCTATAGGGTTGACCTGACATTTGACTTCAATATTCTGACTTTTGTTGGACCTGATTCTATCTTCATATACTTCCCAATGCAATGAAAACTCCTGTAGCCTTTTGTATTATTATTGTGATATCATTGCCTGTCCCTCAGACTGTGTCTATATTGTTGCCACGGCATATGTAGCCTATACTGTTATCATGCTGGCAAATAAAAGTTAGAAATATCACAAAAACAGAATGTAAATAGTGCTCTTTAATGTTTTGGAGCGACAGGGAATTCCAAGAAGTAATAATAATAATAATATTTCAAAATTTAGTAATAAGTCAATTTTCTGATTATATAGTAGGCCTACATGTAATATTTAACAATATAGTAAAACAGTATATAACAAGAACTAAAATTAATATATAGGGGTCACTGATTGTGTGAGGATACAGGTAGTCTGATGGGGTGCTTGTGTGGATGATGGCAGATAATCGGTGGATTTGGTGTAATCTCAGACACCCCCGGGCTTTCTCACTCCTTTTCACCTTGTTAACAACAGGGCAGTTATGAGAGACTTTACTTTGTTTGTTTTCTTATTTTTCTTTCATTTTTTGTTTGTTTGTTTTTTATTTTGTTTTTTGTTTTTTTTTCTGGAAAGGGTAGGTCACACACATACACAATTTTGGTTTTGATTTACTCTATTTGGACTGAGAGGAGAAGTTACTATATAGTCTTGAATTTATTACACTATGTATCCTAATTATAACCCTTCGAGGGTTGAACTGGATACTTTGTTTCCAAAAAAACAATTATGATAAGCTAGTATCCCCGCAATCAAATTCAGTTATGATAATCTATTTTTAAAATGGGTTAGTTTAACTTAGAAGAATGTATTTCTTTATGAGATTTGCTTTTCTCATAAAGAAAAGTATTAATTTCTCAGAACCAATGTTTTTTTTTAAATATCTTGCTTACTTAAAAACTATAGAATATTACTTGCATCATTCAAGCTGAGATTTGGCTCACAGACATTCCATTGCATTATAAAACTTTCATCAGAAAAGATTACTGATAACTCGTCATAATTTTGATTTACAGCAAATGTAAAATTTTGTAAAATGTGTTACTATTTTTAGACACTAAATTCAAAGTCTCGTAACTCTGGACCCACTAAAGTTATCAGCAATCTGATCTGACCAAAGTTTTAAAATATCATAATAAGTTTCAGATTTGGTGTTCATAACTCAAAAGATAAAAAAAAACATAGTTAGCTAATTAAAATATAGCATTAAAACCAAATATGACAGCCGCTTCCAATATAATCAACAGCACAACACTCTATGCCTCACATTCCTACTTTTTGTTCTAGATTTAAGCCAGTACATTTTAATTAAAATCCTGTGATTATTCATGAAAGTACCATTTCGCTATAGCTCCTCAAACAAGAGGACGAACAGAGATACCAGAAGCAGACAGTGTGGTAGGTCTACACAAAATTAACATCCGGGTCGGTATAAACCCTTAGGCCGTAAACTAGTGTGGCAAAGAAATTGTGTGGGTTATTTTTATTCTATTTTAATAGTACATCGTTAACTGTCAGCACAACGCAAGAAAACATTTGTAATTCCGAGAGGAAAAAAATTACTTTCTGTGGCCCTTCTACACCGTTGTAAATAAGCGTCTATAGTTAAACAGTATTTGTATTAGCGTGTTTATGTTCATGTTTTATGTGCTTAGGTTTGTGCATGTGTTCGTTTTATATATATATATATATATATATATATATATATATATATATATATATATATATATATATATATATATATATATATATATAGATATATATATATATATATATATACCGTACTGTAAGCAGTGCTGTTTTTGCAAGCAATAACATTGAAGAATTTTTCAAAACAACTGTAGGAGTTCGGCAGGGATGTATCCTGTCCCCAGGGCATATGGTAAAACAGATAATTAAGGAACAAAGGTGGAAGATTGGAAAACATAACAATTTACAATTAATCGTCATGCATGGAGGCATATCTGGAG
The DNA here is from genome assembly GCA_024509875.1 of Oreohelix idahoensis. Lineage (NCBI taxonomy): Eukaryota > Metazoa > Mollusca > Gastropoda > Stylommatophora > Oreohelicidae > Oreohelix > Oreohelix idahoensis. The sequence goes on from JAMPIV010023122.1 coordinate 26,479, forward strand.
TCATCCTTTTATGACCACCAGCTATGCACAATGCTATAGAGTATAGATTTGCTTGTGAACCTCTGAGGCTAATTACACCCTAATTGACTTTTGAAATCATCCACTCACTTCCACGGATTCCCCCGTGGTGAAACGTATTAAAACCAAACATTGCACACTAAGCTTGGAGGAGTCACTTGAGTCCCAGGTGTAACTCTGGCTTTTACCCGGTTGCCTGCATGCAGAAGGGTTTCACTATTGACCCCTTGATAGGCAGGGAAGCTGAGAAGTGGCTCTGTGTAGGACGTGACGAATCTTTGGGAGAGCCCAGAATCAGAGCACAGTATTTTAGCGCTACGTATTTGGAAAGCCCCCTTGGGTAGCGGTGAATGCACAGTATGCCACATGCTTCTTCCTCCTAACTTGGGACCAGATGTGACGATCCTTTAAATGCATGCCAAGCTGGAGAAACTGGAGCTCATGACTTCAACTCAACACGGTTCGGAGTGGCAAAAAAGCCGCAGGAAAAGTAGATCTACAGTGTAGATAATACCAAGGACTCTTCAACTTGGTATTGGTTGCAAAAATGCGAAAAGCTCAGCAGCCCTAGTTAAACAACTAATCGCCAAGCTGTCCTGCGTTCAAATGCATGGGCATTTAAGTCACAGAACTAAATTAGAAAAAGCATTAACCCAAGGCAGTATGGTATTCTACAATGTTCGTAATCTATATTAACGAAAAATTATATAAAACATCAAAGAAGACGACCTAGAGTGATGGGCAGCAGAAGACAATATGAAGCACTAACAGCAGACAATGGAACAAGAGGTGAGAAGAAGACGCTGGAGATGGATAGAACACACATTGAGGAAACCTGTTAATAGCATTACCAAGGTATTCCTTGTTCTGGAATCCCAAGGTAAGAGAAATAGAGGAGCACCAAAGAACACATGTAGATGAGTGTTGAGTGCACATCATGGGGTGAGACAAATTTGAAGATTTTCTTCGCACCAGGATATACATATTGGATCAAATAGTGACAGTGACATGGACATGGTTCATTATATTTATGTATCTTCCATTATGTGAAATCGTCTTGTGCAAAATTAAATGAGTCGAAATATTGAATGAACTTCGACGTTGATGTCTATAGTTCATTGTGATGAAAGTACTGAGATTCTGTCTTTCAAATGGCCCATGTCTTTTTCTCCTTGCATTTTGTTCACTTTTTCTAGGAGGGATTACAGGTAATCCTTCTCCATGTTTCTTCTCCTTCTACTATTTACGTTTTTTTCAGAGTGAGATCACGAGGGAGTTTGATCTCATCGGCTTTATGGTTCTTCTCTGTGTGTTTAGAGTGTGTGTGTAGGAAATGGTTGCAGTATTATTCTAGATCAGATTTGCACCAGTTTGTCTTTTTAAAGATATGGCAGGCAGCTAGACGCATTTTTCGGGAATTAAATTATTTTCGGCCATTTTTGCTTCAATTGGCAGTAGAGGGCTGAGTACGATATCCCGTTTCTTTGTCTAGCAGTAACAGATTGCATCAGTATTGTTTACAATTCTGATTGGCTGAGAGCTAACGGCATTTGAAATCATTGGGCTAGGAACAAAAGCCGCGTATATGACGTCACGAGGTCAGCGTGCTGTTTGTTAGATGATTATAAATAAGGCCGTATTTAATTCTCATCCTCTTAATGTAATTGCCAGCCGCGTGCCTGAGTCAAATTGTCGATTGCTTTCAGTGGGAAAATTCGAGATTTAGTAAGCATAAATTTTTGCGTGATACTCTATTTAATTTTTCTAGACCTAGGCCGATCAGTTAAGTTTCTTTGGGAAGTTTAAGTTTAATTTAATTCTTAACTCCAGAGCCATCAAATACTATCTTAGTGATAGACATGAGAAACTTAAGAGGTTCATTTATTTCCTTATTGAAGGAATAGCGGTATTGAGATGTCACCGGCGTGCTTTGTATTATTGCAAAGTAGGTCGGGAGAGAAACCCGCATCTCTGATTTATGAATTTACAGACTGACGGGAGCATGGGTATTTGTGATTTTATTAAGAGGTGTAATCTGTAAGCACGCGTTGGTTACTGAATATTTATTTGAGACGATGTTCAGAGGGGTGAGGGGGAGAGAAGCACGTGGTGGTAGAATTGTAAGCACGTGGTGGAACTACGGGGTTTTCAATTTGATAACCTGGGTTTATGTATAACTTTTAAGCAGTATGCTAGCATCTAACAGGGTTATACGTTATTAATTATGTATTGTGGTTCTGAGTAAGAAGACGGAGATGTAATTATTTCTTTTAAAAGAGAATAATATTTGTATTATCATTTTGAAGTGATTTATTTTACTGAACGGGAATTTTAGGAATTCATAGAGAGGTCTAGTTATTTTGTGTTAAGCAATTTGCTGCATTCAGTGTCAGCGAGAAGTTCGGTCCTCAGTAGAATACTGTTGCGAATTGTAACCAGCCAGGCAGAACCCTAGGTCTGCGTGTTGTAAGATCTGGGTCAGCCAATGTTTATTTTTGACTCGGGGAGAAAGAGGGGAGTTACGTGTTGAAGAGTAAGGGAGTTATTTGTTATTCGAAATATATTATTACTGTGTGTTTAGCTGTTGTTTTGTTCTTTTGTCTAAACAGCAGGTACCGGCTTTTTGTGGGGAAGAGCAGAATTTTTGATACCACAAAATTTCTCCCACGGCAAAGTTGTGGCATTCGCCGACACGCAAAGTCGTGCGTTAATTGCCAGTGGCGGACGGAGCGAAAGAAAATACGTTTTCCCAAGGCAGGGAAGACATTTTCCAGTTGAAAGGGATTTTGGTGGAAAATCCGGAGCTCTGATGCTCAATCTTCTTACACCCGCAAATCGGCAAGTTGCCAGCGTGGTTATAAATTTATTTCGATTTGTCCCGGCCATAATAACGCCGAAGGCCCGAACCTAGAGTAGGGAGCGGGCAAGTAAATCTAGAGTGGTAGCAGCCAAACCAGCTACCAAATCGTAGTTTTTCCAGAAGCCAGTGGTGAAACCTAGTCGTCAATTTCAAGAATTGTGGGGAGCAACAGGGTCAAAATCCTCTCCACAGATTTTAGAGCAGAGGACAGCTGCTGAAGGGTAGTCTACAGGTAGTAGACCAGAAAGACAGAACTGAGACATAGTTTTGTGAAGATCATAGCAGAGAACAGCTGTTGAAGGGTAGAGGTGCAGTTAGCTGTGTTCAGGAGATTTTCAGGATAGGTTGTGTAGAAACGAAGTCTGTGCAGAGTTGGTGCGGACACTTCGTAGTAGATCCAGCTGATTGTGTACTTAGAGTTTATATTAGAGTTTAGAATAGCTAGTTTGGAGTGGAGGCTCGGCATCTGAGACCCCACCCAGTGCTGTGTAGGTTATTTCATTTAATCTTACCTTCTCTCTCCATACAGGTGAAACTTGTGGGTGAAGGGTTGGGTTTTAATGATACAACATTTGTAATTTTTCCTGAATTTGTTTGTTTCAGGAGTGCTTACACTGCAATTTTATGTATTTGACATGTATATGAGTTTTGTTTATAGGTGTAAATAAAACTTGTAACTTAGAGCTGGACTCAGTCATTTTAATTACGTACAGTAGCTATCTGTTGTCTGTATCGTGGTGTATGTGAATCATAATTGAACCTTATCCCCTTAGGGTAGCTAGAGGTGGTCGAGGCCATAGCAATTAAGACGTCCGAAGTGGCGAGGGAGAGTTAACTTCGGTTCGGAGCCAATGGTCTCACTTGAAAGTAAATTCGGGTTTTTGATAGCTGGAAAACTATAACTTTTTTTCAGGTAGTTATTGGTCAGACTTGGTGCTAGTCTGAGTGCGGGGTTTTGCGACAGCATTTTTCCTAGCAGGTGAAATGTAGTTCCTTCCTTTTTGTTTCTTCTTTCCATCAGTTTTCTGTGATGTTGAAGCTACAGCCGTTACAGGTAAGATGGCAGATATGGCCAAGTAACGAGCTGCCTGGCGGGAGGCTGCTCAGGACATGGGAATGGACAAGGAGGAAACTAAGGCCTATATGATCAGAGAAAATGATAGGCATAATCAGAAAGAGGAAAAGGAAAGGGCAGCAGAAGTTGAAGAAAGAAAAAGGGCAGCAGAAGTTGAAGAAAGAAAAGGGCAGCAGAAGTTGAAGAAAGAAAAAGGGCAGCAGAAGTTGAAGAAAGAAAAAGGGCAGCAGAAGTTGAAGAAAGGGAAAAGGCAGCAGAGAGACAGCACGAACTTGCCATGCGTTCTCTGGAACTGCAGCTCCGGTCTTCGGAGGGCAGTTCGGCTAATGGAGATTCCCCCGGAGCAGTGGCGATAGACACCTCAGGAAATGGAGGCCCCCGGATGGCAGCCATGAATTTTCCGATGGACTCTTTTCCTAACGGAAATGAGAAAATTGAGGTATTTTTGGAAAAATTCGAAAGAATGGCAAAGGCATACGGGCTAGATGATAGTCTTTGGTGTCTCAAATTATCTCAGTCGCTGAAAAACCAGGCGTATGATGTCTATAGAAAGATGTTAGTAGACGACCAGAATAACTTTGAGGCTCTGCGTAACGTCCTGTTACAGCGATTTCAGTGGACTCCTCGGAAGTGCCAGACAATGTTTCGGGAAAGTCGTCTGGAGAAAGGAGAAAGTTTTCCCCAGTTCGCCGATAGGCTGAGGAATTACCTCACTCGCTGGAGAGAGTTGTCGGGACTGGCGAAATCTTTCGAAGGACTCGAAAAGCTCATCATGTGCGAACAGATAAAGGCCAACATGTCCCCAGACTTAAGGAAGTACCTGGCAGACCAGGGCGCCCAGCAACTGGACCAGATAATTCTATTTGCAGAAAGGTTCCAGACGGCACAGGCCGAAGTACTGGGCCAGAAAAGAAAACACCCTGACCTGCCAGCCCCGGACAAAGGAGCATCTTCATTGCATTCGCCTTCCTCTTCAGCTCACCAGCCGCAAGGACCGTCTCGCAAGGAGCCCCTCCCAGTCATAACATGCGCTCCCAGCCGCATAACAGAACACAGGGGCCGACTTCTCATGAACCCGCCAGGAACCGGGGAGATAATGAGAGATATTGTAGTTTCTGTCGGACTACCTCTCACTGGACAACACGGTGCCCAAACAAACAACCCGCTCATCAGGTGGCTTGTTTAAGGCCTGTGAGGGTGAAACAAGGGAAGAAGTGGAAACCCTTCCAGTCAGAGAAGTTGTTCTCCAACAGTGGACCAGCCGAAGTGAACGGGACTGAGACTACATGCTTATTTGACAGCGGGCTTACCTACCCCAGCATAGTCGCCCGACATCTGGTGAAGCCCGGGCAGATGACTAAGGAAAAGGTCAATATTGGTGGAGTTTTAAGGAAAGGGACTTCACAGTGCTTCCCCGTAGCCAATATTGAAGTGAAATGTAAGTTCGTGTCTGGCATCATCAAGGCAGCTGTAACGGCTCAGCCAGCCTCTGACTTCATTCTCGGCAACCCATATTTAGTTTTGGGGAACCCGCCCACACCGATCATTGCTGATGCAAGGGGGCCTACTGCAGGGCAGATAAGTGAAAAAGGAGAACCCCTAATTCACAGAGCCCCGAGTGAGCTCGAACAGCCCTGTCGTGCTAAGGAGAGGTTAGAAGCCTCTCAAGACAGTGGGATGTTATTTGCAGAGGCGTATTCGTCTGTCAACCCAGTGCAGCCTAACGGACAAACAGTGGTGACGCCTCTGATTCAGGAAGTACACTCTTTGTTGTCGGGAATTAGGCCCCCGGTGGTATTAGCTTCCTCAAGTGAGGGACATACTGACAAGAGCGGTATTACATATGTCAACGACCAGCGCCATCTTCATAGGGCACAAGATAGCGGTCTGAGCGAGCATATAGTTTCAACCAGCCCTGGAGCCCCATCCGACCAGCACTTTCCTCAGTCGGAGGAGGACAGTGATCTGAGTGACCGTTTGCCTATAAACGGAGATGGGCCCCACAACTCGAGTATCTCGTTTACAGGAAACGACTCTTGTAACGAGGAGCCTGAAAAATTGGCTATATTTTCCAATTTGTTTCAAGGAACATTGGACCAAGTCACTGAGAGCTTTATCTCAGATACTCCGCGATCTAACAGGATCTTAAACCGTTCAGTGTCACTGCAGGACACATGTCAACTAGCGCCAGTAACTCTCGACGGGGAGGGCAAGGTTGAGAATTTTCTTAGAACCAGAGTTTTAGACGGAGGATTCTCTGGGACTACACGGGCATCTCACAAACTTTCCAGGCCAGGAATTAGTGAGGGAAACTGCCTTATAACTTCGCAAGGAGTGATATTGGAGAGCTCTGTCCCGCTTCATATTGGTAGGGGAAGAGCGAGTCCAGAACCACTGCCAGGGGCAGATCTTACCTACCTTTCTCCAAAGGTAGAAGCTATTGAGATCAGTGAGGATTCAATAGAAACCCAGCAAGAAATCGGAGGCTCTACACCAGAGGAACCTGAGACGTTGCATCGTTCTCGCACAGTACCAGCAGTCACAACCCTGCTGACGCGCAGCGAGGAAGTCGCCATCGCCAGGCCACCACAGCACCAGCCGGTCACGTCAGCTGACCAAGACAGCCTTTTGACGGTCATAACAAGGGAAAGTTCAGACCCACCGGTAGACGGCACAGGTCCGAAGAGAGATCAAATCTCCCAACGGAGCATAGGAGCTTGTTCAAGGAGAGGAAGAAGGAGGAAACGCAAGAGAGGAAGGTCGAAGAACACTGAATAGGAGGGGTACGGACAGACAGCCGTAGACAGAGTTAAGAGCGAATGTGAAACACAGAGATTTCAGTAATGAGATCGTTGCTCAATCTTCGAAGGTGGGAGTGATGTTATGAAAGTACTGAGATTCTGTCTTTCAAATGGCCCATGTCTTTTTCTCCTTGCATTTTGTTCACTTTTTCTAGGAGGGATTACAGGTAATCCTTCTCCATCTTTCTTCTCCTTCTACTATTTACGTTTTTTTCAGAGTGAGATCACGAGGGAGTTTGATCTCATCGGCTTTATGGTTCTTCTCTATGTGTTTAGAGTGTGTGTGTAGGAAATGGTTGCAGTATTATTCTAGATCAGATTTGCACCAGTTTGTCTTTTTAAAGATATGGCAGGCAGCTAGACGCATTTTTCGGGAATTAAATTATTTTCGGCCATTTTTGCTTCAATCGGCAGTAGAGGGCTGAGTACGATATCCCGTTTCTTTGTCTAGCAGTAACAGATTGCATCAGTATTGTTTACAATTCTGATTGGCTGAGAGCTAACGGCATTTGAAATCATTGGGCTAGGAACAAAAGCCGCGTATATGACGTCACGAGGTCAGCGTGCTGTTTGTTAGATGATTATAAATAGAGCCGTCATTTAATTCTCGTCCTCTTAATGTAATTGCCAGCCGCGTGCCTGAGTCAAATTGTCGATTGCCTTTCAGTGGGAAAATTCGAGATTTGGTAAGCATACATTTTTGCGTGATACTCTATTTAATTTTTCTAGACCTAGGCCGATCAGTTAAGTTTCTTTGGGAAGTTTAAGTTTAATTTAATTCTTAACTCCAGAGCCATCAAATACTATCTTAGTGATAGACATGAGAAACTTAATAGGTTCATTTATTTCCTTATTGAAGGAATAGCGGTATTGAGATGTCACCGGCGTGCTTTGTATTATTGCAAAGTAGGTCGGGAGAGAAACCGCATCTCTGATTTATGAATTTACAGACTGACGGGAGCATGGGTATTTGTGATTTTATTAAGAGGTGTAATCTGTAAGCACGCGTTGGTTACTGAATATTTATTTGAGACGATGTTCAGAGGGGTGAGGGGGAGAGAAGCACGTGGTGGTAGAATTGTAAGCACGTGGTGGAACTACGGGGTTTTCAATTTGATAACCTGGGTTTATGTATAACTTTTAAGCAGTATGCTAGCATCTAACAGGGTTATACGTTATTAATTATGTATTGTGGTTCTGAGTAAGAAGACGGAGATGTAATTATTTCTTTTAAAAGAGAATAATATTTGTGTTACGTGCAGTCTTTGATATCTTACAATATTATACATTGGTATACTTGTTATGTTCGCAAATATTTTGTAAACAAAATAGTGCTTAAGGAAAAGTCATTATTGAGTTACTTCCCTTGAAAGTTGTGTCGGCTCTTTCGATCGAACTCCGCGGATGGATCCAGTTTTCTGCGATTTATTCTTTGTTTGGGTAGTAATAGATTGTTCTTGCTTCAGAATATCTATGGCTTGAATTTATGTGTATTGTTTGTCTGAGTAGGACGAGTCTGTCTTATATCTGTATATCTTTACATATCTAAGTCGAACTATATGTTCTGTTGTCTCTAGAGAGGTCAAAGGCTATTCGGCGGATGTGTCGCTAGAGTGTGGTGTGATTTGGCTTCGTCCTGATAGGGACTGTGTTTTCTATGTCGGCTTGTCGCCGGGGAAAAAGTGATCTCAGTATTTGTGGGGAAAGTGATAGTCGTCTAGACCTATCGTGTATGCTTTACCCCAGTGTTTATTCGTATTGCCAAGGAATGGCAGAATCATATTTCTGATACCAAGGTAATAATAGACACTCTTATGAACTCTCGTACGAAGCCACCATTTTCGATAGGTACGATTTGAATGTCTAAGAGAATATATTTGACTCGATGAAAACGACTTCGATTCCTAGCAGCACTATATCCTGTAGATTGCAGTCAAGTGTTCATGATCAAATCTACAGAGCAATGAAAGATTTAATGAATGACTAACTTTAGGACAGATTCATTATCTGTATCCAAACGTGAGTGACAGCTCACGAGTGAAGCCATCTTGGAACCAAACATGTAGTGACTTTCAAGAAGAGAAAAGGGATGCCCGTATTATCGCTTGATTAGTCCAGAGATCACTGCTACACATGAGAACCCATGGCTAGCGGTTCAATATTATTATATGAAAAAACTGTGCTGAACCTTATGTTAAAGAATCTTCGCTAGACGAGATTAGGTAGAAGCCATCTTGGATATTGTTTATAATCTGACGTGCTTTGTCAGTAAACTCAGTTGATATATATATATATGGGCAATACTGAATGCTTGGCTACTGACAGTCCATTATAATATTATTCTACATGAGTGCCCATGTAACATAACATTGCAAGACCAGTTATCCACTGTACCATGATGTATTATGCCAACCTGTGATTTGTCACTATCTGTGCTGTCGAGTGTGTACGTCCAATTAAACTTTAGTAAAGGTACACAGTCGTTGGTGTCGATGACTTCCAGCCATACATGAGTGTGAGAAAAGAACATTTGTCAACACCACGAACTCTTCCTATCATTCGCACATTATACACTCCATCTATGTCTACACACCACTGCGTAGGTCAAGTTGACATTCCATACTCGAACCACGAGCAACACAACAACACAGTATTTAACTCTGGTGAGGTTCGAGCGAGCTTCAGTAATCAGAACACCAGAGGACTTTATCAACTCTTGCTCAGGGCAAGGGTCTTGTATTAAGAGTTTATCAACTGATGATGATGATGTCTGCTTCCATCCACTTATAATTATCTTTTGGTGGACATCATTAACGGGAATAAAATAACAACTTTATCAACTGGTGGACCAGCTTTCTGGGTTTGACCTCGCAGAAGTTCAGAAGTCAACAGAGTACCGATACCAGACCGTTTCCTGTGGCTGATACGACACACTTGCAGTATTGGTTTGCTATTTGTCAACACTTCGTCACGTGACCTGTCAAGTGAATGCAGTATGTAGGTCAGCGTTGTTGACATTTTTACATTAGACATTACAGAGTTTCACGGAACAGTTGGATCAATTCTTGTAATATTAACAGGAAGACAGTATTAGTGAACTAAGAAGTCCTATTTTCATCGATGGATCTTCTTGTTTTCTGTATATGAACTTTAATATTTAAGGCCAGAATGTTTAATTGAATAAAGTGGCAGTTTGTTTATTTTCATAAAAATAACTTTGCCATTACTGTAAAACGGAGCCTATTTTGCAACACATACTATCATACACATAATTTATATATATTTATGTTTACATGTTATTTGTTTGTATAGTATGTTAGTTTCTATGTCAGCGGGTTGTGTTTAAGGTTGGGCGGCGTCCTCACAACAGAATATCCCACGTCATAGAGGGTCCGTTGTGGGCGTTTTCTATAGGTGCAATTTTCTTGATTGAAAATTTGCTGGGAAGGGGGGGAGGTGCTTTAGGGGGGGGGGGGGGGGGGGGGGGGGTTGCTGTGGAAGTCTGTAATTATTGCATTTGTTATGTAATATTTCTTTGTTCTTTAGTTTTGTTTTGATTTGTTTGTAATTTGTTTGTCTAACCTTTTCTATCTTTCAGTTCTATTCACAATTTATATTCATATATTGTGACGTCATTTGTGTTGTTATTCTTTGCAGATTCAGTGATTATTTTCATTTCTGCAAAACGCCCCTATTTAATTTATGGTTTGACATTTCTAAACGTTCCTTAAGAACACAATTGTCACTGCACTTGGTTATGGTGTACATTTATGTATTCTGTTAAAAAACAATATGTTTTTATATGATATTTATTTCACCCAAATACACTATTGCCTGTTGCACTGTCATTGGATTATGGTATAAACCAGTACCTGATTATTATTACTATTATACAAGACCTTATTAAAGGCTTGTGACCCACAGATATTGGGATAGTATACTGATTAATCAAGTCATTGAGAACTTGTGGTATTATTGTTGATTCAGGTGATTAGTATTATTGTTAGACATCATGTCTACATTAGAATACTTCATTACACAAGGAGAGGGGGGGGGGGGGGGGGGGGGGGTGGGGGGGGGGGGGTGTAAAGGCAATTTTTTACTATCTTGCAATATAATACATTTATATACTTATTAAGTTTCGCAAATATTTTTATCAAATATTTCCCGTTTTAAGTGCTTAAGGAGAAGTCTTTTTTTGAGTTACATTCCCATTGAAATAGTTCCGTCATCTTCGATCGAGACACCCGCGGTCGAGTCTAGGCCTACTGCGATTTATTCTTTGGCTGGGTAGGAATAGATTGTTCTTGCTTCAGTATATCTATGGCCTGAATTTATACGTAGTGTTTGTATGAGTAGGACGAGTCTGTCTTATATATGATATCTTTACATTTCTAAGTCGAACTATGTTGGTTGTCGCTAGAAAAGGTCAAAGGCTATCAATATCGCTAGCATAGGGTGGTTCATGGCTGTCAGCCGGTCTGGATTGTCGCTAGAAAAGGTCAATGCCTATCAGCGGATATAGCGATGGGTGGTGTGATTCATGTCTGCCGTCCTGGATGTCGAATTTTGTTGTAGCCGCCGATCTACGTGATCAGATGGGGAAAAGTGATAGTCATTTAGACATGTTGTATGTACTTTACCCCAGTGTTTATTCTCTTTTGCCAAGGAATGGCAAAGTTATATTTCGCATAGAAAGGTAAAACCACAATTTATTATGAACTTGGGCTCGCCATCGTTGTCGATAAGCAGATGCACAGTGGTACTTTTGAAAAGAATATTTATTCAAAGGAAGATGACATTCCTATGTATCAGCACTAGATTATATGATATTATTCAATTACCTCGAAGAGAGGAAACTATAAGAATTGAGGACATCATTAACGACATAGTACCAATTTTGGTCTGGGTCCTATAGTGAGTGAAACTCACGAGAGAAGAACAGCCATGTTGAAATTCATATACTTTGTATTTATCGAGTGAGAAAAAGGGATGCCTGTACTATCGCTCGATGAACCAAGATTTGCCTATCGTCCACTTGTGAGAAACCCATTGAACCAAAGATGGGATATGTTCCTATATCTTTATGGAAAATATATATATTAGAACGTTACGTGAAGGGACTTATTTCAACTGGACGAGGTTAGGTCTAGGGGGGGGGGGGGGGAGCCTTCCGATAATATTGGTTATGGTCTGACGTGCCCAGTCAGTAAAGCCAGATGATTTACATGATGGAACTCTGAATGCTTATTTACGAATGCTCCATTATGATATTTGCCAAGCATGAATGCTAACTTAAGATGATATTCCTGTGATCAACATTATGCTGTCTATGTCGACATTTGTTCCTGTAACCATACACGTACTGTCCAAGTGTGCGTCCCATTAAATGTTATAAAAAGATCACCGTAGTTCCAGTACTTCTTGAATTCGAACAGTGTGAGTATGAGTGATGTACTACCAACCTGTCAACTCTATCGAATCATTCTACCATTCGCGTACTGACATTCAGATACACACTCATTGTCTACACTCACATTCTTGTCGGAGCCTCATCACGTTCCAGGACAAGATGACCTGTATGACCAAAACTGTGCTGGGTTTAATGAGTTGACAATCGTTACACTTTACTACACCAGTCCCAACATCTACATTTATCAACTGGTGGACATTCACGTCATTTAACAAATAAAGCGTGATTCAACAACTAGTAGCCAGTATGAGTTAACAACTAAACAGAGTTTAACAGAGAGCCCTTGATAAGACTGGTCAACAATTAGAACAATGGGCTGTTGCTCAATATGACAAAGCATTAGCTGCAGAAGAAAGAAAAACTATGGCTGAAGAGAAAAGATTAGAAAGAGAAGCTGAGGCTGCTGCTGAACAAAAGAAATTGCAGATGCAGGTGGAGGAAAGGAGATTTGAAGCTGAACAAAAAATTAGAAAGAGAAGCTGCAGCTGAACAAAAAAGATTAGACAGTGAAGCTGAACAAAAAAGATTAGACAGGGAAGCTGAACAAAAAAGATTAGACAGGGAGGCTGAACAAAAAAGATTAGATGCTGAAGAGAAAAAAGCAATAAGAGAACATGAATTTGAGTTGGAGAAATTGAGATTGACAAGTATGAGTAATGTTAATCAGGCATCTAGTGGTAATGGTAAACCTTCTACTTACAAGGTTAAGGTCCACCGTTCAATCAGTCCAGTGACGATATTACATTCTGGCTGGATAGATTTGAACGTTCTTGTCGTACACATAATGTGGATAAATCACAATACGCTAATCAATTATCAGAAAACTTGAAAGGTGAATCTTTGACTAGATTATGCCTTGTAGGAGAAGCAGATAAGGATAATTATGATGTCATTAGGGCGGCTTTGATAAAAAAATATCAGCTAAGTGAGGAAGGCTATCGCCTTTTATTTAAAACGATGGTGCCTGAGACGGGTGTAGAATTCTCAGAATTCACTGCAAAGGCACGTCTCACAGTTGATCGTTGGATTGAGCTTTCCAAAACAGAAAAAACGTATGAAGGACTTATGGATTTGTTGCTCAGAGATAAGATTATGTCATGTGTGAGCTCAGAGATAAGATTATGTCATGTGTGAACAAACCTTTCCTTGAATTTATACATGAGCGTAAACCCAAATCTCTAAAAGAAATGGAAGAATATTGTTCCCAATATGTCACTGCACACCCCGACGTGACTTTTGGCAACACTAAGATTAAGGAGAGTATGCCAGTTGCTTCAGCAACACCATACAATCCCAATTATTCACACAGATTTCAGGGACCTCAAAACAGATTTGATAAAAAAGGTAACCATAATAGTTATCAAAACCAAGGTAACCAATCATTTCAGGGTTCTTCTTCAAAGAACTGGAGACGACCTGATAGCTCTCGACACAGGGGTGGTCATAATTATAGGAATTTCCGTAGAGGAAGTAATTATAGAAACTATCAGGGTTAGCCGTCTTGGAGTCAACAAGATCATAATTACAGAGATACTCATTATAATGAATATGATAATGGTAACCAAGGGAACTATGACTCAAACCCAAATAGGGGTTACAATAGAGGTAACAATAACTACAGAGGTGATAATAACCGAGGTAGATCTCAAAACAAAAGACATAAACCACATTTTCAGGCAAACTCTGCAACAAGAGTCCCATGAAGCCTATAAACAGAGTAAAGATAATAATGATGCTAGTAATATGGCATGTGCCGCTTTTGATTTTGGGAGAGCATCTCAGTGCCCCCCCAATGCAAAACATTATTTGAGCCAACCACAGTGTCTACTTTAAGCTGTGGCCAATCCTCTTTCCTGAACCCTGCGGCTCTTTCCAGCATCAGTCGCGCATGATGGAAGAGGTTCTCTTGTCTTACATAAGGGTTTAGTGAATAACAATCCAGTCTCTGTGCTATTTGATTCTGGATGCACCACAATTGGTGTTAGGCAGTCACTCGTAGATCCTTCCCGTGCCACTGGACAAGTAGTCAAATGTGTAACATTTGGCGGCACATTAGAGAAATACTCGTACCTACCGCTATCATTAGGATTGCTACTTACTCCTATCTTCCGAATCCTTTACATCACCAGAGATGTACAACGCATGTCTCTTTCTTTCCGAATCCGATCGCTGACCTCATCAATCGGTCGCATTCCCATTGGGTCAAAATAACGGAATGTACAAGAGATGCTGGGCGGAAGCACTCCGCAACAAATTTCCCACTTGGGAAAGGCAAAACATGCAGATTTGCTAACGCTGTAGTCACTAGAGCTCAGGCTCTTAATATGCCTCAAACTTCATCTACTGAAGATAATGAAGTGCATAACCAAGATAATCCCTTGGTAATTTCTCGTGACTCGTTTATAAAACAGCAAGAAGATGATCCCACTCTGAAGAAATTCTTCATTCTTGCAACTAAAGGTGATCCGAATAAAGACACAAGTCGTAAATCGTGGATTACAAAGAAGAATGGCGTACTTGTACGTATGGTTCAAGACTCCATTACGTCAAGTCATTCTCCTCAACATATCCTGGTTCCCATCCTGGTTACCAAGAATTTGAGACAGTTAAAAATTTTGCAGCTCACTGTAACTCATACACGACACTCTTATCACGACTCTCAGTGTGCTGGACACATGGGTTTTTCCCGTACTAAGTCAAGAGTCCCCTTGCGGCATTTTTCTTTTGGCCATTGGTAAACAAGGACATACGGATTTATTGTCGATCTTGTAAAGTATGTCAGGAAGTTAAATCCAAAGGTCCACGGCATGCTGCACCCATTCAGGCGGCGGACATTCCTATTCGGCCGTTCCAAAAAATGGCTATAGACATTATTGGTCCATTTAAGATCAAGTCTGCCAGAGGACATCAGTTTATCTTGACGTGTGTTGATATGTGCACACGTTGGCCAGAGGCTATTCCTCTGAAGAGCATTACTACTGCTGATATTGCAGATGCTCTTTGGCTTATATTTTGTCGTCTGGGGTTCCCCGGAGAGATATTGTCAGACCATGGCAACCAACTAATATCAGATACCATGTCTCAAGTAATGTCTACCCTGCAGATAGATAGATCTTTAAGTAGTATCTACCATCCAATGTCTAATGGTATGGTCGAACGCCTTAATAGAACACTTAACAACTTACTGGGGAAGATAACTGAGGATCATCCTCAAGACTGGGACAGAGTTTTACCTGCGGCCCTCTTCGCTTACAGAGAGGAGATGGGTCAATATGTGCCATATAAGTCAGAGAATGGCTTATCGACATAGACTTTGATCCAATGGTATGTAAAATCTCATTAGCTATCGTTAGCTCACTTGGCTACCCGATGGGTGCCGCCTACAGTTTTACTTACCTGTATTATTTTAAAGGCCCCTGTGACCGACCTGTTAAGTACTCGGAGAAATTTCCGATGACAGTTCGACTAATTGTCATAATTATGTCCCCCAAGCAGGAAATTGTTATAACCATCCACTATCTAATTTGCTTACTGATCTACCATACGTCCTTGATTATAAGCTATACCTCCATTATTCCAAGAGTCAAACGTTACCTTTCCCTCCAATAACTGCGGTCCACATGGTCTAATACTTTTCAATGTCCGTGACCCATCAGGGGATGAGTACAAGCATATGTTTTTTTGCACTCATTGTAAAAAGCTTCCTCTTACCTAATGAACATCCACAATTCCAAAAGTAGCCTTAAATCATGGAAAGCCCTTACTACTCAGTTAATTAAGAATTTGTCATATAACCTGATTTGGTCTCACAATTAAAGAACACCGAGGCAACAACTTTTTCAGACTCTGTTTGTTACAAAGTCCCCTTTCCAGGATATTAAACTGTTTATCACTCGGTAGACATACCACAGCCCCCCTAAACCTAATCTAGAATTGCCCCCTTTCCCGCCGGCATTAACAATCATGACCCATGCCCCATTATGGTAAATAACCTAAGTGCCATGACCAGATCAATAGCAAAGGTTTTTAACAGCCTTAGTCCCCATATTCCTACACTTTTTTCTTTCAGATGGTGCCCAAGCACGGTCACATTTGATACCATTCAGAATTAAAACCCGCCCTATTGCTGAAATCCTCTCGATTAGATTAAGCTTTAAAAATCAAATCGACACCATCGACACCCACCAATCATCAGCAAAAATTAACTTTACATAGTAATCTGCTAAAGCGAATGGTATTTCTTTGGGGGCGAAAAAACGACAAATAACCATACTACAATAAGCAATTGACTATCACCGAAAATTGAATCAATAAACGAAGCTTTACGAATGCCGAACCAGTTTTTAGCCCTTATAGTCTGGGGTATAGAGCCATAAGTTAATTACAATCGATTGCCTCACCCAAATCGCTCAATTTTATAATGACTAGAACTTGATTTGTCTAAAGGATATTGGCAATTCAATAGGTATAAATGAATGATTACGCTCCACAATTTTCTGAACCCAGGGGGGGGTGGGGGGGCCCATAAAATTCTCCTGTAACACTCTTGAAAAATATTACCAGAATGGCAATATAAGTCGAGCCAGGTAACAGCATCATACTTTAACACTCTAGCAAGAAAGGTACAGCAAATGAAATGCCGAATTTCATCAGTTGATGTTAACAATAATTTGATATCGTATTAAGGCAGGACCCATTACCGAAGTGATCAAATCTTGCGATTCTAGGGAAAGTCCGACTATTTCACCGGGATGTTAAATGACTATCAAGTTCTTTTTATATGCGTAGAATCCCATTTATTTACATGCGACAAGATAAACCTGCTTCATAACGATCAATTCATTGGAATATACGCCCAATTGCTTCTTGTAACATCGGTCCCGACGGTGAGGACCAGGCTGTTTCATCAGTTAACGGTATAATAATCGAAATCTGCGTCCCGAACCAGCAAGTCGATACTAAAAAAAAAGCTGGTACTACTTTGTTCAAACGCACTTCTAATGCCCCGAGCCTGGGGCAATAGCGGCCGACCATTGATAATATGACTTACAAGCCCAATACAGGGTTTAGGCAACGTCAACCCATAGCTACTACACACTACCAACGACCTACCAGGTGCACCACCTCAATTAATGCACTGGTCAATGAAAGATAACGTTATTTGAGCTTGACATGTGGAGTCCAGCAGGATCAATTAAATTATTTTGATTCCTAGAAAGCGTCACTTAGCAGTCCAGCAAGAACAGCATCCATTTTCTAATAACTCCACCCCATCTTCATAAGGTTATGCACTTTATATTTTACAGCTATTTAACTTACTTATTACGAGACCAATGTAGCATAACGCGTAATACGCTAATCAACCCCTTGCATTTAGGCGGCCCTTTATTAGCAGTCTAACACCACAGCCCACCTGGCCACCATACAATTCATAAAATTTTCCTCCCCCAAACAGGCCAAGCGGTCCGAACTGGACAAATATCGGAATAACGGGGCGCACCGTGAGCAAATAGTCAAAGATATTTGGATCGATCCACAAACAACAGTACATTCCTTCTATGGGGCGCACATTTCATATTAATAAAAACACCGACCAAAAAAGCTCTTCCAACCAAACAAGCATCACCCTCGATCGCTCCAGAAATATCCTTCTTCGAGAACTGGCTTACTACGACACTCACGAATTGTCCCAGGTAACACGAACCCCCGGTAGCTCAAGTAACACTCATTTTGGACATCCACATTATCTCTTGCACAACTATTGCACCTCAGAGGGATGCATGCAGTGTTCCCTCCGTGCAAAATGGGACCCGCTTGCCCCCGCTGCAACCCGACCCTCGCCGACATCGTGTCTGAGCGCCGAACTTCATCGTGACCCACATACACGACGACGGAGGGATTACCTTTATCAACAACCTGGTCCACGAGCACCCCCAAATACCAAACGCACCAACCAGTGCAATACACCCACCCACGCGGGAACCGAATCAGTAACAAACCCAGCGCAGTAGCAAATCATCAATAAAACAGAACCATCCCGAGCCCACGGGCCCAAACCGCACACACGCCACCTCCCCATCGATCCACATGCGCAAAAAACTTCCCAAGTATACCATATCCGGCTGTCAGCTCGCAATACAACACGCAGCATCATCGGCTCCCGGAGAACGCATTGCCCCCCGCACACGCAAATACGCGCCCACCCGAAAGAGCACTTGGTGACGGTAGGGGGGTGGGCTGGAAACATCTCCCCCCGTGGGGGAGACCCGACCGGGGCCGGCGCCTACTCACCCAGCCGACTCCAACGCGTTCGCACGCACAAGCTTGCATAACACTTACAAACCAGTCACAAAAGCCCGCCAACAGCGCCTACAACCTGGGCGATGATCGTCCCCACAGGAATGACCCGAAGCACCTCGCTAGAATAACCCCCCCCCCCCCAGAAGCGCCCAAAAAAATGTAAAAAGAAACTGAAGTGTAACGCGGACCTGACAAACGGGCGGGCCACTACCGCCCTGTTCGCGCCACAGCTCTCGACCTTACTCCTGTCGTCCGCGGCCAACTCGACTGTCGCACCCGCACGCCCCCCCGCCCCCAACCTACCCTTAACGTCAGGACCTTCCCCCCCCCCGTGCCCCTTCCGGGTATGTTCATCGTATTAAGCATCTACTATCGTCGCGTCTTACTATAGGCCTCCTATCGGCATGATTGCTCCTTCTCGCACTATCCCTCGCTCAGCCGCAACCGCAGACAGCCCGCACATTACACTCCAAGGATACACTTTTGGAACGGCGCCGCACAGAACTACCCCCGCCCTACGAGTCAACCGCGGTTCCCCAGACCAACAAGTCGAAACAAACCCATTACCGTATTGAGACGCTATCATCGAATCGAACTCACCGCGGATGATCCAGTTTACTTTCCCCACTGCTACTTAAACAAAGTTTAGGGTAGACAT